>JAFEMH010002041.1:0-385981 GCA_022495995.1 Adenophora triphylla var. japonica
GGCGTGGCAGCTGTTGAAGCTAGTGTCTTTGTTTGGTATCTCATTTGGAGAAGCATACGGGATGCTTGTCCCCGAGGATACCGATTGCGTTGACATTTAAAATTTGCCAGAAAGATTTACGAAAAATTGAGGAGCGTCTTTTCGTGGGGCAGCGTTTGCTTTCTGTGCGATTGCTTTACTGCATTGTTCACATTCGCGTCTCTGGGTGTGTGCCATCAGGGAGTGTGCGGGCCTAGTGAGCGATGCCGGAGTGGGTAGAGCATCGTGTGTTTGGTCTTGGGAGGAACGTTCTGGGCATAGGCCGGATGCGGCGACCGGTAGCCGGCTCATGTGGGGAGGGAATCCCGTTATTTATCTTTGACACGTATGGTTGAGGGAGAGGGATTCTACGAGATGATGCACGAGGTGCCGATGTCTTGTGACGCTTGATGCTTTCTGCCGCGACGTCCTCTTTGGTGATAGGGGCGATCGGGCGAAATTTGGAGCTCTGGATGGCCGGACTTTGCACGCATCACTTAGCGATGGTGGAGTTCCCCCATTGGAGAGATTCTGAGACTTGCGGGACACCGCTCCCGGGAGAGAGTGTACATTGGTTGTCCCGGAGTGCCGGGTTTGTCTCGAGACGTCTTTCTATATTCCATCATTGGTTACACGACGATGCAATTTGGAGCGCAGTGCCTTGGTGACTCGAGTTATCTTTGCTACATTTTTGAGAATTGGGATCTCTGTGAGATGGAAGATCCTTCGACGCTAATTGTTGATCACCGGTGGTGGCAATACCACGTCTGCTTTCTGCCCGGGGTTCTCTTTCACCGGAGAGAGGGCGTTTTTGATTACATAACAGCTTGATATCTAAAGCCTGATGTACGAAGAGTGTATAGGAGAGACCACGAGATGGCTATCTTGTGGAGACGGAGTGATGGCATTTGAGTGAGTGCTTGATGCACAGACGGCATTTCGTACCTTGAAAAGGAGAGACTGACGAGGGCTAACCCTGGGAATAAATGCATCTTGGCGATGCCGTGGTGCGATTATAGAGGCAAGTCGCGATCAGCGTGGGAGGCCAATCAAAGCTTAGCCTTGTGATGATGGCTCGAAGCTGAGGCGGCTCGAGGCAGAGCTAGAGAAAGGGGCTGCGTTGACGGCCGCGAGGGCTTGAAACGGAGGCGTCGGGAAGAGTCCACGAGCCGAGGTAGAAGGCCTACAGGAATATTTCTGCGAAAGGTAGAAGAAACGCTCGCCGGGGAAAAGGGAAGGGGAAAGAAAGGATGAAGGATTTCTAAAATGCGGGAAACTAGGTTGACACTTCTTTGTCAGTATCCACCCATTGTCATTGCGAGGACACATTAATTGATTAATGTTTTATTGTAGTTTTGCTAGCGTGTGGCGAGTCAAGAGTTGACCGTGCTTGAACTCATCAAAGATTGTTTTTAACTTAGTTATGAATTTGTAGGTTAAATGAAAAGAGTTTTTCGAAACACAAGCAATTGATGCTTATTGTATTTTTTGTTTTTTAGAGCCGAACCAATGATGAGCGCCTCGTTCCCCTTTTACAATTGGACTAAGGGGCTCGGAGTCAAGTAAATGATTCGACAGCTTTAGGTAATTTGAGAAAAGTAAAGACAAAAGAAGTGCGACCACATGTTTTTATTTGGATGGGTGGCGAGGAATGTATCCGGTTGGGTATTACTCTTTTTTTAACGCACTTTTAATTTCTTGGCGGAGGGACGGTGTATGGGGAAGGAGAGGATTGACTCGTGCTCTTCCTCCAAAGCAAGTATACTGCAGGGAGCTTTGCTTCCGTTCACGGGGGATTAATGAAGGGTTTCCGTCCAGGTACGCCTTTAGCTTCAGTGGCTCCTCAGGAGAAGATTCTTTGTACCACGAAACCGGTCCTATCCAGGTAGGCTCCCACTTTCAGAGGGGATTGTTACGCAACGTGAGGGGCTTTTCCTTTAGCACGCGAGTCGCACTTCTACTGATGTCTCGGATCTTGACTTTCTTGTCGAATGCTCGTGCCATTACGCTGCTTTGGTAGGCTCGAGTGTGTTCCATGGCTTTCAATACTGCGCTCGTCGAGTAGAGCAAGTTCGTCGTGGCCCAGCTCATGTAGCCATTCGACTTCATTGATCCCGTTTTCCCAAGAGGACTCGGAGGGATGGAATTTCCAATTCCACGGGCAGCACACTCGCTTCCATTCCGTAGGTAAGTGCGAACGGAGTCTCCCACTGTGGCGGTTACATTGTGCAGTTACATATCCCCGGAGGGCTAAGATGTAGCTTTTTCGGGCCGATCCAGGCCTGCAGTGGTCATCTTTACTCTAATTATCATGGCGAGAGTGCTTGTTGGTACGCACTCCTCTTGCCCATTGCGTTAGTTTGTGGTCTGTAAGGAGAAGACTTGTAGACGCGTGACTACGAATTGATTCGGTCGGTAGTTGGTCGCAATCTCCTTCGAAGTGAGTCCCATTGTCGGATATGATCTCGTTGGGCACTCACAAATATCTGGCCACATGATGTTCTCTCCCGAATGAACTCGGCCACCCTTCTTAGAATTCGGTACCTTGTACGATTTGGCTTGACTACCCATTTGAGTGAAGTAGTCGCGTGCTTTGACTAAAAATGAACTTCCGTGACCATTGCTCCCTGGAGGAGTGATCTTGCAGAAGTGGCGTCGATTCCCATGTGGCGAAAGGCCGTAGGCGTAGTCATGCAATAGAGTTCGTGTGGAGGAATGTGATTGAGGTTGGAGAACCGGATTGACATTTATCCACCGGCTTAGTGGACGAACTGGATGCGATCTGTTTCCATTGATATCAAATAGTATCCCATACGGAGAATGATGCATTGTCAATGCTCGGGCGTTCGTATGCGGACACGGGTTCCGTTGTGAACTTCGTTCATTAGCTCGCTGGCTTTTTCTTTGTTTACACACCGAAGGAGTGTCCCTTGGTGGCGCTTCTTGTATAACATACCCCCGGAATGACGAAGTGGGATGCCGGGCGTTTTAATGCCATCATGTTTTTGGCTTTGATCCGCTTCTTTGTATTTTCCATCTTCATTTGTGAAGGAAGCTTCTCCGCTTTGGAGTGTTTGGTAAATCTGATTGTACCGAGGGTTCGTCGATCGTTTCTTTTTCTTTTTCGATCTCACGGCAATAGGCGGGTGTTTCCCGTCTGCCTATTACGAGGGGTTTCTTGCTTTCCCATCGGGAATTTCGACAAGAGGCGAGGTTGCCGGGCGTGCGCGGCCGGTTCTGTCTCTTGGCAAATAGTGAAAAGAGATGTCCTTGAGCGAAGCAATGAGCTCTTCCATGTACGCGTGGTACTTCGAAGGCCGAATCTACCGTCTTCCATTTGTTGGATACTTGATTGATGATCAATGCGAGTCTCCGTATACATCCAGAAGCTACGAGATGTTGCGCTCGAGGCGGCTTCCAAACTTCTTTGCGCGAGGCTTCGTATTCTGCTTGCATTGTTGGTTGCTTCAAAATTCGACTTGATGGCTATGGGAGTATGCTCGTCCTTGGGATCGACAAGGAGCATTCCAATACCATTCCCCTTCTTGTTGGCTGCCCCATCGAAGAAGAGTTGCCGGCGGTTTGCGGCTGTCAAGTGAAAGATTCCGTCGTCAGGAAATTGCGGATCGGGACCCTTAGGTTCATTGCTTGGGAAGTCGGCCGGGTGATGCGCCATTACTACGCCCTTTGTTGATTTTCGACCATGTACTTGATGTCGAACTCGGCCGGGAAGAATGACCGCTTGGCTGCTTAGCATTGACGAGAGATGGCTTGTCAAAGAGATATCGGACGGGGTCCACTTTGGAGACCGGGAGCAGATGCGGCGCATGTAGTGTTTCGGTTCCCGACTACCCATACCAAGGCGGTACAAGTTTTCTCACGATCTTTGAGTAGTGAGTTCACTTCCTTGAAGCTTTCGGCTTACAGTAGATTAAATGCTCAACCTTGGAATCTTTACGCTCTTGTGCCGGCATTGCTCAGATTGACGTGTACATTGCTTTGTCGAGATCTGGGAGTAGTGGCTTGTCTTCATGTGGCGGAGCACGAGTGGGGGATTAACCAAGTAGGTCTTGATCTTTCTCAAAAGGCTGTTTGGCACTCGGAGTCCCATTTGATGTCGGCATTCTTTTCATCGGTTTGAACATGGGCTCGCGAGAAGATGTCAAGCGGTTGATGAAGCGGTGATGTGCGAAGTCTTCCCATGAAGCTCTTCACTTACATTAGGGTTTGAGGCGGCTTCATGTCGATGATGGCCTTGATTTTCTGGGATCGGCTTCGATACCTCTTTACGTAACCATGTACCCCGGTACCTTGCAGCGCTTGGCCTTAGAAGGTGCATTTTGCCGGGTTTAGCCTCATGGATTGCTTTACAGTCTATTGAAGAACTTCCTCGAATCTGTGCATGTGCTTTGCATGTCGATCCCTTGGAGTGGATGATCATGTCGTCGACATATACTTCGATTTCCTTGTGAATCATGTCATGGAAGAGGAGGCATTGCGGCCAGTAAGTAAATCGCCCGGCGTTCTTCGACCGAACGGCATGGCCAGGTGTAACGGTATGTCCCCGTGGAGTGGTGAAGGCGATCTTGGCTTGATCCTCCTCGGACATCTTGATACGGTTGTATCCGGCGAACCCGTCCACGAAGGACTTTACTTCGAAATTTGCCGTGGTGTCGACCGGCATGTCGATGTTAGGCGGGGAAATCATCTTTAGGTGGCCTTGTTGAGATCCCGGAAATCCACACGGCATCGACCTTTCCGTTGGCCTTGGTGACCGTCACGATGTTGGAGAGCCAAGTCGGGTACTCAATCACTCGATGAAACCAACTCGGAGCATTTTCTCAATTTCTTCTTTAACTTGCGAGGACCGCTCTGGCTTGATCTTGCGCGACTTACATTTGACGGGCTTGGATTCGGGATCGGGGAATTGTGCTCCACGATTGAGGATCGAGTCACAGCATGTCTGGTATGACCGGGCGAACACGTCAACATACTCCCGGAGGAGGCTTATCGGGGCTTCTTTTCTGCATCGGCGAAGAAAGCTGCCCTTGTGTCTCTTTAGGCTCTTGCACGACCCCGGGTTCACTTTGGTCATAACCTCTTCGGCGGCTTGGGCTAGGTTGTCCTCTTGGTCAACTACACAGCTCGAGAACTTCTTTAATGTATTGTTCGTTTAATGTGTATGCCTTCTTTATCAATTGAATTATTAACGTCTTTTAAGTTGTTTGTTAACTTATCAGTTGTTAAAGTGGCAATGAGAGGATACTCAGAAAGGTCAGACTTTTCATTAAACAAGAACGGGAATACATGATTGGCTACAACATTATAGTCCTCCGTAAGGCCGTTGGATGACTCGGAAGGGCTGGACTACGACAGGAGCCCGGCTCGAGGTTTGAGACCGGGTTTAGGGAGATGTGGGTGCGGGCCCCGGCTTGTCTTCCAAGTGCACTTTGGCTTGCCCTTGGTCAGGTGAAAGTTACCCAATTCTTGATGGCATTCTTTGGATGCTTGAGGAGGGTGCGGGGATCGAGAGGCTTGGCCTGTTTGTCCCAAATCATGGCAATCATGCTTTGTTGTCGGAGCCCAGATCGATCAAGTTTGGCAACTCCATGACTTCTTCAAAAAGACTACGTAGAAATTTGGTCATTTGAGAGCGTCTTCTATGAATTACGGTTCATACGCTTTGGACTTCTTGTCTCGAATGTGGCCTCGGCTGATCCGAACAATTTGCTTCCCATGGAGAGTACCTTGAGTTGCTCCTCCAAGTCGGGATTCCTTTGAATGTGTACTTTCATCTTTGGTGTGGTGGCGGTTGGTCAGGTAGAGGCTGTGATGTCGAGAACGCTCCCCTTATCGGATTAGCTTTGAGTCCTGCGAAACGGCTTGAGGTCAGGTGCTAGATTGTTCCATTCTTCTGTAGTCTCCGTGCGACTATCTGCTGCTTCTTTCTCATCTTCCATCGGTTCCAGCATCGGTCCCCTCGGTTCTGGCTGTCGGTTCATTGTCGGTCCCCTCGATTCTGTTGGTTCCGTTGTCGGTCCCCTCGGTTCTGCTTGGTTCCACTTGGCGGTCCCCTCGGTTCTGCTGTTGGTTCCACTTGGTGAAGTAATGGCGAGTCAAAGTGTAAGGTCGGAGATTGGGTGTGCGAGTCGGAGGTTCCCCTTTGCGAGGCTGCTTTGCCTTGGTGCGGGCGAGCCTTTTGTCTTCCTTGATGTCGGTGGTGTTGGCACGTAGCCAAGCCCCTGGACCGTGGTGTGGTCCTTGACTTCAATGACTTGGTGTTGGCCTTGCGGCCTTTTGCCGAGCCGATCACTGGGATGAAGTTCATGAGTTTCATCATCCTCATGGCGGGAGGAATCGATCGTGAGGCAGTGGAAGGTCACGTTGCATATTTGGATCTTGGAGGTCTCGAGTGAATCCGATTAATGGCATGTCATCATTATGCTTGATTTCTAACCTTTGGAATGTCGTTGGTCTTTGGTCCCCTCGGTGGTGACATTGTCGCCGTAGGCGTGGTTAGCTTCGTTGCCTTGCATGAACTTGAGAGCGATGAAGGGTGGATGCCACGCCATTGATTTGATGCGGCCGGGGACGCCCAGGATAGGCTGTGAAAGTGATTGGAATGTCAGACACTTGGGTCGGTGGGGATCACCCGCTTGCCGAACCGAGATATTAAGAGTAGCAACCCCAGGAAGCTGTACGGGAAGTAGAGTCATAGGCCTTGACGGTGTGGGTGAAGGCTTAAGATCTGTGGGCTTGATGTCAAGCGGGTCCATCATCTTGGCGGGCGAGACATTCGTTCGGAACCTCCGTCTACCAACACGCGGGGAAGGCGACGCTCGTCAGTGGGTGTGATGTAAGCGGCTCATTGTGATCGGCCCCAAATTTTGGAAGGTCGAAATGCGTGAAGGTGATTATGTTGCCATAGTGGATGTTGCCGATCATCGAATGACTTCATGCGGGGTTGCGTCCACGGGGACCGTAGTACGGGCCGAGGCTTTCCTCTAGCTTGAGCTTGTGAGGATAAGAGGAGGTGGCCGAGAGACCAAAAGAGAAATGTTCGCTGAGTGCTTGGGTGAGTGAGGATCGGGTCCTCTTTCAAGGAATTTGCGTCTTCGGGTGGCGGATTACAGTCGGCTCCGTCGGCTTTTGGTGGCCTTAGGTGGTAATGCATGGATTTGACCCGATCGGGTTAGGACGGCGACATCGGAGTTTGGTCCCTTACGAGCAAATTTACACTGCGAGTTGAGCCATAGTTAGAGGAGGATTCCTCGTGGCATAGGGCCGTATGTCTTCCCTCAGCTCATTGATTGTGGATGAATTCCGGGAGCTTCGGCGGCTTGTGGATTACGTCCCGGGATGCGCTTGGATGCCTCTGCGGGGAGGTAGCCTACGGTTTGCCTTGATTGTTCGAATGTCGGTGCACTGACCGGTGGTTGCCTGAACTAAAATGTGCGTTCTTTGACCCTCGGGGAGGTTGGAGAGTTCTCGGCTCAAGCGAACGGTCTCCTTGATCTCTTGCGGTATATCGCGTTCCTTTCCTTCTTCTTGAGCATACTCGGGGCATTACAGGTTGGGTGCAGCGATACTCATGGTTTGCTAGTTTTCCTCCGCTGCACGGGCCCCGAGATCAACCTTCTTGCGGCGGAGCTGCGTCGAGTGAGTACTGCGTTTCTTCCCATGTGAGAATAGCCGGTGCTTCTTTGAAGCTAACGTCTGGCAGTCTAGGTAAACCTCCGTCGGGGAGAGTTTTCTCCTTTGCTTTATGCGAGTGGCGGGTATGTCGAAGGTGAGTACACGGCTTCCCGAACATCTGCCCATGTATGGTAGTTCTTTGTCGAGTTGATCGTTTTACGTAAGCGAATGCCGTAGGCGTGGAATTTCCACGAGTAGTTGCTCGAGGCAGAATTTCCATCCTCCTCTTGTTTTTAAATAGACCTTCCTCCACTGAGTTGGCCTTTCAATTTAAGTGCGGAAATGATCCGTTCCCATCCTCCCGGGACCCTTGGAGTCCGTTTTGTTGACTTCATGCCCGGCTTGGAAGAGAATGGTTTCATCGTCTTCGTCGTCGCTTTCACGAGAGAACTTGCTTTCCCGGGAAGGTAAGCGGCGGGATTCTTTCTGTTTGTGTCGTTCCATCTCCTAGGTCATCGGGACCGTTGACCACCCTTACTGCGAGAGGGGTTGGATGAGAACAGAGACGGTGAGTCAGGGAAGTTGCCATGAGCAAAACTGCTTGAGGTCGAGCGAGTCTAGAGTGGCCTCTGGCTTTACGTGCAGAAGGCACTGTGACACTTTAAGGGCTTGGTCCACAGTAGGTCTTTCGAGCTTGGTCTTCGTCCCAAAGACGACTTTCTTGAGCGGCTAGTTCCATGAGGGCTTTCCTCGCGGAGGCTAAGCGATCTCCGTAGGTGCGCACCGTTTGGCTAGTGTCGAGCCGTGATTACATTCAAATCGCCGAATGGCGGGAACACTTGGATTACGTTGACGAAGGAAGTCGGGCTAGGACATTCCATGCGGCCTTCCTTGATCTGGGTTACCAAGAAAGTTTGCCCATATACGCTTGATTGACCCGGGGTGTTGAATTACGCAATGTTGACAGGTCTCGTGATCTCGCTCGATCGCCAAGTCTATCGAGCTAGCGGTCGGCGCGGGATGTACGAATCGGGGCCGTGACAGTGTGGGAGTAGAATCGAAGGCGGAGCATGTTGATGCTTTGAGGTGGTCATTTCCTATGTCGGAAGGCGGCTGCGCCTTGCGGGGAAGACTTTCACGAGATGTTTTCGGGGTGGGCTGTGGAACGTTCCCGAGTTGATACGACTCGTAGCGGGGTGAGGAGCTTGGTCTCCTTCGGCTGTTTCCCTTGGCCTTGGCGGCGCTTGAGGGTATAAGCTTGGCCGACGGCACGGGCCGGTTGCCTTTAGCAGGGGCTGGTACTCGGAAGTAGTGATGAGCTACGAGCTCGCTTGGCCGGGAGCCTCGTTTACCGTGAGCGAGGCGGTCGTCGAGGGTGACCTTGGTATTGCGAGAATCGACGATAAGGACCGGATCCTTGGTATCATCGGGGTATACGGAATAGATGATGTTGACATTGAAGTCGTCGTCGATCACTTGATCGAGAGGATTCTTCGTCGTGTCAACAGTAACTTCCAATTGTCGGATAGGCTTCGCATCTTGGACGTTGAGCTTGACAATTTCCATGGTATTGGAACCTTGAGTCGTAGGTGACACGATCGGAAGGAGTGCCGTCCTCAAAGCGAGCATGTGAATGCGGAGGTGCACTGCGGGTGCATCGCGTCCTCGACTCCGGAGAGTCAGATTCATCATCATCGACGGTTCAATCCAAACGTAGGGACGTATTGCGTCGGTTGCGTTGTTGGAGCGGTAGGAAAACATCGTGCTCTTCGTTGGAGAAGAGGGGTGCGGCGGAGTAGTTCCTCGTGGAGGACATCCCATACGACTTCCATGCATTCATCACGAGAATGACGGTGCTTGTTGACCTTTATCACAAAGATCTCTTCGCACAGCGGGGCCGAGTTGGTTTGGAGAATCTTTGACGAATCTCCGATTGGGGCGGGGTTTATGTGCCCGTCATCCTTAGCGATATTCGGCGTTTCCTTCCAATACGCCTCCAAATGTTAGAAAGCAGCAGGTTGAACTTGATGTATCGGGCTGCCGCAGTGCACTTTGCTCGAGTACGTTTACATAGTTAGCATCTCGGACTACGAGGATTCGATGAGATTTGCCCGGTAGTCCCTTGGTTGATTCGAAGGAGGTAACCCCGGTGCACAGTGCGGACACGCAGCTCTTGTCTCGGCTTCGTTTCCTATGAGGAAACTATCCTCGGATGACTTCGAGATCTCACTGCCGGTTAATGAACTTAACACGGCGATGGAGAGTGGAAGCTATGGCTTTCATGTGGTGTAGCCAAGGCGTCCCTAAGAGAGCTGTGAACTCGGATGGGATGTCCATCACGTGGAATTTTCTTTGGCACCATTTGGGTTTCGAACCGAGTTCGAGTCACGAGTCCCCGGGATGGGGCAGGCAGTATATCGTAGGCCTTGATAGTCAGGCGATTGTGGAATCGAGATGGCTTTCATTGATGCGGAGAGCTCGCATCATGCTTTGAGAGGAGAACATTAACGGCTGACCCGTTATCTACCACGATACTCCCCAGGGGAGTGATATGGTGTTGAGCTTGAGAGTGATGTACGGAGCTTCGTTGTGCCCCCGGAGGCATCTCTCGGTAAGTCTTCATCACGGAGAACGGTGATGATCATGCTTGCACATCTACGAGACGGGAGTCGTAGATCTCGTCTCTATCCGTAGAAGGGAGAGTCATCCCGGCCATCCGTTTCCTGTCTTCCTCTTGCGAGGGTAAAGCCTTTGCTTTGGAACCTCGGGGAGTGTGTTGAGGATTGCTTGTGACGCGGTTGCGCGCCCCTTGGTTAGCACATTTGATCGAGTGCGATTGCCAAGTGACAGCGGACCTTGATCTTCCTTCTACCGGTCCGAAGCTCGGAAGGCTGGACAATGATTTGAATCTTAGGCTGATCCGCGGAGGGATTAGGAAACCACTACATTATTTGGTGATAAGATTGCAAGATCCGAGGGTATTCCGGTGTCCCCGAGGGTCGAATTACGGTTTCGAGCCAAGGACTTTTCGGCTTTCCCACCTGCATGCTGCTCCTAAAGGCTGCATGGCTAGGAGAGCAAAGAGGAGCGGCGGAGTACGGTGCGTAGTAGTCGAACCTCCGAGGAAGGTTCTCCGAGTGTACCTGCTTGGTGTCCCCGGACTTACGTATCTTTCTCTCGATTCTTTGTTAGGGGAGAGGATTTCTTCTTTTGTTTTCTCGGAGGAAGTTGCTCCGGAGCAGGTTTCTCGGGACTCGTACTCCGAGGCGGGCGGAGCGATCATGCAAACAGTCGTAGGCGATGTGGACGTTAGAGGAGGATCCCGTTTGAAAGAGGTACGGAGAAAGCCCTGGTTGCACGTGGCACTCTTCTTGGAGCGCCACCGCTCCAATGTGAATTCATGACATTTGTTATTGTTCGGAAAGAGGGGTTCGGCCAGTTTGTATTGGGCCCACGGGCGCTCTAACTTGCCTTCTTCTATCAAGTTAAGTTCTGGATTTCGTATCGTAACCCCAAACGAGTTGTCGGTGGTATGGCCGTGATGCTTGATGGAAGCGCACGGTATGTTGCTCTTGTCCGCGTAGCTACGGGAATTTTGGGTTTGTAATTGTGGCAGCCGGGCTTAAGGAGACCCTCCTTGATTAACCCTTCCGGCATCTTGCTCGGTGGCATTAAGTCCCGACTTGTCGAGAAGTGTACGGACAGGTACATACAGTAGAATTGTTGCTTTGCGGGGCCCAGTTTTACATGTTACATGTTGTTGTCACTGATGGACGTAGTTGACAGACGTATCTTTCCCTTCTTGCTGGGGACGGTGCGGGATTGAATGCAGAAAGCTGGCGAGCCCCGGTATACGTATGGGCTGTGCGGTAGCCAACTTTTCCTTGAGATCCTTCTCCGGGCGTGAGCCGGCATTGACCCAGCTTGGCCGAGAGTACAGGAAGGAGAATTGTAGTGATGAGGAGTTACGATGGGCCCGGTGCTTAAGCGAGGACTTGAAAGATCCGCATCTGACGTTGGAGTCTTTGGAGAGTGGCTCCCATGATCTCGGAGAGTTTCCGGCTCCATCTCTTGTAGAATTCCCCAATGACACTTTCATCCGCTTTGCTGGCACCGGTGGTGATTAAGTCCTCGCGACTTGTTTCCCGCTCTAAGTTGGATACTGTGCCCGTTCCGGGGAAGATGTTGCGATGTGTTCCCGGGTGTGGCGATCCGCGGGCTTGACCCTCCCGAAACCGTCGTAGCAGTGAACTTTTGAGCGTATCTTTGGAAGTGGTCGGCCATTTCTTTGGAGGGTTGCTCCTTTTTGCTCTCATGCCGAACGTAGGTGTCGGCGTGCGTTTGAGGACATTCGGTTCCAGTGTCAGTCCGTCTCCGGCATTACGAACTTGGGCGAGGAGGGGCGTGACCATTCAGTCTACGTGGATTTAGAGCGTTTCACACTTTGAGCTGCTCGTGGTGGCCTTCGGGTCTTTCATTTGCGCTCGACCATCGAGGCTAAGGTTAAGGTCCAGTGGTGGGTATGAGGCTCGCGTAGGGTGCTTGCTACCACGTGAGCGGTAGTGGTGGAAGTGGAAGGCTTAGTATGTGAGAATATCTGAGGGCCTTTTAACGAGCTGTATCGGGGTTTGTCCCCGGTGTTTAGGGATTACCGTGTATAGGCAGCAGGACGGGCACGGGGAGGGTATTGAGGAATATTGGCATCTGAGATGGTCCCGGCCCGGTGCGGCTGGTGAGTATTGAGTGATAGGAGTAGCTCGCGGCAAAAAATAGCGAGGTTGCCCTGAGAGGTGGCAACGTGGAGCCTAGGTCAATTTGTTTTCCATGGTTGGAAGGCATCCGTAAGTTGGCGGGGAGGAACTGATTGAAGGTTTGGTGAAGCTGGTTTCGGGGAATCGTCGTCCTCGACCGGGAGGACAAAGTGTAGATCGGCGGGGATAGAGTTTGCTATACCACGCTCGTTCGAAAGATTGTATACCACGAAATTACTAACGTCTTCTTTTACGCCTCTTGTGAACCTCACAAGCCCGGATGGCTTCTTCCATATGTCATATACATTACAGGTGGCGGGGTCCTTCCCGAGTCACGCGATTTCTCCCGGTGAGCTAGACATAATGGGAGAATTAAGGTGAGGAGCGGGAGGCAGAAGCTGTACGTGCCATTTGCCGTTACGGTGATCCTGGCAGGCGGCGGCCCGAGATCTCGAACCTACTTTACTTGTTTCCCCATTTGCGAGGAACGAAAGGAAGGGTTTGGAAGCCGGAAAGGGGGATTTGGCTCAAGGTTTTCGGGCTTGTGTGCAATGTGCGGTTACCGGAATTAATGTTTACTTAAAGCACGTTTTCTCGAGTCCTAATCGGTTGGAAAGAGCGGGTCTTCTTTTTCGCATGACTAATCCTAGAGCTCTAATCGGTGGATCCTGAGTCAGCTTTACAGCTTATAAGCCCCTCGTTTCCATTGTAGATCATCTTTCTCGGGACGGACTATCCGGCGAGAATGTACGATAAGGCAAAGCGAGTTCCACTCAAAGTGAGAAAAGTGAACTTAAGGCTAGGCGATCACGCGAAACTTTCAACGTGTGTGACGTACGGGCCACCGGTCGAAGTCAAGCGTCCTTAAGTTAAGGCGGGGGATCGTGCCAAAATTTAGGCATGACCTCTCTGACTCGCTTGTGCGAGAGACCTTAACTTTCATAGCGTTGGCGAGGTTGTGGGCGGCACGTGCGCTACGTGCGAGGTTTGGTGACACGGCGTCACATTGAACCTTCGGGTATATTTTTCGGCGAGCTCCGCGTCAAAGTCAAGGCTTTGAAAAGCTCAAGACTTGAATTCGGGAACGACCTTTGGTCTCAAACTCTCGAGAGCTTGACTCAGAGCGGGAGCCCAGGCGTGAAAAACATACGCTTAGAGCTTTTTATGACAACGATGCTAAGCCAAAAACCGAGCGAGGGTCTTGGGACAAAAGTGTGACACTGAAAGAGTGCATGGCTTACTGGCGGGCTAGGATAGGATGTTTGGGGCGACCCCATGCGCCCCAGAAAGGTGTGCAGCGAGACCAATCGGAGTGCAGCGATAAGGCCATCCCGGGTTAGGGGTTGTAGTGTGCGGTGTACCGAGGCGGCAAAGTGCACGTGAAGTGCGGTGTTAGAGGGCGGCAAGTGCGCGTAAGTGTGCGGTCACTAAAATTCTTTTACGAGTAAAACGAGAAATTTTTCGAGAATGTGTCTTAAAGAATTTATGATGCACGGTTCAAAAGACAAGCATGAAAATCAAACATGAATGGGGATGCCTGAAGCATGGTATGATTTTGAAAAGTTGACAATGTCAAATGCCTTTGAAACAAAATGGATTCGAGGTTTAAAGGAACTCACACACACGAAAGCTTGAGGAAGGAGTAAGCGAAAGTTTGACCCCTTGTACGGAAGGCTTTTTGAGAAACAATGGTAGTTTTGAAAAAAGTATCCATTTTCCACAGCCCAGTCGCCAAGCCCCGAAATTACTCGGGATTTCAGCGCGGACACGTAGCGAAAGCAGCGGTTGTCTTTCGCGGAGGGTTGGTGTCAGGACCTCGCTTCATGGGAAGGGAAAAAATGAGGAGTCGCCACGCGATTTTTGTATTTTGAGCCCCAAACGTTGAGAAAACGGCTATTGTGAAAGAGTGTCATTTTTATTGGTAGCAAAAACTTAGGAAAAGGCTTTGAAAACGGGGATCATTTTTATTGGCGGCAAAAGCGAGTAAAAGCTTTTTTGTACCGGAGAATTGTTAAGTTGGAGGAGGTCAAGTTACGTTTCGGGTAGAGTATTACGAGATCGCAGCCGGGAAACGCCTCGCGTGACGAGTCTTTCTACCTTTCTGAAAATCGTGTGTGTGTGTGTGTGTGTGTGTGTGTCTTTTGAAATGGGGGCTTGAATGACAAGCTTAATCTTGGTTTGAATGACAAACGTTGATTAGGTGACTTTGTTTGAAAAGACGGCGTTTGAATGACAAACGTCGGTTTGAGACGAGTTTGAAACGAGCGTTTGCGTGGCAAACGGCTCGATTTTGAAGTTTTGAAATGAGCGTTTGCGTGGCAAAGCGTCGATTTTGAGTTTGGAAAAGGAGGTGCCCTCGAAGTGTCGAACTCCGGTTTTTTGAACCGGGCGTGTCATTGTTAACGATTTTTATGGGAAAAATGCGTATTAAATGATTCAAAATGTCAAATGGCGGCTTTTAGTTTGAAGATGAGCGTTTGGAGGCCAAACGTCATGTCGCGCGTTTTGAAAGAGAGTTCGAAGGACGAACTCCGATTTTGAACCGGGCATTACATTGTTAACGATTTTTACGAGAAAAATGCGTTTTAAATGATATGCGATCAACGAATCGGGTTGCGACTCGAACTTTGAAAAGTAATACTATCACGATCCACAACAGGGTCGGACTTTGTAAATAGCGGATGTGCATTTAAAATGCGGTATCAACGGAATCAAACGATCCGGATTCGTAAATGACGATCAACGAGGCCAAACGGCTCAGATTTGTAAATGACAGTCAACGAGGCCAAACGGCTCGGATTTGTAAATGACAGAAATTTAAATGACGATCGACGGATCGAACGATCCGGAATTGGTAAATGACAATAAAAGTAAACGGAACGGGGTCGGAACGCCGTTTTAACCCGTGATTACTTCTCTTACGGAAAGAGAAGAGGATCAAGGGGCTAAAACGTATCGAACCCCGTTAGACGGAGGCATCTACATTTCGATAACGACGTTCGAAAGCAGTTGTAGCGGCCGCGCGTAAACCGAGACGGAACGAGAGATTTAGAGAGAGGGAGTTATAACTATGGCTAGGGTTGACTCCTTTGGCTTGGGAGGTGTGTACGGGACACGGAAAGTGATTCGAAAGGTTGTTTCGAAGTAGTAAGGTGCGTATTTGATCGAAATACGAAGGTTTCACGCGAATCGAGACGAAACGGGAGCTCGGAAGCGGTGAAAACTGCTTAGGCCGTGAGGGTGGTGATTTTTTGGAGTGAATTTTTGTCTTTTGGCCTTTGACAGCAACTTCTATTTATAGGGTGAAAATTGCAGTAGGAGTCCGGACGGACTTGGACTGAATCCAGGGGGTTTTTGAGTATTTTGGAAATCTGGGGGACTTGCTGGCAATTTCAGGAAAAGTGCACAGGGAGTCCGGCCGGACTTTGACTGTATACCAGGGGTATTTTAGTCTTTTCCCTTTGAATTTGATTGAAGGGTGACTAGAGGGAGGTGGCATGCGTGCCACGTGCCCTCTGAGTCACCAGCTGAGGTGGAAGTTTGTTCCCGGGTCCCGGTTTTGTCCGTTTTTTAAAATAACAGTCCGGAAAATGTCCGAAATGCCCCCGGAAAGTGCCGGAAAATGCGTTTTTCAGGGAAAGCCGTGCTTTTACGTGTGATGACACGTGTTAAGTACGGTTCGACGTCGGGATGCAGGCGATCCGGGACGTCTCGTTGGCACATCAACGGGGAGTTTAACGAGTTCCGGTTAACCTGGAGCGGGCCAGTTAACGGATTTCGGTTAACTTTCTGACAGATTTGGACGATCCAGATTTGGGTACTTACAACGAGGCGACTCGGATGAGCTCAAATATCTCTTCTCGAGGCATAAGCTGACCTCCGAACTCAAAAATCTTATCACACAATAAATAAATAAAGAAAAACCCTTTTCTCAGTGTTTTGGGCATAATCAAAATGGTGTGGCGACTCTACAAAAATGAAAACGCAGCAAAACGGGCCTTCCAGCTTCGAGATGCCGTCCGTGCTCCGGATCGGATAATTTCAGGGATTATAACAATGAGAGGTGGGATGCTAGTGGAGCTTGGAGGAACTAAGACTGTGTCTAGCATGGAATCACCTGTCTTTAATAATGAAAACAAAGGGCAGATGAGAACGGATTTCCAAAGAGGATCACTGGAGGTGAAGACTCCAGGCATTTAGTTAAGTTTCACTCAGCCTCAACTCATTTGATTATGCTTGGTACAACTTTAAATGTAGCGGTCACAATGTGTGAATGTTATTCTTGTGTGAGAGTTTGACAGAGGTTGTAACCGGTGGTTTGTCTCCAGGTGGATGATTGTTAGGATAAGAAGTCAAAATCGTGAAGAGAAAAGTAAGGAATCGTGAACGAAGAAATTGAGATTGTGCAGGAATGAACGAATACAGAAAACTCTAAATCTGGAGAAGTGTGGCTGCATTGAGTGAGCACACATCAACGATATATTAATATATGTCTTGTATGTTGAAGCATGGTATTAGGAATAATATTATAAATCCCCCACCTCGTTACACTACAGTCGAACTATTATTCATTCATGGTTTAGGTTTATTGTATTCTGTATATGATAAATGATAGCTTGAGACATTGTCTACTAGAAGAAAAATAGATAAAGAGAATCATTGAGATTAACAAAATAACCAAAGGCAGAAATAGCCTTTGAGGTTTTCGTAGAGGCATTGATTAGATGGCCAGAAAATGTATATAGATTATTTGTGTGAAGGTGTATTCAAAGAGTGTAATTGTTTTCTAAGACAAAATACGTACTCTACTGTAACACAACAAATTGTGACATTAATGGATATCCTTATTTGATAGTACTCTCGGATGTAGTTTGATCGTGTGGCGAATTGAGCGAACTAATTGTGTATTTCTTTCTTTATTCTTTTCATGTGATAGTTACATGTATGCTGATTCTCATCATCGATTACTAATACATGATAATTGTGTTTTAATATCAAAATAAGAGAATCTTGCTGGATAATCAATGATCAAAATTAATTAGTGTAAGTACGCCAATCCAATTCGCAACCTTTTAGATGCATTTTTACGTAATAAAATTGCATTAAGGGGCATTTTGGTAAATTCTCGGCCGATCCCGAGACTTCCGAAAACATTTCATAAGTTTCCCGTGAAGGAAGTACCTTTTTGGTACCTTACTCATGCAAAGGGACTTGTTGGGAATAAACCTTTTTGGACCTTTTGGGTATTTAGGCCTGAATGTTCCAGAAACTGGTTTTGGCGCCAAAAACGGTTGAGGCCACCTTGTGTCACGCGACAAGTCGAGGCATGGAAAGTGGTTACGTATAGTCGTGCGACAGAAGGTGACCACTAACTGCAACCTATAAATAAGACCCTCCCCCTCTCAGAAAGAGATCCCAACTTCGGACCCTACTTTTGTTACTCTGCCGAAATTGCATCGTAGCGAAGCCCCCAAACACAATTCTCTCTCTCTCCTACCTCCAATCTAACCAATTCCCTCCAATTCAAACCCCCCCTCTCAAACCAAGCTACTTGAACCCCTTTGTACCAATTCTCTCAGGACCTCAAGACCAGGAGCAGTGTAATGAAGGGTTCTGAATCTAACTTGATACAGGATTCGTGGAAGCATCAAGGGTAAAGAATCTCAA
Organism: Adenophora triphylla var. japonica; assembly: GCA_022495995.1. Taxonomy (NCBI): domain Eukaryota; kingdom Viridiplantae; phylum Streptophyta; class Magnoliopsida; order Asterales; family Campanulaceae; genus Adenophora; species Adenophora triphylla. The sequence goes on from JAFEMH010002041.1 coordinate 18,072, forward strand.
ACTCCCTCTTCTCTCTTCCTTTAACTCAATTCTCTATAATTCTACTGTTTATTCCTATTAGGATTCGTAATCGAGACTCCATCTTGTCTAGATTCTTGAATCCCAATCATAATCTCTCTGTTTAAGTCGTTTGATCTGTAATTGAATTGCTATTGTTGAATATTTGCTTGAACTTGGTGTTTGAACCCCGAGGGGTGTGGATCTATCCATATCCACACTCCGGTCGATTTGTTGTTGTTTACGTATTTCGTATCCAATCTAATCAATTAATTATATACGTGTTAATAATTGTTGATTACGGTGTTCATAGTGTAAGTTTTGCGAGATGGTCTCTGTATGTCACGCGACACATTGTTCCAAGGTGATCTGTGTCCACGCGACATAATGTAGTCCCTTTGGTATCATGTGTCATGCGACATATCGTGCTGTCTGCGAAACCCTTTTCTCTTGTAATCTGTTTTAGATTGTTATAGCAGGGATGTGGCCTCCCTAAATAATGGGCTCACGAGTTGTAAATCTCGATTCATATTAATAAAATGTTTGTTTACCACATTTGTTCATTGTTAATACTTGCACACACTTTTGGATTTTGCTTGGATGTTTAATTGAAAGACTCGTCTACGGACGAGGCGTGTTGGGTGAACTCTCGGTTCTTCCTAACACGTAACCTGACCTCCGAACCCATATTTTCTTTCTAAAAAAGGTTCTCAATGTTTCCTCTCAAAAACGGCGTGGCGACTCCTTCATTCTCGAAAATCCCGAATTTTCGGCGAGCGCACATTCAGTGGCGACTCTGCTGGGGACTACTGACTTTGAAAACCTGTTTTTCAAATGTTGAGTGGGTCAAGCTTTCATTAAATTAGACATCCAATACATCCATTCTTGTGTGCATCTTTGACAATCATTTGTGGTTCATGCATTTTGTTGATTATGAAACTTATGAGCCTTATATGCTTTGTGGACACTAAGTTGTGCATTAGATATTCTTGTTGTATCCTTGCCATGGAGAGGCAGGGGCTGATTTGGTGATTGCAGAGTAACTGGTTCAGTGACCACCCAGGTCGTGCGACATCTTTTATCTCTTGATGTCTTGTGTCACGCGACAAGTAGTGGCCCAGGCAGTTCTCGAAGGTGTGGTTTGAGGGCAGTCCCTTGAATCAAGTGTGGCTCAGTTGATTGTTGTTCCCTGTATCTCCTGTGAGGGTGTGTGTGTGTTTTCTTTCTTTTCAAAATAAAAATAAATAAATAAATAAATCTTTTTTTTTTGTAAATAAAAGAATATAGTCATCCGCACACTACATCACTTAGACTTAGAACCCTCGGGTGCGATTGACGGCATCGCGGGCGGTGATGTACGTCGCCTACGCTTGAGCACCTAATATCAAACCTAACCCCCTAGTGCGTTATAGGTGGCACCACACTTAAACCTTACCCATGGTTGGTTTTTGGTACAATGTTTTCATTACAATAAAATGAATTGTTTTTGAAACATATCGTAGGTCCTTATACCTTCCCCCAAAACCTCTCATCTTGTGGGCATGTTGCCAAATGCAACATGATTTCACGTGAGGACATGTCACTCCCGTGGCATGTTCTAAACGAGAGATCATGCCGCATTGTCAACGTGCTTGCCAGAAGCGAGAAGGTCATGCCGGATTTTTCTTCAAAATTCTTCGAAAAGACCCGTTATGCTGCCCAAATTTCCCCAGAAATTTGGACCTCTCCGTTCCATAATGATGTTAGGATTTGGTTAGGTATCATTACCTATTATATATTTCAAAGCAAGGAATTTAATTTAATTTGAACATTGTGTCCCTAGGCTTCCCCGAGGTATAGTTAGCATAAATAAAGGCTTCTCCTTTCCCAACCATATTTAGGATTTAAAACACTAATTTATACTTGAAGATAAATAAGATTGTTTGTGCGAGTCTGTCCCGTTCCTTTCCCTCTCCCATTCCTAAAAAAAAGTTTTCCCTTCAACACCTTATAAACCCGTCTCTACCCATGTAGCTACGGTGAGTTGGACCCGCTCATCTATCCCCGGAGCTCGTTTGGTTCGTGTTCAAGCAGTTTCAGTTGGTGCAGAATCAGAGATGGCCGGGAACGGAGATGTATTTTACGCTCGATCCCTTTGGAGGATCGGTGACTATGGAGTCGGCCAAGTTTGAATGATATGACTACGAGAGGAATTGAGGGTGACGTTGGAAGGCTGCTCTAGCCAGAGAACGTGAGGCTGTCTATTGGCTCGAGAATGCCAAGGCCCGTGAAGAAGAAGCTCATAACCGCTTTGTGGAGGCCATGAGAGCCAAAGGGATTGCGGTACTTCGTCGGGAGGACGGTTCCTATGAGAGATCACGAAGACGATCACAATGAGATCGGGTCCGCTTCACCGCTCGGCTACCCGGCCCGATTACAATGCGATGCCTCCTCCGGCCAAGCTATGCCGCGCCCCAATCAGATGTCATCTCCGGGAATGTTTGTGGGTGACCAAGGAAGGTTCATTCCCCCATCTTCTCAAGAGTATAGCCAGGTTATTCAGCAAGGTGCTATCAAGAACGGCAGGCAAGCGGCAAATTTCTTCAATCTCACTGCCTCTCCAACTCCCAATGTCCCAATGTCACAGTTTTAGTATGGATCTCGGTTTCAAAGCGAGTTATCCCCAATCCCAGTCCAGTATATCCCAGCGGTTTCGAGAATGGTCAATATCGGCTTTCGAGTAATCAAATTTGTCAAGACAAAGTGTTTCAAGATATCGGCGGTTTCGGACCCGAGCGGTATCCCTCGGCCGCAGTGTGTTCTCCCCTCACTCAGCATTTATATGGGTCCACTCCGTATTCCGCCCCATGCAGCAGTACAGGACTCTCTACTCTTGGTCAATTCAGAGGTCAATCAACGCAGTACAGTTCCCAGAACCCCGGTGTGCAGTTTAACGGTTATGATATGTATGGGAACAGGATCCCTAGCTCGGTCAGCTTGTTGGATAGTAATATTGGAATTCCCAGTACCTTTGGTCTCCCATCAGCAGCTTTACCCATTGGACCTAATTCAGACTTCCCAGTGCCTTCATCAACAGTGGCTCCCGCTATACCCCAGATTCCAGGATTGGCGCCAGAAGTGACAGCCTTGTTGAAGCAGATGCAGCAACAGATCGACAAATTAACCGTGGGTTCTAGTGGTCTTAAGGTTGTGGATCCTGCCCAAGTAACACCTTTGCCGCACAAGTTCAAAATGCCCAAAATGGACTTCGATGGTACTGCTTGCCCGAAAACTCATATAGATACTTATGTTATGACAATGGGAGCAATGGGCTGTACACCTGAGTTTATGGCATCCCACTTCCACCTGACTTTGAAAGGATCAGCGCTCACATGGTTTTTGGCTTTGAAACAAGAATGTCGCTCCACCTGGAGCCAGATAACAGAAACCTTCTTGGAGAAGTACAAGGGCAATTTGGAGTGGCGTACCACTCGGGATGATTTAGTGGGGACTATCCAGAAGGCCGATGAATCAATTACAGAATTCTACAAACGGTGGAACGCCAAGCTTAATGAGTTATCGGAAGGCGATACCCCTCGGGACCAAAAGGACATCTTCTTGTCGTGTGTTAAGCCAGTGCTCAGGGAAGCCATCGGGAAAGGTTGGTACCCAGATCTACGAGAAATGGTGGGAATGGGAGCTAGAAGTGAAAACAGATTGTTGATCAAGCCCAGAATGCAAATGCCGATGGTGACGGCGTTACGATTGGGGACACCGGCACCGACACCTTACCCGTAATGGAAATCCAAGCTCGACCGGGAAAATCCGATGCTCGGTGGATTCGCAATGAGAGAAACCTAAAGGGTAAAGTACGCACCATAGATCGACGACATCTTCGGACAAGATTCCCCTGTTTTGAAAATCTTTGAGAGGTATGAGCTATATCCACAGTGCAGTGTGGAAAATGCCAACGGGGACCGTGTAGGCTTATGTTGCGAGAAGCCAAGAGAAACAAGCAAGGCCTGGGTATCTTTGTGACTAGAGAAGATAAGGCGTATGACAAGGCGAAACTTTCAAAGAAAAGATGACCTCGGTGGTAAGAGGAATTACTGAGGCCCGAGATGCGCCGTACGGTTGGTCTTTGAACAAGCATTTTGTCGAAAGAGGATGGAGATATGTTTGTTTGCCCAAAAGCAAGGTTGAGCCAAATGGAAGAAAAGAATGAGGACAATCAGGAGATTTGCTAAGCATCGAAACCCGGTGAAGGAAATGTTTGATAGCTTGCCCAGGCCGGGTGTGGCGCGCTTACGAGAACGGCTACCATTTTACGGGGCTGATCGAGGTGAAACGATTTGAAAAGCTTGCTTTGGACGAACCCACATGATATGCAAGATCCTTGCGGCTGACCACCCCACATGGATATTGATGGTGATTTGGCAGATTTGTTTAAGAGCAGGAAGTATCGAGCTGAGGGATGATATGCTTTTAACGAAAGTACCTACGAAGAGGCGTTCGTGACTAAGGAGTCGAATGATTTGATTGACTTTTCCTACGATAGCGAGGTGGTGGCTATGTTAGAATTCGAAAAGGAGCCGGTTGTGGAGCTAAACGGGTTGGAGACTATTGCGAGAGAGACCGTTACGGAGGTGGACTTCGTTCCAGAGGACCGGTCGCCAGACGGGAGACTATGATTGGAAAGCTTGGGCTCGAAGCCTCGTCCTTGTCCCTCCGAGTCTAAATTTGTTCCTCGTGTCTTGGAGTCGGTCTCACTGAATCTCTTGTTATTGGTAGGAGTCTTCCGATCGGTCCGATTTCCTCACGACAGAAGACCGTCTTCGAGTTGTAAACAACTTTGTTTTTCCCTATGCTTTGAATAAAATGGTTGACCTTTCAGAGTATCCCGTGATTGCAAATCCTAACAATTGGGCAGCTTAACAAAAAATAATCATCAAGATTTAAAAATAATTAAGCCTAATTCAATTGAAGATGATGCGGAACTTAATAGACGAGCAAATTTTAGAAAATGATTCAAAGCGGGTTTGCGACCAAAAGGAAAGCGGGCCTAAGGCTGCCGACGAGGTATTGACAGCAGTGAACACAGGAGCAGTAGAAGAACCCAAAGAAACGCAGATCGGTAGCTTCTTATCCGAAGATGAGCGGGTTGCCACTAATTGAATTGCTTAAAGAATATATGGACGTCTTTTGCTTGGTCCTACAAAGATATGCACAGAGGGTGGATACTTCTATCGTAGAGCACCGGATTCCTCTAGATCCAGAAATTAAGCGCCGATCAAGCGAGAAGTTAGGCGGATAAAGCACGAGTGGTCCTTGCGAGGTGAAAGAAGAAATTGAAAAACTCCTACGGGTAGGCTTCATCAAAGTAATTGAATATCCGACTTGGTTGTGAACATTGTAACGATCGCGAAAGCAAATGGAAAAGTTCGAGTCTACGTAGATTTTAGAGATCTCAATAAGGCTAGTCCCAAAGATGACTTCCCTTTGCCCAACATTGACATGCTAGTGGATGCAACCGCAAACTTCGAGTCGAGTCCTTCGTTGATGGTTTTGCGGGTTACAATCGGATCCAAAATGGTGAGGAAGATCGGGACAAGGCCGGCGTTTACAACTCCATGGGGTACTTATTGTTACACAGTAATGCCGTTTGGGTGAAGAATCTTTGGGGCTACCTATCGGAAGAGCCGTCACTACCTGTTTCACGACATGATCCACAAGGAGATTGAAGTGTATGTAGATGATATGATTATTCACTCGAAAGGGTCGGATGGACAGACATTTCATTGATTTGAGGAAATTCTTCCAACGAGACTCGAGAGCACTCCATGAGACTAAATCCGGCCCAAAGTGCACCTTTGGGGTTATTCGAGGTAAAGTCCTGGGGTATATGGTCACGGGCGCGGCATTGAAGTAGATCCCGAGAAGGTTTAAAGCAATCGTCGAGATGAGGCGCCTAAAGCCCTGTCTCAGGGTGAAAGGATTCATGGGTCGATTACAGTACATCAGCAGATTTGTCAACCAACTGACCTCCATGTGTGAGCCTATCTTCAAGATACTAAAGAAGAACCAGGAAGTGGTTTGGAATGAGGAATGCCAATTGGCCTTCGAGAGGATCAAAGCTTACCTTGTCAATCCTCCCATTCTCTGTCCGCCTCACGAAGCAAGCCTTCTTGCTATATTTGACGGTCGCACGAACCACGGCCAGGGCTATGCTAGCACAAGAGAAGAAGGATTCAAAGATTGAGAATGCCATATACTTTGTTAGCCGCAAATTCCAAGGTAGTGAGTTGAATTACTCTACGCCTCGAGAAGACATGCGCGACCAGTGCAGGTGGTCGGAAAGCTAAAGCACTATATGCTATCCCTGGCTTGTACACTTGGTCTCCAAGATGGACCCAATAAGATATCTGTTCCAAGGTGACGGAGGGTAACATCTCTACAGTTGGCCAAAGTGGACTTTCTTCTTGGTGAGTTTGATATCAAATATGTAATTCGGAAATCAATCAAAGGGCGAGGCTTTGGCGGATCGGTTAGGCTGACTTCCCCGGTCTGAGCTTAGAGGACCGGATCTCCAATTTCCAGGACGAAGGATTCTTACTATTGAAAACGGCATACCGATGGCGGTTATTCTTTGATGGAGCAGCAAACAAAAGATGTAATGGCATCGGAATGGTACTAGTAGATCTGAACGACATGCATACCCCCATAGCTATCAAGTTGAACTTCTCGGTTACTAACAATGCCGCCGAGTACGAAGCTTGCATAGGCGGCTAGAAAGGCTGCCCTCGAGCGACATGTGGAAGAGTTAGAAGTGTTCGGTGATTCCCAATTGATAATCAATCAGGCCGCCAACAAATGGAAAATTATAGATCCATGTCTCCAGAAGTACCATGCTTACATTGAAGAGCTCGTCGATCAATTCAAGGAAGTGTCATTCCGTTCTGCACGAGACAAAACAGTTTGTCGATGCCTAGCTCTCACTACGGCCTCTTTGGTAGAAATCCCCGGAAGGAAAGTCGATCAAACCGTTCGGGGTCGGTAGGCGAGAAAATCACATATTGTTGTGACATTGAGATCGAAATCGTCGGTGAGCCGTGAGTACAAGCCCGGATCTTTCAATATCTCGAAGCATGAGTGAAGCATCCTTCCACTGTTGACAAAGAAGGAGACTTAAAAGGTGTTCATGCCAAAAGCTTACAAGCTCTAAAGAGACTATCGGCTCGATGCGTCATACTTGCAATGAATTATGGAAGAAAAGAGAAGGTTGCCCACTCTACTTTGTATCGGCGAAAAAGGCCCAAAAGTAATGGAAGATGTTCATAATGCGCTGCGAACCTCGTATGAGCACGCTCGATCCCTCATGCTTGCATCATCGTAGGGGTTACTTACGGATTACTATGGAGACGGAATTTGCATCCGGTTTGTGCGGACTTGTGATAAATGCCGGCGATTCTCCCGGCTTTGAACCACATCCCTCCTCGCTGACCTTTATTGTATGACAACTCCGTGGCCCTTGGCATGACATGGGGAATTGATGTCATTAGGGAAAATAACTCTGCTTGGGAGCAATGGACATTCGTTTGTATTGGTTGCGATAGATTACTTCACAAAGTGGGTAGAAGTTGTGTCTTACAAAGTGCTCACGGCCGAAGGTGGCTCGCTTCATAAAGGCAGATCTTACTGCCGCTACGGAGTCCCCAAATGAGATTATTTCGACAATCGAACCCATTTCGAAGGAAAAAGCGATCGATTACTCACGAATACGGGGTCAAGCGCCATAAATCCTCACCATACGGACCGCGAGACGAGCAGTCTTGTTGAAGCGCAATAAGAACTTGGAAAGAATCATAAAGAAAATGGCCGAACGAGGGCGAGGCGCGAAGTTGCATTTAGCATTATGGGGCTACCGCACTTCAATTCGGACTGCCACCGGTGCAACTCCATACGCTCTGACTTACGGAATGGAGGCTATTATGCCCATTGAATTAGAGATTCCATCCCTCAGGGTTCTACTCGAGAATGAGGTGAATGAGATTGAATAGCTCCAAAGTCGATACAATGAATTGGCTCACATTAAACGAGCCGAGACTAAAAGCCGTGGAGCATAGCAGGAGCGTACCGAGGAAAGAATGGCCCGTGCCTTTGACAAGAAAGTAAAACCCAGGGACATCAAGGTTGGCGATCTGGTTCTTAAGATGAAGCCTTTGAATCAGAATAGTGCGTTAGGCAAATGGGCACCTGTTTGGGTCGGACCATTTCTAGTGAAGAAAATATTCTCCGGAGGAGCTATGCGGTAATGATTTGGATGGCAACCCATTTCTGCACCCCATCAACGGCGACAAGTTGCGGATGTATTATGTATGATCAAGTCTTTTCCCCCTCTATAAAAAAAATAACGAAAATAAAAAAAATATTAATAAAAATAAAGGCACAACAAAATTGTCCCGAGATGAGGCGAAACCCTCTCAAAGGCGGTCCATGCAAAAATAAGGGACGCGCCCGGTGCTAAAGAATATACCCTGACTAGACCGAAAACCCTAAAAGGGTGGTCTAGGTAAAAAATAGGGTTGCACCATGTCCCCCTTCTATCTTCCCCTTTCTTAAACACAAAGTCGATTGAGTCGAACTACGGAGACTGAGCCCCTTAGTTCTCTTCTGAAAAGGGAACGTAGGCAACTACTTATGGTTCGGTCTAAAGCTGGCACCAAAAATCTCTCCTCCTGCTAAAATGTGTTTTAATTACAGTTCCAAAGCTTTTCAAAAGGTTCATGTGGAGTTAATATTCTTGTTGATGAGTTCAAGCACGGCCTACTTTTCACTCAAACAACTTGCCATGAATAAAAGCAATAAATTTTTGACATCTATCAAGTCTGCATTAAGCAATCAAAGGGTACTCAATTTCCATACAAATAATTCCTACTCTTAAAACACAAAATAAAAGAGTCCCCTATCTCTCAGAAAAGTGTCTAGAAATTCGTCCCCGCTCCCGAACTTGCTCCTCTGTCCTTCCTCTTCCTCGGTCCCCGGGAGGTCTTTGGATTAGGAATGTCGAACAAATCGGTTTGAGCCCGTCCCAATTTAGGAAATAACGCGCGCCGGCGGTTCAATCAGACCAGTCTCCCTCAAGGCGGCCCTAGCAATCCTCTCTTGTCTCAAGGCTTCTCTGCGAGCCATCACCTCCTGATCATCCCTTAGCGGCCCTCGGATCTCTTGTCTTCGATAGTCCTCGGCGGCATCACCGGTAACATTGTGCAGGTTCCCTGTGCCTCTGCATCCACTAAAAGACCTCTTGGATGGATAATGCTGCTCCCGAGAACTCTCGGCGGCGAGCCTCATGGCAGGTGTGCAAGACCACTATTGCTCCTCATACCAAATCAGATACTCTGTAGTCAGAAATGTAAATCCCCTGGATTTCCGAAGGAGTGAACGAGTGGGAAGAAAACCCTCTAGAAAGGATCTGTGAAAAAGCTTGCATAACACAGGGCTCGGTCATAGACATCAGAACAGCATCGGTCACCAGTCTCTCCCTCAAAGCTCGGACAATCTGTTGAGGGTACCTATACTGCCTGCTCACCAGCGATGGAATACAGAAAGAAGATATATGCAGGCCTGGCAATCTGACTACTACTGACCCATCCTAAATGTCTCTCATGGTCTGTAAATTCAAGGTAGGAATCCAAAAGCTTAGATCAGTAGTCCGTCTAGTCACAATCTCATACGCCGGTTTGTCGGCCCGGCCTCGTCTCTCAGCACTCTGCGTTGCCCCGTCACCCAAGGCATAGCAATTTGACCCGCTGGAAGTGACATGAACAAACTGGGGCTGCCTGCTCCCATGAAGTCTGATCCCCCTGCCAGCCTGTCGATGCCATGGTAAGTCTCAGCCAGCAACAGTGGTACAATGTCCATCTCCCCTTGGCCAGATTTGATTTGACGAAGATCTACACCCCGATCACCCCTCAGTTGCCTGACAGTCTCCAGCAACACACTTGAGCAGACTCCGGCATATCCACAAAAATAGTAATCTGACAGGGTGAACATCATGTATATATCCAAAGAGGTAGAAAGGTTAAACAACTCAGGACTGGACAAGCATAACCTAGCCATCCGAGTCAAGTCTATGGACCCACAGCTCAGAATCATAAATAACACCTGATCCGCTTGCAGACACAAGAAGTCCGATAAGCTTGCTCCTGTGCCGTCGGCCATCCCTTGGGAATGCTACAGTTGCTGCCTCGCCCAAGTCTGTCAATGCCCTAAAGTCTTCCATGGTGGGAGTCAAATCATTGTATGACAGAGTAATGACATGACGCTCCGAGTCCCAGAAGCAGGATGCAGCCCGAAGCAAATCCCAGTCGACCCTCCAGTCTTTTAAAGACCAGAGACACGACATACTATACCTCCTGTCAATAAGCTCCATGTGATGCCTCCGGTGATAATGTGAAATTTCGAGAAAGTCTTGGCGAAATTGATGCTCCCGAGAAGCTATTTCCCTGTTATAATGCTCCATCGCAGCTAAAAGTATCAGTCTTGGCCAAAGAATTCGCTTATCTGACAAGTCAGGGCAGCTGGTTTCCTTCACTGAATAGGCAGTGTTTACAAAATGAAGCCTGGGCCAATTTTAAAGAGAGCCTGTTACGAGTCACTCCTGGTCGTGCGACACAACATGCCCAGTAGACATGGCATGTCGGGCGACGCATTTGGTTGACATCAGACAGTACCTCCAATCTAACCAATTCCCTCCAATTCAAACCCCCCCCCTCTTAAACCAAGCTACTTGAACCCCTTTGTACCAATTCTCTCAGGACCTCAAGACCAGGAGTAGTGTATTGAAGGGTTCTGTATCTAACTTGATACAGGATTCGTGGAAGCATCAAGGGTAACAAATCTCAAACTCCCTCTTCTCTCTTCCTTTAACTCAATTCTCTATAATTCTACTGTTTATTCTGTTAGGATTCGTAATCGAGACTCCATTTGTCTAGATTACTTTGAATCCCAATCACCAATCTCTCTGTTTAAGTCGTTTGATACTCGTAATTGAATTGATATTGTTGAATATTTGCTTGAACTTGGTGTTTGAACCCTAAGGGGGTGTGGATCTATCCATATCCACACTCCCGGGGTCGATTTGTTGTTGTTTCTGTATTTCATATCCAATCTAATCAATTAATTAGATATGTGTTAATAATTGTTGATTCTGGTGTTCATAGTGTAAGTTTCTGCAGATGGTCTCTGTATGTCACGCGACACATTGTTCCAAGGTGATCCTGTGTCACGCGACATATGTGGTCACTGGTATCATGTGTCATGCGACATATCGTGCTGTCTGCGAAACCCTTTCTCTTGTAATGTCTGTTTTAGATTGTTATAGCAGGGATGTGGCCTCCCTAAATAATGGGCTCACGAGTTGTAAATCTCAATTCATATTAATAAAATGTTTGTTTACCACATTTGTTCATTGTCAACACTTGCACACACTTTTGGATTTTGCTTGGATGTTTAATTGAAAGACTCGTCTACGGACGAGGCGTGTTGGGTGAACTCTCGGTTCTTCCCAACACGTAACCTGACCTCAGAACCCATATTTTCTCTCTAAAAAAGGTTCTTAATGTTTCCTATCAAAAACGGCGTGGCGACTCCTTCATTCTCAAAAATCCCGAATTTTCGGCGAGCGCACATTCAATTAGTAGTAATATAGTCCCAGATTGACCCTATAATCTTTACGATTTTTCTAAAATGTGTCATAAGATAACACGTTAACATTCTTAAGTAAGACAATCAATATATTTATATGCTTAAATAAGTATGTAAAAAGTTTACTTAAGAATCTTGGCATCTGTCCTTAGACTATCTTTATTGGTGACATTCAAAAAGCCAAAATAAAACGATAAAAGAAAATTAGGGGTGTGACATTGTCCTAATCGGTGTTGTATAGCCAACCCAATATCACAAGCCAAATGTAATAGTAAGTGAGACACTTGTAGCATTTTTATTGATCGATGAAATTAAAATTGTACATTTTATATATAAATTTTTAGATTGATTTGGATTGGGTTGGTGTCACAAATAAAGCATAAAAAAATGAAAGTTGGATTGGAGTTAAAGATTGTGTATGTGAAGAAAAGAGAAACAATATTATATAAATAAATTAGGTTGAATGAATCACCACTAAAAATAGTCTTAGAACACATATTAGGATAATCGTAATTTTTAATTCCTGATCCATTAAAAGGAAAATGGGTGTGACATCATCTTTAATGTTGGAAAAGTGGGAGCAATTTTTCCACCTTAGTGGTGGGTGTATTTCGAATGACAAGTGTACTTAGAAGAATGTTAGGTGGCGTTTATTTTTTAAGTGTTAATTGCTTGAAATATGATTTCACATTTAAAATTGGCTGAATAGATAAGAGCGGCGTCCGAATGCGATTTACGAATTAGTCAAGTTGTTTGATTTTTCATCTGAATTCATTTTCTGAAATATGTCAATTTACATTTGAAATTGTCACGGCCAGAATCACAAGTGATATCCAAGGTGATAACAGCATCAATGATAGCACTTGGGATAGCACACACACACTTTGAAAATAAAACAATTTTGTAAAAGAGTTTGCAGCGGAATAAAAACACCAAAATTGTTTTTCTCAAGTTATATAAATATAACTTGAGAGTGCCTCTTAGGAAAGACTTTATAATCACTATAATGAATTTACAAAGCCGAAAATGTTCCCTATGGCTATAACAATTTGAGCTCTAAGGAACAAGAGATAAAGAACGAAATCCTATCCTAGCCTTCACACAACTTGATACCAATGTAATCAAGTGCGAAATTACAAGGGAGGAAGGATTAAAAGAACCAAACAAAGAACTCTATCTCTAAGCTTTCGAAGGTGTGAATGTGTTGGTGTAAATTGGCATGTCTTGGTATATCTTCAAATGAAACCTTCCAAGCTTATTTATAGTCTTCAAATACTTGAAGGCTACTCAATTAACAGCCTTGGGGTTGTATTTGCATGTTGAGTAAGAGTAGGGAGAGTGGTTGAGATTGTTCCTCAATTCTAGCTCCCACTTCCTAAATTGTTGCAATCGAGTTGATTAATCCTCATGTCAAGCTTCCATGCCTTGTACTTCCAAGCTTTATCAACCTTGTACTCTTCTTTTATTCAGCAACAACTCCTTGACCAAGTCTCCACACGTTTTAATTGTTGTTGCCAAAGTAACGAATTTATGCATAAAATGCATAAATTGTTTCCTTCCAAATTCCACACGTGTCTAGCTCTTTCTTTGATGATGTTGCACTCTGAAATATAAACATAAATCATAGACTATACAGATTATATTAGCACATTAGTCCATTAAATAATAAACAAGAAATATACAACTATATAAATTCCAGTTCAGGAAATCATCTGCGATATCACCTGAAATTTGGGAAATCATCTACGATATCACCTGCAGTTTACACTAACAATCTCCCCCTTAGTTGGATATTTCTTTCCAAACCTAATGTGCTGCTCTCCTGCATGGTTAGTCCATAAACAAATATACAGAGCATAGAAACACAGTATAATATCTCCATAAAAATTAACTCCCCCTTAATCAAGGAGCTAATCACAAACAATGATTTATCATAATAAACTAATTTATTTCAAACTTTAACAAGTTTTCGAAATAAACTAAGTTAACATAGAACCATAAACCATTGTAGCAAAATATCATCCAAAACTAGCAAAACATCCTAGCAGTTAAAGTTTTAAACAAACCAACTAAAGTGTTTAGCAACCAATATAAACAAAATAAAAGAAAATTGTTTAGGGAACCACATCACATCACCAAAATAAAGAAATTGTTTTTAGGACCATCACAAACCCAGCCACCAACAAGATAGTGGCAATATCAACCTTCAGGTTTCAGCTTTCTTCTTCTTCATCTTCCTCCTGATATCCTTCCCTATCACTTTCACCATCACTTGGGCCAGCACTGGTGGTAGCACCTGCAGTAGCACCAGCTTCAGAAGTTGCAGCAGCAGCAGATCCTCCCCCTGTTTGGGAAGAAATTTCATCAATAAAAGCATCAATAGCCTGCTTAACTTTAGCCTAACCCTCAATAAGTCCTCCCATTGCACTTGACTGTTTGTACAAAAAGTTGAGCACTGTTGCCTTAGGGATTGATGGACCAGTGTTGCCCAGAAGATTCATCATGTTGGATAGAATACTTGCAGCATCAGTTCCTGCAAAAGTATTAGGGGCAGCACCTGGGGAAGCACTTGGGATATCACGTGAGATAGCACTAGGAAGAATAGGGTTGTTTCATCAGATTTGTTCCAAGGAAGATCTTTTTTATACCTTTTGCGCTTTTTCAGTTGTTGATCAATGGTATAGTACTCAGGTTCAGTGGTGAAAACATCAGAGGCTTCAATAGGCAAGGATTGAAAAACTAAAACTTTGTAGATTAAAGAAGGATAGGGGAAAAAACTAATGTTCATTTCTTTCTTTCTACCCCATGAAGCTAAGTGTTCGAACACTAATCTTCCAAAGTTAATCCTTAAGTTCTTACCCAATCTGTATAACACATTCGCATGCTCCAATGTCACAATAGGTTCATTAGTTGTAGGGAGCCAATTGAAGATGCACAATTTGTGAAGCACAGAATACAGAGAAGTAAGCCTAGAAGCATGAAGTTTTTCCTTTAAAGGCCGGGGATCGAGCTTTGTTGTGAGTGAGCAATTTTACCATTTCATCCCTATTAACCCTAATGCTCTCATCATCTAAATTTGGGAGGCCTAAAACCTTGTTAATTAGGGCTAGAGTAAATGAATAAACTTTTCCCCTAACAAATACCTTCCCAAATTTTTCAGAACCTTCATCATCCAAATGAGCATGCAGGTTAGCAAAGAAATTTCTCACAACACTTTCAACAAACACAGAAGCATGATTATTAGCCTTAAGAAAATTCATGTCCTTCAAAAATTGAACCATTCCTTCCTTTTCTAACTGACCCTCATCAATGTGCTTTTCTTTTAACAATCTCTTACTCGAATTATTCAACCAAAATTCCATGTTTTCTTTCTTATAAAATTCCAAAGTAAGAAAGGGTTTTGAAAAAGCCTTATCCTCTTCATTTCGAATAATATCATCACCAGAATTATCACTAGAGGAACGAGTAGGAACAGAGGAGGGGGCAGGTGTTACCTCAGATGATATCTTCTTCTTGGTAGCACCTTTCGTAGCACTCACTGAAGCTTTGCCATTGCCCTTCTTCTTCTGAAAATCAGATAGAGTTTCCTCCTCATCACCGTCCACCCAAGCATCAAAAGAATCCACAGAAGGTTCCTTCTCTTTGTTGGCATCAAAATTCTTGTCACTCACATGAGGTGAGGACACATCTAAGGAGCTTTTTGAGACTTCAACCGGATCATAGGTGGTATTTGATGTTGCCTTGGACCTGATTGATCTTATACGGTTGGAGGACCTCCTCTTTGCAACTTGAGGAGATAGCTTGGATGTTGGAGCTTTCCTCTTTCTCTTTTCTTTTGACTCGGCTGGAATGAGTGTGACCTTGGGAATGCCATGTTCAAATGAAGCAATGGGGGCACTGTTAGTACCCGGTCCTAAAAAGGATACTTTAATCTTATTCCTAAAAAAGTTACGAAAGCCTCGAGGGAGTTTGAAGATGACGAGGAGTTTAAGCAGAATTTTCAAGGATTAATCGGATCTTAAAAGAATTGTTTTTGGACTGATTAGGGTTGACAAAAAACCTAATTTGGTCTCTCTCTCGCGCCGTCAAGTCGCCGCTGACGTGAAGGCTACGTCAGGCAAAAGGTTCGATTGACCCTTCTTAGTAAAGGTTCGATCGACCTTTATCAGTAAAGGTTCGATCGGCCCTTCTCGTAAAGGTTCGATCGACCCTTTTAAGGTTCAATCGACCCTTCTCTAGAAAGGTTCGATCGACCCTTTAAAGGTTCGATCGACCCTTTTCTTCGGTCCATCAGTCGTAAAGGCCCACTTCCCGAACACTATAAATACGTTCACAGTTCTTCACTTTTCAACACACACATTCTCAGCGGAAAAAGTCAATACTAAACTTGAGTTTTCCATTCCACACATTTCTCAATAGCCTTTCGAACATTCTTTGAATCTTGCTAGATTCGACCCCAAAGCCTTGCCACAATTGGTAAGTCTTTTATTTAATATTCCGTTCTTTATTATTATTATTGCCATACTAGATTAAGATAATTTATTTGCATGCCTAATATGTTCTAATGGTGCCTATATGCTAAGATTTAGGACTATTTTAATATGTTTAAGTATGTATAGCCGATGATGATCTAGGATTTCACTCAAGAAGTCTAATGGATCTAGGAACTATTTCTTTCCTTCCAACTTAGTAATAATCATCCCATGATCAACAATTCCCCAAGGATGAACTTTGATTAGTGTACCTTCCGAGGGCCTAACTCAAAGGTTCTAGGGTGTGATCATCAATTAATTCTTTCTCTCCCCTCCTCCTTATGCATGATCCCGCTTCTTCTATCTATTCCTGTAAACACCGCACACAACCAACACCCCACATGCTAGAAAGACCGATCCGTCGGGCAATAGGAGTGATAACGTTTCTCTTCTGTTATAACTTGACCCCCGAACCCAATCACATGCTTAGCCTTTTTTCAATGCTTTGGGCTATATCAAAGCGGTGTGGCGACTCTCATAAAATTAAACTAATATTTTTAATATGATTTAAATCGAGTGTCACTTAATGAATATCCCATTTCGGTCTGACTTTCCATGATTATTTATTTTAAACCTTCGAATGCGTGTTGCATCGGAACGGGGTATTCACAGTGGCGACTCCGCTGGGGACTATTTTGAAACTTTTTCAAACTTAGTGGGTCAGACTTTCATTTTTTGTGGTGTTGTACATTATTTCTCTATACCCCCTTTCACTTTTAACTGTTTCATTCGCATGCATAAAAGGTAAAAACAAAAAAAAAATCTTTCTCTTTTTTCCTTAAAAAGAATTAGATCTTCCACCTCACACTACCACTAGAGTCCGTGTCACACTGCACAGCTACCCCTTAACCCATCGGAGAAGCCAAAGTGCGGGAAGTGTGGTGATCATGTCGCCTCCCTTCCGAGTCTCACTTGGCCATCCATTCATCAGTGTGCTTCGGCTGCACGGTGGGAACCTGAAGCCTAACTTTGGTGTCACCCACTTTTACTAAGAACACACTCCTTATGACCGGTTGGTTTGACTAGCTTTTTCCTATAGACAATTAATATAGTATTCATATTGTGTCAACACAAGTCAATGATGAGTCGAGATCTATTTCCTTTTAAAGGACATGCCATGAAAGGTAAGTGATCAATCTTGTCCTATCATTGAATTGTCAGACCCACAGTGAATATTATAGTAAACGTCTATAGGCGAAGGTTAGTTGTTAGGATCCACAACTTTAGGAATACTAGATAGTTGTGAAAAAGGGGTATCCCTTCCAACCAAAAGTAGGTTCTATAAAAATAGAAGGCTTTTTTGTAAATAAAATGCTTAACTATCGCTCAATTTAGGACCCTCTAAGGTCCACTCTTCACCTCTTGGACCATTCGCGGTTCGCTCTCTCTAATTTGGACCATCCTAGGTCCACTTTCTCAATCTAGGACCCTCCGAGGTCCACTCTTCATTTCTAGGACCCTCCGAGGTACACCCTTTGCCTCTTGGACTATTCACGGTCCATATCATCAATCTTGGACCCTCCGAGGTCCACTCTTCATTTTCTTGGACCATTCGCGGTCCACTTTCTTAATCTTGGACCATTTAGGTCTACTTTTCAAACTAGGACCCTCTAAGGTCCACTCTTTGCCTTTTTGACAAGTCGCGGTTCATATCCCTCATCTCTTGGACCATTCGAGGTCCACTTCCTCTACTATGGACTACCATAGGTCCACTCTCTCTATCTTGGACAGTTTAAGGTCCACTCTTCATCTCTTGGACCATTCACGGTCCACTCTATCTACTTTGGACCATCCAAGGTCCACTTTCTCAACCTAGGACCCACTGAGGTCCACTTTTCATTTCTTGGACCATTCGCGGTCCATTCTCTCTATTCTAGACCATCCAAGGTCCCTCCTTCAATCTAGGACCCTTCAAAGTCCACGTCCTCTACTACGGCCCACCCTAGGTCCATTCTTTCTGTCTTGGACCGTTCAAGGTCCACTCCTCATCTCTTGTCCCTTCAAGGTCCACATCCTCTACTACGGACCACCCTAGGTCATTCTTTCGATCTTGGACCGTTCAAGGTCCACTCCTCATCTCTTGACCCTTCAAGGTCCACTTCCTATACTTTGGACCATTCAAGGTCCACTCCTCAATTTAGGACCCTTCGAGGTCCACTCTCTCTATCTAGGACCATTAAAGGTCCACCCTTCCACCTGAGACTCTCCGAGGTCCACCCCTCGTCTCTTGGACCATCCATGGTCTGCCCCTTTATCTTAAGACCACCCGTGGTCTATATCCTTCTACTTGGGACCCTCCGTGGTCCACCTCTCATCTCTCGGACCATCCATGGTCCACTCCTCTACCTTAGACCATCCATGGTCTATATCCTACACTTAAGACCACCTGTCATCTCTCGGACCACTCTTGGTCCATTCTAAGACCCTCCAAGGTCCCCTCTTCATCCCTTTGACCATCCACGACCACCCATGGTCTACATCCTTCAAGATTAGGACCCTTCAAAGTTCTACCTCTTATCTCTTGAACCATCCACAGTCTGCTCCCTTAGTCTTAAAACCATCCATAGTTTGATCCTTTATCTCTAGCACCCTTCAGCCAAAGACCCACCTAGATCAAACCTCTCTCGACTCATCTAGATCAAACCACCATCTAGGGCCTACCTAAGCCAACTTACCAATCAAGGCCAATTCTTATCCAAGTCCAATTAACTCGTCTAGATCACCCTCACTATATTTGACCAAGGATCGAGTCATCTTCCTCTTCCTTTTACACCAAACGGACTCTTTTACATGCATCCTCTCTCTTTCTCTAAACTTAATCCTGGTTGTATCATCAATCGCCCCCCCCCCCCCTCAAACTACGGTGACCTGAGACTCGTACCTTAAATGGTAAGAGTTACGTAGGCAACTTCAGCCCGGTCAAACTCTCAAATTGTGGAGATCAACTATTTTCTCAAAGATGCCTTAAGATTAATTATGAGTCTAATTCAACTCATGGGTTTGACTCTGCTATATGTTCTTACAGAATTCTACATCATGTCTATGGAGAAAAGCATTGAAGCCCTTAAAGAAGTCTCAGACATGAAGTTGGGAGTGATCAACCTCCTCAAAGACATGCATGAAATTGAGCAGCTCCATTAGTCTTACATTCACGAGTACTTGAGAAGAGTTCTTCCTCCTGTTCAATTCCAGAGTCCCTACCATCCACATGCTTGTGGTCCCACTTATGGTCCTACACATCAAAATTTCTCATTCAGGATGCATGCTGTGGCCACCAATCAATGAAGGGCACCAATACCCGAGTCACCCCCAAATTCAATCCAAGGGAAGAAGATCGACAAGGAGCATTTTGATGACTTGGGAATGCCTGTGGGTGAGTTCTTCGAAATTTTGATGGGAAAGAGTTTGATCTAGCCGCTCGAGAATTACAAGCCTGTTAATAAGAGAACTAACTTGGATACATCCAAGTTTTGCAGATACCACAAGTACGTTGGGCATACCACTGACAACTGTCTAGGACTGAAACGCTTGATTCAGAGATTGATCAACCAAGGAAAAATCCAGGGCCTCATTGATGAAGAAACCCTCGTCCTTCGAGTGAGGATTTAGATTCATTCAGTCTTGTAGGTTCTAGTGTGTCTTTCTTACGTCCACTTTGGGCATTGGTATGTAATGTCCACTTTGGAATAGTTACTTCAATAATAAAAGAGTCTTTCTTTCCTTTCTCTCTAGACTTGATACATAATCTCGCATTACTTTCAAGAAGATTTTTTTATTTATAATTATCACTTGATTGCTAATCTTACTGATTAACTCACCGGCTAATAACTCATAACAAAGTAAACAATTAATAAATGCTTTGATTGGAGTGAACAACTCACTGTCCCTTCCTCATATACACCATCTCTATGCACCCTTCTCTCATACACTCTCTCCATACTCCACCATATACTTTTCGTACACTATCTCCAGACCCTCTCCTTGTACATGCCCTCTATGCTTTCTCGAGCATACACCTCCCCAAATACACTCTCCCCCACTTGACCTCCTTTCCATATGGTCAAGACAAACACAAAGACCATTGTTGCTCATCATCAGAGAATAGATGCTCACGCCACTACAATAAATGCAAGGGGTTGTTCTTATCCTTCACAAATGCTACATGAATATCAACTTGGGGCTCACCAACCCCCCAATCTCGCGTCTCCTCTGATTTTCCATTTGATCGATAAGCTTTCGTTGAATATGCTCACATATCTTTCTCATGGTCCGAATATATTTTGCCTTACTTAATAAGTCGGTTAAATGAGTTTGCATTTATTTTAAATACTCTTTTGAGAATGCTATCCTGTAGCGATTGAAGCTTAAACCTCTCACCATAGGAAGCCATAACCTTATCCTCACTAAATAATACACTTTCATTTCAAGATCGACAAGTTTTGAAACCCTAAGGAAGAAGCCCATACTAGGGGCTCCCCTGACTCACAAAGGAAGCAATCACCTCCAAGCTCAAGAAAGGCGGAATGCAAAATAAACTCATACAAGGGGCTCCCTCGACTCACAAAAGAGGGGACCACCTCCAAGCCCAAGAGGGAAAAGGTAAACGCATCCTAAGGCATACGCTAGGGGCTATCGCGAGTAAACAAATCCGAAGGCTTTTCTCGAGAAGAGGGTGTCAAAAAAAAAACCTCCATCACTCCGAAGTGAACCTCCCATCTCAAAGGTTATGAAAATGAGACATCGAGTAAAGGTCCTATCGTGATCAAGTTACCTGCTGAAATCACAACAAACTCACGAGAAGAAGCAACAAAAATTCCCTCTTGGACAAATCTCGTAAACCAATTCCAAGTCCATCCTCTCACTTTTAGAGGATTCCATCACCACCCTTGACCTTGTCAAAATCAAAGTTAACCTCACTCTTAGAGGTTCTGAAGAAGCGACAACAAGAAAATCCCTTCACCTTAGAGATCCCAAACACATCCCTCAAACCAACCTCTCAGTAAAAGGCCCAGCCGACCTCTCACTTTAAAAGGTCATGTTAAGCATCACCTAATGATCGATCACAACCCAAAGCCCTGCTACAACCGCTACCGGATGGCATTCTCATTTCCTTAAAAGATTATTTAAAAGAAATGCATATTCAAATTTTTGAGTCACTTGTTATCCTACTTGAGCATATTACATACTCTCTCCAAGTTTGGGAACTCGTCCTATTCTTGAAAAAAAATCGTTCATTCGACTCCTCAAACACTGTCTGCAAAAGTCTCACTGGGGCTTCGCATCCATGCCTCTCAGCGGCACTACGGTAAAAGCAAGGAGACACGCGCCAGGGACTACTCCCCTCGGTTTGCGAGAACAAAGGAACAACGAATCTTAACTTGAAAGACGGAAAAATAGAAGGGGCTATAAAAAGTCAAGTCCCACTTTTTTCTATTTTTCATTCTTTCTCATAAAGAAGATCAATGCAGCGGCAGCCCGCACGATAATTACCACCGAACAGTCTAGAGCAGCAAGCAACAACGAAACATCCTACTCCTTCTAAAGTCAAGCCCGATTTCACCATCAATCGATTTTCTCTCTCTTATTCCAGCTTCAAATCAAAACATTCATTATTTGTTTACTTATATAATTGGAATTTGATAAACCAATCAGTGAGGTCCATTCTCGAGTAATCAAAATATAATTCTGAATAAAACAATTCTTTAAATGTCTCGACAATTCTTCTTTTCTACAATCTAGGAAGAGCCAAACACTTACTTTCTGTCAAGCAGGGGCTTCCTTACACTTGTACATATACTCGCATGGTCATCCGAGAAGTCAAAACACAAAAACCTTCTCTAAAATCTCTCTCCTTTCAAAGTGTCCCTGTTCTATTTCAATACATTTTCTTTCTTTTACTTTTTGAGTCGACTGAATGATTTAAAAATAGAGACGCTAAGTCACTTTGCTCTAAGCCTTCATCAAACATTGAGGCTCCCCTCAACGGAAATGGGTCGACTAAGTGGTTCTTCAGAAAAGGCCAGGGGCTCTAACAAGAAACGGGGCTCCAACGAAGTCATATCTAGCAAGAAGGGCGTCCCTTGTCATCAAGATCAGCATGTGGCAAACTCTTTGAGTTGGTTAGAAGCATAATTAATCATAAGGCCTCCTTATCAAATTAACATACTTTCAAAATGCCATCCTCCTTGGCACCTTGTTTACAAAATCACTCTTTGGTCTCCACAAATTTTCAAACTCTTCAAGTCTATCAAAGACGTATCTCTGTGACTCTCAAGATGACTCGGTCCTACCCCTTATCTCTGGACATCAAACTTATTCAATCCCATCTTCTATCATAGACACCTACTCGGCCTCGCCTGGCTTAAACCATAACCTTTCTGCTCAAATTGCCTTGTTTAGACTTACCACAAATGTAAACCCTAGCTTTAAGCCTAGGTGTCAAATACCTCTCAAAACCCTAGCTTCGAGCCTAGGAGACAAAACTCCTCTCTAAACCCTAGCCTCAATCCCAATCTTTTAATCTCTTGTGTTAGGGAAGATGTACGTATCCCTATCACTTGATTCTTCGGATCGGGAAGCCACAACAATCCCAATCTTTTAATCTCTTGTGTTAGGGAAGACGTACGTATCCCTATCACTTGATTCTTCGGCTCGGGAAGCCACAATAATCCCAATATTTTAATCTCTTGTGTTAGGGAAGACGTACGTATCCCTATCACTTGATTCTTCGGCTCGGGAATCCACAATAATCCCAATCTTTTAATCTCTTGTGTTAGGGAAGACGTATGTATCCCTATCACTTGATTCTTCGGCTCGGGAAGCCACAATAATCTCAATCTTTTAATCTCTTGTGTTAGGGAAGACGTACTTTTCCCAATCAATTGGTTCTTCGGCTCAGGAAGCCATAATAATCCCAATCAATTTCAAGGGTGACTTCCTTATACGTCAATTCAAGGGTGACTTCCTTATACGTCAATTCAAGGGTGACTTCCTTATACGTCAATTCAAGGGTGACTTCCTTATACGTCAATTCAAGGGTGACTTCCTTATACGTCAATTCAAGGGTGACTTCCTTATACGTCAATTCAAGGGTGACTTCCTTATACGTCAATTCAAGGGTGAAACCCTAAGGAAGAAGCCCATACTAGGGGCTCCCCTGACTCACAAAGGAAGTAATCACCTCCAAGCTCAAGAAAGACGGAATGCAAAAGAAACTCATACAAGGGTCTCCCTCGACTCACAAAAGAGGGGACCACCTCCAAGCCCAAGAGGGAAAAGGTAAACACATCCTAAGGCATACGCTAGGGGCTATCACGAGCAAACAAATCCGAAGGCTTTTCTCGAGAAGAGGGTGTCAAGAAAAAAACCTCCATCACTCTGAAGTGAACCTCCCATCTCAAAGGTTGTGAAAATGAGACATCGAGTGAAGGTCCTATCGTGATCAAGTTACCTGCTGAAATCACAACAAACTCACAAGAAGAAGCAACAAAAATTCCCTCTTGGACAAATCCCGTAAACCAATTCCAAGTCCATCCTCTCACTTTTAGAGGATTCCATCACCACCCTTGACCTTGTCAAAATCAAAGTTAACCTCACTCTTAGAGGTTCTGAAGAAGCGACAACAAGAAAATCCCTTCACCTTAGAGATCCCAAACACATCCCTCAAACCAACCTCTCAGCAAAAGGCCCAGCCGACCTCTCACTTTAAGAGGTCATGTTAAGCATCACCTAATGATCGATCACAACCCAAAGCCCAGCTACAACCGCTACCGGATGGCATTCTCATTTCCTTAAAAGATTATTTAAAGGAAATGCATATTAAAAATTTTGAGTCACTTGTTATCCTACTTGAGCATATTACATACTCTCTCCAAGTTTGGGAACTCGTCCTATTCTTGAAAAAAATCGTTCATTCGACTCCTCAAACACTGTCTGTAAAAGTCTCACTGGGGCTTCACATCCGTGCCTCTCAGCGGCACTCCGATAAAAGCAAGGAGACACGCTCCAGGGACTACTCCCCTCGGCTTGCGAGAACAAAGGAACAACGAATCTTAACTTGAAAGACGAAAAATAGAAGGGGCTATAATCAGTCAAGTCCCACTTTTTTCTATTTTTCATTCTTTCTCATAAAGAAGATCAATGCAGCGGCAGCCCGCACGACAATTACCACCGAAGCGGTCGGAGCAGCAAGCAACATTGGAACATCCTACTCCTTCTAAAGTCAAGCCCGATTTCACCATCAATCAATTTTCTCTCTCTTATTCCAGCTTCAAATCAAAACATTCATTATTTGTTTACTTATATAATTGGAATTTGATAAACCAATTAGTGAGGTCCATTCTCTAGAAATCAAAATATAATTCTGAATAAAACAATTCTTCAAATGTCTCGACAAGTCTTCTTTTCTACAATCTAGGAAGAGCCAAACACTTACTTTCTGTCAAGTAGGGGCTTCCTTACACTTGTATATATACTCGCATGGTCATTCGAGAAGTCAAAACACAAGAACCTTCTCTAAAATCTCTCTCCTTTCAAAGTGTCCCTGTTGTATTTCAATACATTTTCTTTCTTTTACTTTTTGAGTCGACTGAAAGATTTAAAAATAGAGACGCTAAGGCACTTTGCTCTAAGCCTTCATCAAACATTGAGGCTCCCCTCAACGGAAATGGGTCGACTATGTGGTTCTTCAGAAAAGGCCAGGGGCTCTAACAAGAATCGGGGCACCAACGAAGTCATATCTAGAAAGAAGGGCGTCCCTTGTCATCAAGATCAGCATGTGGCAAACTCATTGAGTTGGTTAGAAGCATAATTAATCATAAGGCCTTCTTATCAAATTAACATACTTTCAAAATGCCATCCTCCTTGGCACCTTGTTTACAAAATCACTCTTTGGTCTCCACAAATTTTCAAACTCTTCAAGTCTATCAAAGACGTATCTCTGTGACTCTCAAGATGACTCGGTCCTACCCCTTATCTCTGGACATCAAACTTATTCAATCCCATCTTCTATCATAGACACCTACTCGGCCTCGCCTGGCTTAAACCAGACCTTTCTGCTCAAATTGCCTTGTTTAGACTTACCACAAATGTAAACCCTAGCTTTAAGTCTAGGTGACAAATACCTCTCAAAACCCTAGCTTCGAGCCTAGGAGACAAAACTCCTCTCTAAACCCTAGCCTCAATCCCAATCTTTTAATCTTTTGTGTTAGGGAAGACGTACGTATCCCTATCACTTGATTCTTCGGCTCGGGAAGCCACAATAATCCCAATCTTTTAATCTCTTGTGTTAGGGAAGACGTACGTATCCCTATCACTTGATTCTTCGGCTCAGGAAGCCACAATAATCCCAATCTTTTAATCTCTTGTGTTAGGGAAGACGTACGTATCCCTATCACTTGATTCTTCGGCTCGAGAAGCCACAATAATCCCAATCTTTTAATCTCTTGTGTTAGGGAAGACGTACTTATCCCAATCACTTGATTCTTCGGCTCGGGAAGCCACAATAATCCCAATCTTTTAATCTCTTGTGTTAGGGAAGACGTACGTATCCCTATCACTTGATTCTTCAGCTCGGGAAGCAACAATAATCCCAATCTTTTAATCTCTTGTGTTAGGGAAGACGTACGTATCCCTATCACTTGATTCTTTGGCTCGGGAAGCCACAATAATCCCAATCTTTTAATCTATTGTGTTAGGGAAGACGTACGTATCCCTATCACTTGATTCTTCGGTTCGGGAAGCCACAATAATCCCAATCTTTTAATCTCTTGTGTTAGGGAAGGCGTACGTATCCCTATTACTTGATTCTTCGGCTCGGGAAGCCACAATAATCCCAATCTTTTAATCTCTTGTGTTAGGGAAGACGTACTTATCCCAATCACTTGGTTCTTCAGCTCAGGAAGCCACAATAATCCCAATCAATTTCTAGGGTGACTTCCTTATACGTCAATTCAAGGGTGACTTCCTTATACGTCAATTTCTAGGGTGAATTCCTTATACGTCAATTCAAGGGTGACTTCCTTATACGTCAATTCAAAGGGTGACTTCCTTATACGTCAATTTCTAGGGTGACTTCCTTATACGTCAATTCAAGGGTGACTTCCTTATACGTCAATTCAAAGGGTGACTTCCTTATACGTAAATTCAAAGGGTGACTTCCTTATACGTCAATTCAAGGGTTACTTCCTTATACGTCAATTTCTAGGGTGACTTCCTTACACGTCATTTCTAGGGTGACTTCCTTATACGTCAATTCAAGGGTGACTTCCTTATACGTCAATTCAAAGGGTGACTTCCTTATACGTCAATTCAAGGGTGACTTCCTTAATACGTCAAACCCGAGGGTGGCTTCCTTAATAATTCATACCCGAAGGTGACTTCCTTAATACGTCAAACCCGAGGGTGACTTCCTTAATACGTAAATTCTCGAGTGATTCTCACACAGTCACATATTTGGCTTAAGACACCACATGTCCTCTATTCTTGGATACTAAACGCCCATTTCTTTCTCTCCCCAATAGAATTCTGAACTACGATTTGGCTTGATTCCTCTTGGGATACGTAGGTAGCCCGACAAGGGTTCAGCCACTCGACCTACCTAGTCACCTTTCATTTGCGACTCAGCTCGAGTTCAAACATCAAATCCGCAAGCTCATCATTCCACCCTGAATGAACGCTCGCCGAAAAATAAATAAAAAATAGGGAGTCGCCACGTTTTTAGAGGAAACATTAAAAACCTTTTTTGTAAGAGAAAAATGGGTTCGGGGGTCAGGTTACGTGTTGGGAAGAACCGAGAGTTCACCCAACACGCCTCATCCGTAGACGAGTCTTTCTATTGTTCAACATCTAAATCTTTCAAACGTGTGTGCGAGTGTGTATGACAAGATATGTATAAAAATGCATTTTAATGCTTTATTCATAAACTGCGAGGTATACATCTTGTGAGCCACTTATTTGGGGGGCCACGTCCCGATTACAATGACACAAATGGATTACAAATGAAAACAGACCATCTGCAGTGTGACTTAGTATGTCGCGTGACACAGGACACACTTGGCCCGATGTGTCGCGGGACATACTATGCCCTATGCAGAGGTTTACAACTGATTTGATTACAGGAACGAGCCAATATCAACAACGAGGTAAACAGAATGAAATTAGCGACAACAACGAGATTAATTAATGGAACAAGCCAATATCAACATCGAGGTTAACCAAAAAAGGAATTAACGGCAACAACGAGATTGCAGATTGAATCATTATAATTACAACGAGGCAATATCATCACCTAGATGTGAATAAACACAATGAGAGAATGAATATGATTGATTCAATCTCTATTTGGTGTTTAGACAAACCAATATCCAACAAATGTTCCAACAAACAGATCAAAGCACTGGGAACAAAATGGAATTATACCAACGCCAATTCGATCAGGTTCTAGCCTGACCAAAACCAAGTACGGCAAAACCCAAGCATACAGATCAATACATATTGGAAACAAATTGAAATTATAACAAATCCCATCTAATCAGGTTCAAGCCTGAATAACGACATCAAATGCGGTAAAACCCATGAACAACGAGGATAAAGAGAAAAATGGAATTAGAGATTACCCTAGGAGTATCCACGATCCTTATACCACGTTAGGTATAAGGAGCTTCAAATCAGCTTCGGAACGAGAGATAGAGATCGAGCTCAGCTTCAAGGCTTGGAACGAATTTGACAGAGTAACACCAAGGGATATGAACAGGGGTCGGACGGAGATAGGTGGTGAAGTGGTGGTGGTGAACGGAATTAAGGTCTGGAATAGGGAAAGGCAATTGGATTTGGGTATGGAGAGTTCAACTACCGTGAAGATTGAGGGAAGGAATTTAGGTCGTTGTTTCGGAAACAGGGGAGATGGCGATGGTTTTAAGGGAAGACGATTGAGGAAGAGGTTGTTGATGGAAGGTGGTGTTGAAGGTAGAGGGACTGGTAAGGTTGTGATTGGCGTGGAGAAACCGAGGATTTGGGTTGCGAACTTAGGTAATTGAAATGGGAAGAAGGCGATTGTTGTTGGAGTTTGGGAGATAGAGAGAATGGTGAGGAGGATTGAAAGGGAAGTGGGTCGCCGGCAAGGGGGATTCAGGGGATTTGGTTGCCGGAGAGGTATCTGGTTATGGAGGAGAGCTCAACGAGGAATTGGTTTTCCGTATAGAGAGAGAGTCTCCCACGGTTAGAGAGAGAGAATACAGTGAATGAGCCCCCCCTTTGCCAAATGAAAGAATATCTCTATATAATCGTAATTTGGGAATGAATTAATATGTCGCACGACTTGAAAAGGATAACCGCCTTCCTTCTAGAAACACTGTCAGGTGGCGAAATCTGGACCCTTCCTGAGTAATTCCTGAAAGGTCCAAGCTGCATAATTCTTTCTAGGTCCTTCCTCAGCGAAAAACTTATAAAAGTTTCCGAAAGTCTCGAAATGAACCAAAAATTTACCAAAACGCTCCCAAACGCACTTTTATTGAGTAAAAGGCACATTTATTGGGTCGCGAGTTGGATTGGGGTACTCACAGAGCCCCTCGGCAACGTTACTTATGAAAGAAGTGAGGTTGTCGATAAGAAGGATCCCAAGCCTAACGAGCGGCTGATGATACGGCAGATGGTTGATGAATAATTGACGAGATCGGACGGCTGGACCTTTGGAGAAAGGATTCCTACGTATCCCTAGAAGGGAATCAAGCTAAATCGTAGTTCGAAAATGTAGGAACGAGCCTAAAAAGGTATAGGAACAAGCCTAAAGAGGTATAGGAACAAGCCTTAAGGGGTAAAGGAACAAGCCTAAAGATACATAGGAACAAGCCTTAAAAGACATAGGAACAAACCTTAAGAGGTGTAGGAACAAGCCTAAAGAGGTATAGGAACAAGCCTAAAGAGGTATAGGAACAAGCCTAAAGAGACATAGGAACAAGCCTTAAGAGGTATAGGAACAAGCCTAAAAAGGTATAGGAACAAGCCTAAAGAGACATAGGAACAAGCCTTAAGAGACAATAGGAACAAGCCTTAAGAGGTATAGGAACAAGCCTAAAGAGACATAGGAACAAGCCTTAAGAGACATAGGAACAAGCCTTAAGAGGTATAGGAACAAGCCTAACGAGGTATAGGAACAAGCCTAAAAAGACATAGGAACAAGCCTTAAAAGGTATAGGAACAAGCCTAAAAAGGTATAGGAACAAGCCTTGAGAGACATAGGAACAAGCCTTAAGAGACATAGGAACAAGCCTAAAAAGGTACAGGAACAAGCCTAAAAAGGTATAGGAACAAGCCTAACGAGGATCGAGATTAACTCAAAAGTACCGCGAGATGAACCCCAAGACTTGAAATGACTTTTACGAGAAAGCAAACATAAGACAAGATGATTTGCAATTGAAATGAGATATACTTTCATACATGTGTTGTGCTTACCTGCAAGGGTCATGCACACGAAGATCACTTGAAGTGACTGGCTGGCTTTGGAAGCACTTGTCGGGTAGAACACGAACTTTGCTGATGATATCACTGTTGCAAGATGGACTTTGATGACAATTTACCATTGCAAGACAGACCCTCCTGATGATTTGAGGTTACAAGACTGACATTGTTGATGATTTTCCATTGCAAGACGGACCTTGATTATGATTTTCCATTGCAAGACGGACCTTGCTGAGGATTTGTCGTTGCAAGACGGACCTTTGATGATGGTTTGACGTTGCAAGACGGGTATTGTTGATTCTTTTCCATTGCAAGATGGATATTGTTGAGGACTTGTCGTTGCAAGACGGACCTTCAATGAACATTTGCCATTGCAAGACGGACTTTGATTATGATTTTCCATTGCAAGACAGATATTGCTGATAATTTTCCATTTCAAGACGAGATTTTGATGATGATTGTCCAACGAGGCTAATGAGCTTGACGAGCATTGCTTGGAGACTGAGGCAGCTAGGGCTCTTTCAAAAAATGTTGATAAGTCTGAAGGTGACAAGACCTATGAAGATGATAAAGGCAGAATATGCCACCTGCAGGATTTGAAATCTTTGTCCAGGTTGTGATTTGAGGAGCAGTCCTCACGATCAGATTATGATCACTTGATTATTGTAGCTTGCTGTAAGTACCCAAATCTGGCTCATGCCTTCCGGTTAAATTTCCCGGCAATTTCGGTAAGTTTTCCGGTAATTCCCCGGACCTTCCTAGTGTTCCGGAAATATTTCGGAACTGTTCCAAATCATATAGGGACTGAAAGGGAAGCTTCCCAATTAAGAAACACATTTTTCTTAATTTGGGAAAACTTCTAGAATTTGCCACCTTGCATGGTTCTAGAAACATGCTGAGTCATGAGGATAATGCCGCACGGCTGCATTAGCCCAAGGTCTCTGGCCGCACGGCTTCATTGGCCTTATCCAGACTGCCTATAAATAGAGCCCTCCTCTACCCATTTTAAGAACAACAACAATACCATCAATCACACATAATACGAAGAAGACACTCCCAAGAGCTGCTGGAAGTCCAAGAAGGTGAAGAAGAAGGCCTAGAAGCCACCTCCCTCCTCCTTGAAGATCCCAAGATCAACCTTTCCACCTAGCTCCATCCAAAGAAGAAGAGGAAGCCATTGGTAACCTCTCACGCCCTAAACTTGCATCCTAATTGCTATATGTGATTCTAATTGCTCATTGCATTTCATATAATTGCTATTATCTTATTTGGGACTTGGTAGATTAAAGATCATATCTTTATACCCCCCTTTCCCCCCTTTGCATGCATTAGGCATCCTTTGCCATTAAAGATGTAATCTTTTGAATCAAAGGTGCATCCTTTGCACCTAAAAACCCTATTTTTACATAAAATATCATCTTCATGCATCCTTTGCATATAAAAATCCAATCTTTATGATAAAAATGCATCCTTTGCATATGAAATCCTTTTTCAAGCATCCCTTGCATTAAAGATCATATCTTTATCCCAAATTAGCATCCTATGCTTTCAAAATATAATCTTCATGCATCCTTTGCATATTTAAATCCCAATTTCTTCATAAAAATGCATCCTTTGCATAAAAATCATGTCTTTATGCATCCTTTGCAAATAAAGATCATTTCTTTAAATCAAATGTATACTTTGCAACCCAAAAATGTCATCTTTTCACTAAAAATGTCATTTTTACATGCATTCCCCCATGTCCCCATTAGCAACCTTGGAACGGACCGGTGTAAAAGATCTTATCTTTACATCGTTCCTTCCATAAAGGGTTTCATAATTTCTTTAGAAAGGGACAACCTTGAACCCTATATCTCCGATTATCACTTAAGATGAGTATGAAGCATCTATATGAGCTCGACCGTCTTAAAGTGTAGGATTGATGGGCTAAGGACCCTCCTTTTCTAAAGAACCTCATCTTTGACTATAAAGAGAGTCATTCTCTCGATCATGCAAAGTCCCGAGGTTAAAAATGCAATGATCACAAGTCCAAGACGAGGACGGGATCATAATCCCGAATACATAAAATCCAAGAAATTCCGAGCGACAACCAATAAATGGTTTGTACGTCCGGAAGACGACTTGGGACATTCCCCCCCCCCCTTTATTTTCAAACACATGCACACAAGAAAGAACGCAAGCAAGCACGATTAATGGGATCTTGGGAGACTTGCTCCGGCAAGGCACCTTGGGTGAACGACGATCCGTTCTTCCCAAGGGGTAACTTAACCTCCGAACCCATAAAACCTTTTTTTCAAAGTTTTGAGGTAATCAAAATGGCGTGGCGACTCCGTTTTTCAAATTAAACCGGATGTCTTCAAACTCGCGTGAATTTCCAAATACAACCGAAATTTGGGGCACACATTCACAGTTTGGCGATTCTGCTGGGGACTGTCCCAAAGGAGAAAAGCTTTATTTTCAAAACAAAAAAAAAAATTGATACTCGGTATATAGGTGGAAACCACTTAACCTTCCTGTACACTCCCTGATGTGGGAGTTGGGATAACCGGCGGTTTAACAATCCCACGTACCAGTATCCCTTTTCGAAAAAAAAAATTTGAAAAAAAAAATAAAAGAAAGCTTTTCCCTTTGAGCGGGTTAGACTCCCGTCGCTGATTTCATTAATCGTGCTTGCTTTATTTAACTTGCATTGCATCATTTGCATCTTGGAATCTGTGCATACTTTGAACGGGAAACAACCCCGAAAAATAGCAAAGGAGTGGAACCTGGAAAATTGATCCATGCAGTCGTACGGCTCAATCCTCCTTGGATTCTGACCGGGCGACCTCAGTGGCAATTCCACCAGGAAAAATCATGGTTAATCTGGCAGTCCTAGCAGCTTGGGGCTACTCAGCTCCATGACTGACTGGGGCTCCCAGAAAATTTACGTACTTACGTGTTGCATTTTTCCCGTCCCGAAAATCATTCCTTTAAAACACATTTCATGAAAATCTCTGTTTTAACTCAAAAAGGAACATTTTTTAGGAGACCGCACACTACGCCCACCTGATATATCATGTACACTTTGCACGCACGTCCTTCAAACCCGAGGGTGGTTCCAAGTGCGATCACGGACAGCCTTACGATGCTCCCGGGCGCGCACGGCATCATCCCAACCTCCCCATGGCAGCCAGTGTCGACCAATGCACAGTCCGTGTCACACGTTTCAAAAAACCGTGACTTTTGGTTGGTTTTTGGTCTAGTCCGTGTCATATAGCCTAGTTTCATACCCTCGTAAAGGTCAAGCCTTAGTTCATAACGGAAGCCAAGATTTTCGCTCAAGCGAAATTCTGCCAAAATTCCGACAAGGAAAAATTGGTAGGATCTTGACTCCGACATTGACTTCGACCTTGACCTGCACGGAATGCGTAAGAGTCGAGACCGAGTCTTTGCCAACAAATCAAAAGATCTTTCGCTCAAGCGAAGCTCTGCCAAAATTCCGACAAGGAAAAATTGGCAAGATCTTGACCCGGCATTGACTTCGATTTTGACTCACGCCCGGCGTATGCAACGAAGTTCAATGTGACACTGTGTCATCCGGCTTTTGCCGCCCGACCCATGCCTATTATCTTCTCGGACATTACCGAAAGTCAAAACGTCATTCGCTCAAGCGAAATTCTGCCAAAATTCAATCAAGGCAGAAAGACGAGACTTTCCCGGTATTGCCTTGACTATAATCCGCATCGCTCGTGCGTTGAAAGTTCCTATGACCCGCTAGACCCGTTAGGAGCGTTCTTTACTCTCGGTCGGTGGGATCCGCGTGCCCTATAGGACCCTCGCCCGGGGCTGTCCACCCTGGGAGGTCGAAATACAGGTGGAATACGAGGGGCTTATAGACGTAGTGACGGAACCCACTGATCCAGGATCTAGAGTAGTTGCGAAAAAAGAAGGGCAAATCCCCTTTTCCAACCAAATAGATATTAATAAAAGACACTGTTTTAAGTAAACTAGAAGATTCTAATTTGCATATTGCCTGAGCCTTCGACTAAACACCTACCCCGAGTCTAAACCTTTCCTATCCCTTTCCGCGAGCGAGAAAGAAGTGGGTGAGAACACCGGGTCGGCGACTTGTTAGAGCAGAATTCTCGGACAGTTCGCGAGAATCCTCGGTTTGGTCGATCCGGAGAGTCGAATGTCTCGATTCGACGAAAACAATCTTGATTTGGGTAACCGAGATGACTAGGGAAGAAGAGCTAGCCTTAGCCTTGGAAAACAGTCGTAAGGCCCATGAGGAACAAAGAGGCCATGCTCATTGATGCGCTACGCCGTCATGGGGTCCGAGATAGTGGTAGAGCCTAACGGTTCCTTGGTTATGGTAGAAGATGAAACTCCGAAGTAACCATCTCGGCCCCCTAGCCTATAACCAATGCCCTCCTCCATCCACATATGATCCTTTGCCGAAAGACTGTCCCTTTTTAGCCTTTTCCGGTATCCCGAAGCCATCGGGGTCCCGACACCCTCTCCTCCTCGAGATAAGACCCGACTTTGTTTCCTACCAACGAGAGAACAAACGCCACGGCTATTCTGCCAGCGCAGCCTCGCACTATCCTATGGGATTCGCTCCCTCTCCCCGGTATGGGCCGTCCCGCACAACTTCCGGGCCTCGAGAATCAATCAAGTGACCTTTTCAACTCACCCCGCCCGCCACGGCGGATCTTCCACCCCCAACCTTGCCAATAGGATCCCACGAGGCTCCTTTTTCCTACTTCTGCAACTACGAGCCTAATTCCTATGCCTCTGGTCAGCCTCAGGGAAACACAGGACCAGGCCAAGTTTACACCTACTTCCCTTCCAAAGACCCCCAAGCCATAGTACCAGCTACCACTGTGCCACCCACAGTCCTGCCACTCAAATCTGACAAGCCTGCCGGAGAATCGAAACCGTCCCCGACCCCAACATGACTTGGTTGATGGAACAAGTTAAGTTCATGCAAGAGAAGTTCGGAGAACTGAACACCAAAAAGGCGGCATACCAGATTACTGATCCCAGCAAAATTGTCCCTCTTCCTCCAAAATTCCGAATGCCAGAGATTGAAAAGTTCAACGGCACCGATTGTCCCCGGACTCATATTGAAAGCTACCTTCTTGCCATGAGAGCCAAGGATTGTACACATCAACAAATGGCCGACCATTTTCAGCTGTCATTAAAGGGTTTGGCTCTTAGATGGTTCCTGCATGTAAAACCGAGGCCCGAGCCACACGGGACCAAATTAAGGAAGCATTTACGGAGAAGTATAAGGCTAACTTGAATTGGGAAACCGGCGGGAATGACCTATAAGGCACTCTACGGCGCCCGGATGAGCCAGTAAGTGAATTTTACAGGAGATGAAATTGGAAGCTTAGTGAAATGATGACTCCACTGAATGAAGAGGAGCAGATGGAGATCTTCCAATCTTGTTTAAAGCCTCAACTAAGGGTCCAAATTGGCAATTACTATTATCCTGACCTTCGGGCAATGGTAAACGCTGGTACCAAGTTTGAAAATGCCTTCAACATGGCCCCGGCCACGGGATCGGCCGGCTCTTATCGCTACAAAGCACCGAGTGTCAAACGCCCCCCATTGTCACCGTAAAAGGAAAAGAAACGGTCGCGCTGTCAATTACATCCGAGAATGAGAAAGTGGGACAATTCAAGCCAAATAGCTGCAAATCCAAGACCTCGCTTCTATACCGCGAAGATTTCGGAATGCCACTAGAGAAGGTCTTTGACGGTTTGGTAGCCGAAGGACTCATCGGACCTCTGGAAAACTCGGAAACCCAAAAACCTAGTGTCGAGAATGGATGAAACCAAGCATTGCCGCTTTCACAAATCTCATGGGCATAACACCAATGATTGCACCTACAGAAGTTCCTGATCTCTCGCCTAATTGAAGAAGGCAAGCCGGAACCACCTCGGGTCCTAATGTGGTCAAGAACCCCTTCCTTCTAACAATCGTGTCAACATGATCGAGTTCGGGGAGACGAATGCAGTCAACTTTGGAAATCCGGAGATCATAGACATTCTGAAATTCAATGTTCCTTATGCTGAATTACAAGGAAAGTGGAAAGATTTGATTAATGCCGCCGCCATGGAAGGACAGTTTGGACCCATAGTCGGAACTGATTTCGTTAATGTTGTCAGAGCTCGGCCTCTTTTCTATGATATCGAACCAGTAACCATGGTCAAGATTACAGAAGAAAGGCTCACTTATGAAGACTGCGAGTTTGAAGTGAAACAAGCCATGTTAATGAAAGTTTCTTCAGAGCCCTTCATCACCCATGATGAGCATAATGTATTTGTAATGGCTCTTACTTCTCCCGAGGATCAGTCCCAGCCCCCTGTTTGGGAAAAGGTGGAAAGAAGAGTGAACAAGCCGGAAGACTTTTGGGATGGAAAAATCTCATCAAAGTTAAACAAATTTATCTCATTTTTGCACGTGTTATATTTTTGCGAAGAAATAATGATTATTCCTTAAGTGGGTTATTTGCCAAATGAGCAAATTAATTGTGAGTTTGTGTTCTAATTTATGAGAACATTGAAATCGAATATTTATTTGTCCACTGTTAGGGGATTCTTTCGTAGCTAGCAGTATTTTGCGAAGGAGCGAGGCTCAGTCTGATCCTGCTAATGTACGAACCGATCCAATCCAGGATTTTTAACGTTTGACATTCAAACCAAGATTAAGCTTGTCATTCAAGCCCCGCTTTTAAAAAATGCAACACACACACACGCACACAATTTCGAGAAAGGTAGAAAGACTCGTCATACGGGCAGTTCTGTTGAAGTCATTGGAATTACGCTTCAGAGGAGACCATCCTTGCTGCAGAGGGGCTTCGAAGAAAGCTGTATCTCAGATGCCGAAAGCACAACCGGTCCTACTGCCCCGGAGGTACAGATGGATAAAGTTAAATTTAGAAAGGAGATTCTGCCAGATCAGTCAGGTATTCCCCATGGAAATGGTGTCAACAAAGGCAATTATGACCCACAGGATGCACAGCCAAATGAGAAAGCTGACAAGACTGCTACTCCCCAGGGCAACAGCAAGGAGGAGTGAGATCCCGGTCCAACCCTTGTCAAACACCCTCAAGTCAATAAGTAGTGTAGGGTCCAAAGTCAGTAGCGTCCATACAGTCGAGTCAGGAATCTTTGAATTCCAGTCCTCTGAGTCATCCGAAGGCCTCACGCCTGAGGACTATCAAAATGTAATCAATGTCATCTTTCCCCTTATTTTGAATGAAATGACAGATCTTTCTGAGTATCCTCTTATTGCCAACTTAACAAATGATAAATTAACTCAAAACTTAACAACAGTTAATAATGAATCATTTAAACAAGATGCAAACACACTAAATGAACAATACATTAAAGAAATCTTTAAGCAGGTTTCAGAAAAAGAGGAAAACCGGGCCCAAGCTGTCGAGGAGGTTTTGACAAGTGTGAACTTGGGTACTGTCGAGGAACCTAAAGAGACACAGATCGAAAACTTCTTCCAGGGGGTTGAACGGGACAAACTGATTGATCTGCTCAGAGAATATGTCGATGTGTTTGCATGGTCATACAGGGATATGCCGGGGCTAGACAGTTCGATAGTAGAGCACAGAATCCCTCTAGCACCAGATGCTAAGCCAGTAAAACAGAAATTGAGGAAAATCAAGCCAGAATGGTCTCTACAGGTCAAAGAAGAAATTGAGAAGCTACTGCGGGTAGGATTCATCAGAGTCATCAAATATCCGACATGGTTGTCCAATATTGTGACCGTCACTAAAGCCAACGGGAAGGTGCGCTGCTGTGTGGATTTCCGAGATCTGAACAAGGCCAGCCCCAAAGACGATTACCCTTTGCCAAACATAGACATCCTGGTGGACTCCACTGCCAACTACGAAGTCAAATCATTCGTTGATGGCTTTGCAGGCTACAACCAGATCAAGATGGCAGAGGAAGACCAAGAAAAGACAGCCTTCACCACACCGTGGGGAACTTACTGTTATACAGTGATGCCATTTGGGCTTAAGAACGCCGGGGCTACTTACCAAAGGGCAGCGACCGCGCTTTTTCATGACATGATCCACAAAGAGATTGAGGTCTATGTAGACGACATGATAATCCACTCCAAAGGCGAGGATGGATAGCACTTTGTTGACCTGAGGAACTTCCCCAGTAATGAGGACAGAGGGCCTGAACCCCAATTCCCAGATGAAGGGATCTTTGCAGTCGAGCCCGAAAACCGATGGCAATTATTCTTTGACGGAGCCGCTAACAAAAGAGGAAATGGCATCGGGATGCTAGTGGTCGATCCGAAAGATGAGCACATGCCAATAGCCCTCAAGTTGAACTTCCCTGCCACGAACAATGTTGCCGAGTACGAAGCCTGCATTGCTGGTTTGGAAGCTGCCTTAGAAAGGAATGTCAAAGAGCTCGAAGTTTACAGAGACTCAGCCCTGATCATCAACCAGGTTTCCAACAAATGGAAGACTGTGGACCCTAATCTGCAGCGGTATCATGCCCATATGGAGGAGTTGACTGGACAGTTCAGAGAAGTGACTTTCCACTACTTGCCAAGGGAAAAGAACAGATTCGCAGATGCCCTAGCTACTCTAGCCTCATTGGTAGAGATCCCTGAGGGAAAAGCCATAAAACCCTTCCGAGTGGGTAGAAGAGAAGCCCCAGCCTTGTCAGGAAGTAGACACAGGACCCGAGCCTAAAAAGGAACCCTGGTACAATCAAATTTACCAGTTCCTCAAATATGGAGAGTCAGCTTTCAAAGACGAAGAAGGTAGACCGAAAGAAGGTGTCAGAGCCAAGAGCTTGCAAGCCTTGAAAAGGTTGGCCTCCCATTATGTCATTCTAGGAGGCAACCTGTACAAAAAGAGGTACCAAGGACCACTCCTCTTGTGCGTCACTCAAGAAAGGGCCAAAGAGTTGATGACTGAAGTCCATAATGGTCCCTGCGGTCCTCATATGAATGCCAGAGCCCTGATGCAAGTGATCCTCAGAATGGGTTACTACTGGATTTCCATGGAAACAGACTGTGTCCAGCACGTCCGAGCGTGCGACAAGTGCCAGCGGTTTGCCAACCTCAACCATCTCCCGCCTCATGACCTGTACTGCATGACGACTCCTTGGCCGTTTGCAACCTGGGGTATTGATGTGATAGGGAAAATAGCCACGGCAAGAAGCAATGGGCATGAATTTGTGCTAGTAGCCATCGACTACTTCACCAAGTGGGTAGAGGCCAAGTCCTACAAGGTCCTCACTTCCAAGAAGGTTGCCCAGTTCATCAAAGAAAACATAATGTGCAGATATGGGGTGCCCAACGAGATCATTTCCGATAATGGGTCGCACTTTGAACGGGACTGCGATAGGTTGTTGTCAGAATTCAGAATCACTCTCCACAAGTCATCTCCGTACAGACCTCAGACTAATGGAGCCATGGAAGCTGCTAATAAGACGCTCAAACGGATCATCCGGAAAATGGCCACATGTGGTCGTGATTGGCCCGAAAAGCTGCACTTGGCACTCTAGGGCTACAGAACGTCTGTCAGAACAGCTACAGGAGAAACTCCTTTTGCCTTAACCTACGGGATGGAAGCAGTGTTACCAGTGGAGTTGGAAATTCCGTCATTAAGGGTCCTCCTGGAAAACAGTGTCAATGAAGTAGAATGGTTGCGCAGCCGGCATGATGAGTTGGCCCTGCTTGATGAGAGAAGGCTAAAATCCATGGAACACACCCGAGCCTACCAGAGGCGAATGGCTAGAGCGTTTGACAAAAAGGTTAAGGCCAGAGACATCAAAGAGGGTGACTTAGTGTTGAAAGTGAAGGCCCCTACCAGAGACAACCCCCTGGGAAAATGGGAACCCGTTTGGATCGGCCCTGTAAGTGCTCCAATTTGATCTTGTTAGTATTTTCGTTAGAAAATTAACGAAAGTTATAACATTTCTAACAATTCCTAACAATTCCTAACATTCCTAACATTTCTAACCAAGCAAGGGTAAAGTGGGCATTGTTATTTAAGGATAAACCAAGGAAAGGAATCAAAAAAGCAAAAGAAATAAGAAAAATCCGAATTGGGCAAGTTGAAGAACATAAACTGCTGGATTTTTGAATTTTATTCTTCCTGTCCAAAGCCTGAAGCTGTAATTAATGAACAGTGCACGCTGTCAATCAAGTCCGCGCGGATGAGTTTGTCAATTTCAGAGGGCTATAAATTGAGGCCTTCAGTCTCGGAAGAAGGAAGAAAAAATACAATTTGTAACTGCACCTTGGCGAAAATAGTGAGAAAACAGTGAGAATTCTCTAGAATTGTCACCTTTTTCTCAACTATTCACCCAAAATCACACTCACTCAAACACTCTCATATTCAAGCCTCAAACACTCTTACATTCAAGCCAAAAATTCCAAAACACAAAGAAGATTGGTAAACCCTCCTTCTCCTTACCCTAAACTCCTTCATGCATACATTTTCAAACTCCAAAATGTAGTTTATTCATCTTCTTCTCTTAGATCCAAGAAGATCACCATGGAAGTTCATCTCCATGGATGATCTTCTACAAGGATCAACATTACTTTCAAAGCATTCTTACTTACTTGCAAAGAAAACACATTTTCAAAACCCTAAAACTCATTTTCATACATCAAATCTCATTTTCAAAGGATAAAATTCCCCTTTCCAAGCAAATGAAGTGCTTAGTCCTAATGTACCCCAAGGATGGTTTGATATAGTTGATTCACCACTAAAATGTCAAGTGATCACTAATCAAAACCTAGGGAAATGGGGACAAGCATGGATGCCAAATCCCCTTTAAAATCATGTTTTTCTTCAAGGAGAAGTTGCTGTCCAGTAGCAATTTTCTAAGACCCAGTCCATGGTCTAAATTTTTGGACACGGATAAACTTGGAATTTGGTGTTGACTACAAAACACTTTTTGTAGCCAACATCCAGAGATTTCCATAAATATTTTTACTTTATTTTTTGCGTGAGTAAAACTCCATTTTTCAAATTTTCTTTTGAAGGTCAGATTACCAGTCTCTGGGAGTCCAGATCTCATATCTGAGATTTCCAGAAGGTTTTGGGTCCTAAAATCTTCTCCAAAATGAAAAATTATTTCACAGAAATATTATTTGAGGTGTCTGGAACAACTTTCATTCTCTGAGTTTTCTCAGATTATGAAGTTTTGAAGCCCTTAAATAAATTTCAAAGTCAAGTGTCCACTGCCTTTTTCATTCTGGCAGAAATGGTTTTCAACTTCCAAAAATCTTTTGAGTACCAAAACTCAACCCAAAAATCACACCAAAAATCATGAGATCTTTCCAAAGTCTAATAAAGAATTTCCAATTTTTACTTTTCTGAGTTTCAACTTATTTTGGCCAAAACACACACACACACACACACACAAATGATTTTTAGCTTGGAAGACTCGTTTTACGAGGCATTCCGGGTGCACACTAACGTCCTTCCCGGCATGTAACGTGACCTCCGAACCCAAATCTCTAATCTCGGGCATTTTTCAAAGTTTTGGCCCTTAAAACAAAAATGGCGTGGCGACTCCGGTCTTTTTCGATTGGTTTTTCAAAGAAACGAAAAATTTCAAAGTTAAACCTTTTTTCGGAAAAAATTTGGCGGCACACATCATCACAGTGGCGACTCCGCTGGGGATAGATAAGCTTTTTCTAAAAAAAATGATATTTGGTATATTGGTGGAAACCATTAAACTTTCCGTTATCGCCTCCTAACACGAGTCGGGGATAAATTGTGGTTTAACAATCCCGCGTACCGGTATCGTTGTTTTCAAAAAAAAAAGAAAAGCTTTTGAGGGTCAAGCTTCCGTCCCGGCTTTAAAAATCATTTGTTGTGTGTGTTGATTTTTGCACATTTTCGTGTTGTTTTGGCCGCCTCGGAAAAAGTCAAAATTTTGACTGTTGAAATCATGTCCCTAACTGTCGGAATTTTTGTGCTTATGTGCTTATGTGCTCATTTAAAAAAAAAAATTAAAAAAAAAAAAAAGGAGTTTCAAAAAAAAAGAAAATTTTCAAAAAAAAAAATCATGCATCATTCTTTTTAAGACACATGAAAAATTTCTATTTTACTCAGAAAAAGAAGATAGACTGCTTGCACACTACGCGCACGTGATCGTACACTGCACACTACGTCCCTAACCCGGGAAATCCTTGTCGCGGCCCGTTTGGTCTTATTACGCCTCTCGGTGCAAGCACAGGACTACCCAAACAGCCCATGGAGCCTCGTGTCGACCATGCACTTGTCCGTGACACACTTTGTCCGAGACCCGGTTGGTTTTTAGTTTGGTCTCGTGTCATGCCCCCGTCTCGTGTATAGACCTTTCCTTTCAAGCCTTTGTCGGCATACCGACTCAATATCTTTCTGGGACCCTAATCGCCGAAGTTCCGCCGGTTTTTCGCCGCAGACTTTGACCAAGATATTGGCCGGCGCCTTGACTTCGGCTCGACCGGCACAAATTATACACTCGACTCCCAAAGATGACACCGAGTCATCAAGGATTAATGATTATTCCATGCCTAATTACGGCTTAACCGACGACAAGTCAAGATCAATTGTGGACGCTTATCGCTCCAAATCATGCCGACTTTTCGTCGAGCCCTGGATATGATCTTGACTTTGACGTCGCCTTGTCCGTAATTTACATCGAATGCTCGTTAAGACTCGATTACCCGCCGACTTTTAGGATCATTTTCTTTCTGGCCGGTGGGACCCGCTTGCCCTATAGACCTCGCCCTGGCCGCCCACCCCGGGAGGTCGAAATACAGTGGAATATGAGGGGCTTATAGACGTAGTGACGGGGCCCACCGATCCAGATCCAGAGTAGTTTGCGAAAAGAAGAGCAATCTTTTCCAACCGATTAGGTTAATAAAACATGTTTTAAGTAAACGTGAACAAATAATCGCATGTCGCATGAGCCCAAAGCCCAAACACTTACCCTCCTTCAATTCCTGCACATCCGAACCCTCGTGCCTTTTCCCCCGCAGCCTCCTCACAAAGGTTGGTTCCGACACCGGTCACCGTTTGATTAGTTGGGAAGAGTCAAGCGCATCGTCGCCTTCGCCGTTTGTTCCGACTCCGGGATTCGTAATGTCCGCATCGCCCGGTAATGATGGGGATAACGTCACTCCGCCTCCCGGACCCCTCGCATGTAACAACAAAGGGAATCGCTAGCGTAACGTATGAGGTTACGACAGAAGCACACCGAATAGCCTTATGGAGGCTATTAAGAGCCACGGTTTGGCCGCCACTCAATCCCGATGGCACCTTCACCGTGGAAGAAGACGAGGATGCCAATCCCACTCTCGCCGCCCGATTACTCCAGATGCCACCACCCACCTCCTATGGTACCACTACCGTAACCCATGCTCCTCGGTCTTCGGGTCACC
This sequence comes from Adenophora triphylla var. japonica, assembly GCA_022495995.1. Lineage (NCBI taxonomy): Eukaryota > Viridiplantae > Streptophyta > Magnoliopsida > Asterales > Campanulaceae > Adenophora > Adenophora triphylla. Next base: position 61,163 of record JAFEMH010002041.1, read on the forward strand.
ACCGCCTCCCCAACCACGTACCACCGGATCCATGCAGCCCGACGACACAAACCGCTCACGCTCCTCGCTGGGACAAAGCGCACGGAATGTCTTCTCATGGTTGGGGTTATCTCTAATGCCACGCCTAATTGGGATCCCGCCACGGTTTGGAACCGATCAATCCGAGCCTTCACAAGAACAGCTCAAAGGGCCACAACAACAGCTCGCATGCCTCAACAAACTCGTCAGAGCCCCTCCTCGAATGATGTTAGCTCACCGCTTCCTCCCACAGCCTTTCACAAACCCATTTCTCGCTCAGTGGTTCAATGGGTTACCAAACCTCCATCCCAGCTTTATCAAAATCACCAGACCGCAGCATTCTGTTATACACCATCGCCTCACCAGCCCATGCAATTCAACAATGTGACAAGCAGCCCGCACCTAAGCCTACTTATGGGCCCCACTGAAATCCAAGTTATCCGGCTACAGCAGACTACCTCCACCCACTTTGCCGATTGAAAACCCACAAAGAAGCCGCAAGGTTCTATCCTTTGCTCAGTGGTCCTATTCATGCTCCCTGTGGTAACTCAAATTTCAAGGACAAGTTTTCACCTACGTCCTCGGCCGCCATTCCATCCACCTCGCCCGCTCCAGCTGGTAACCCCTCTCCGGTTCAAATGCCACGGCTCCGCCACAAGACCCTCATCCGGCCCGGTTCATGGAACAACACAAAGAAATGAAAGCGCAGACGCCGAGCCGATCGCCAAGAAGTCTCGCTTCCGGCCTACACTGACTCCATTGTTCCCCGCCCCATAAATTTGTTATGCCGAATCTGGACCTCTTTGATGGGACCGCATGCCCAAAACTCATCTCGGACACGTATACCTTGGCAATGAAGGCCAAAGGATGCACCAATCGCCAGCTTGGTCGACTATTTCGCCTTTCTTTGAAGTCCAAGTGCCTTAAAGTGGTTCTTCCGTTTGAAACCCGAAGCTGTGGCTACATGGGACCAGATTACCAATGCCTTCACGTAAAAGTATAAGGCCAACCTGGAATGGGAAACAAATAGAGTTGACCTACAAACAACAAAGGCAAGCGTCCGATGAGAATGTTGGGGATTTCTACAAGCGGTGGAATCTCGAAACTCGCTGAAATGGCCATCCCTCCTTCCGAAGAGGAACAACTGGACATCTTCCACTCATGCTCGAAACCGCATCCGAGAGCCTCCCTCGGCCACTTCCCGTACTCGTACTTACGGGCCATGGTTAACTCCGCAGCCTAAGTTTGAAAAGGCTTAATCGACAACCGGCCGCCGCACTCCGCTACGTATATCGGGCTCCTCCTTCCAACACCGCCCCGCTCCCGCTAAAGGCAAAGAGATGATTAACTACGCGGACAGGAATGTAATAACACAACTCCTTTTGCTCCCAAAACCAGTCCGAGCCTGCACACGGGTCATGAACCTCGAAAACTTTGGAATGCCTCGAACGACATCTTTAGGGGACTGGTGAAAGAAGGCTTGCTGCGGCCTTTGGAGAATTTCCAACCCAGGAATCCGAATGCTCCCGTGGATACTTCAAAGTATTGCGCTTTTCATCAAGCCCATGGACATCTAACAGATAACTGCTTTACTCTAAAAAAGACAATCCAGGGATTGATAGAGCAAGGAAAGTTGGAAGGCCCCGAAGGGCCTAATACAGTCAAAAATCCTCTGCCAAGGAACCATAATCAGGTGAATATGATTGAATTCGGAGAACCTTCGCATGCCCAGGGAGATACCGACGAAGGTCCCCAAATACCCATGGCCAACCTTGTCGAGGATCCTGAATTCGGATTCCCCCTCAGCCTTGAGGATATTGAACGAATCAACCCACCTTGGTCTCATGTCAGAGATTTCCTGCAAGAATATGAAACTCGCTACTTCTCAGAGGAAGGGATAGCTGATACTGAAGAACTGGGGCTGTTCCGGTCAAAGCATGAGAGGACCATTTACACAAGATGGTTAGAACAATCAAGAAGAATCGAGCAAGAAAGCTTTCGGCGGGCGCCTGTACTGGGGCTTATCAGCAAAGAAGCCGAAGAGCATCTGGAGCTAGTACACTTCTGCAAGTTGGCTTTGGGAGAGGCTGAATATGATCCCGAGAACAGCGAAGAATCAGAAGAGGAGGATTCCTTCTATATCCTGCCGGGAGTCAAATACGTGCCACCCCCTCTCACTCTTCCCCCGCAGTTTCTGGGTGGAGAAGCCGAATCGCAATTACCACTTCCGGGAATGGGAGCTTATGATAATTTCTGCGGTTGCACACACCCATATTCCCCTAACGGGTTTGATCGGCGTTCCCTCTCAGCCGAAATCCCGGTAGTATGGGAAGATGATTCCGATGACAGCGACGACGATGATGATGACGAGAGCGAAGAGTCAACTGAGGCCCCAGATCCGGAAACAATCTGGAACAATCATGCCGGAAATGAGCCCATGGGAGCCAGACACAATGGCTGGTTATCAGCAAGCGACGACGAAGAAACTTCGGAAGACGAATATGAAACCGAGGATATGAAGGCCATGAAGTTTCCTGGGTCTGAGCACGTGGATGTCTTAGAGTTCAACACTGCCTACCATGCTTTGGGGAAAGGGTTTTCAGGCGTCCGATCCAGGCTGATAGTCGAAGATCTGATAGAGAGAGGGAAACTAACTCCCATCCGCCCAAATGAGAAAATAACCATGGTCAGATCAAATCCACCCCGGAACAAAGTAACACTCCTTGTCAGGGTTACCCAAGAAGAGGTCACCTTCCCCGAATGTATGTCAGCTCTCAGAGAAGTCCTGGAAACCGGCATGATACCGGATGCACCTCCCACACAGAATGCTATAATCATTTCCAACTCTGAGTATTACCGAAAGGAACCAGAATGGTTGCACTATACCGGGGATGAGATCGAAAAGCCGCCGAGCCCCGACAATAGCGACTCTTGTTGCATGATAACTATGAGCAAGGCAGGCTATGGGAATGAATCTGAGGACGCCCTAGCTCTGTGGGCCATCCAAGGGGCAACAACACAACCCCAGACTCAAAGGCCCGTGACTTGGGAAGCAGTTATAAGGGCCGCCCAGGAAGGAGCCAGTACAGCTCAGCCCCTCACCGTTGCTAAACTCCGTCAGAACCAGTGGTCTATAGCCAAAAAGGCTCCCCCGTTTACCTTAGCAGCATTGAAGAAATCTAGTCAAGAAGCAACTGATGAGGAAGTTAACCTGCTGACCCGATCCGGGCAAATCTTCCAAGGGAATCCCAAGGCAGATAAGAAGGCCACAGATCAAGCACCTGGGGAAAACCGCCGCCCCTATGCTAAGACAGCCGAAGCTCCTGACCCCGAAAAGGAGGACCCCGTGCTCACCCAGTTGAAGCAAACACAGGCCAACATCTCTCTATGGTCCCTGCTCACCTCATCCTATCCCCACAAGCTAAAGCTGGAAGAAAGCCTGGCTCGCACTCTGGTGCCTATTGATGCTACTCCCGATGACGTGGTACAGCTGATTGGAAACATCCACTACGGGAACATAATCACTTTCACAGATCTCGACCTCCCTCAATTTGGGGCTGATCATAACGAGCCTCTCTTCATCACAGTCCAATTGGATGAACGACGCCTCCCTCGGGTCCTGGTTGATAATGGGTCCGGAATGAACATTCTTCCGGCAAAGATCATGAGCCTGCTTGACATCAAGTCCACGGACTTGAAACCTTCCTCCCTCACAGTCAAAGCTTACGACTCGACATCTCGAGCAGTCCTTGGAGTTGCTACTTTGGACCTCTGGTTTGGACAGAAATTGATACCTGTGGAATTCCAGGTTATTGACATCCCGATCACTTTTAATGCCTTATTGGGAAGACCTTGGCTGCATCAGGTCAAGGGGGTTGCCTCAAGCCTCCACCAGTGTGTGAAATTCGTCTCGAATGGGGACCTGACGACCATTTATGGGGATTTAGTCACCTTGGAGGGCACGGATACAGGTGGAATACCTATTCTGGAAATCAAACATGATGAGGAAGGTCTCATGCTAACGGGCTTCACGGTCGAGCCTCCCAAAGCCCAAGTGTGCAACATAGATCTGACAATCACCCGGGATAAAATCCCTCCGGTCTTGAAAATGATGAGAAAGATGAGCTATCTACCTGGCCTCGGTCTGGGGAAGCACCAACAAGGAACTCACAAACTCATCGAGGTGAAAGGACAGAAAACTCGCCACGGCCTGGGATATGAGGCCTCCTCAGTGGACACTGCAAAAGGAAAAAGATTTGAAGCTGCCACAGGAAGGGTCCCGGTCGACGACCCTAAATCTCTCCCTTTCAGTCCTAATTTGGCTGACTACTTTGTAAAGGGTCCCACACAACCGGGTAACATCACAGAGCCCACTCCTACAGAAGGATGGCTAAAGCTACAGGATAGCCTCAACAAGTTCAGGGGAGCCAAAGCTAACCCGGTCCGTAGAATGTTCCTGGACCTACCCAAGATACCCGGGGCTACCACTACCATGAAGAGTGAGTACACTTTCAAAGGCGTGCCAAGCCTAGTGGAACAGTTCGAGAAGCTCACAACCACAATTCCTACTGCCCAGGAAGGTCCGAAACCTGAGTTTGAATTGACCGTGCCGAAAGCCAAAGCCACAGAAGTCTTTTCAGATGATTGGGATGGTCCGATCATGCAGCAGTTGTTCGGGGAAGAGATCCAGGTGCCAGACCTGATTGATTTCAGCTCAGTCAAAGAAATGGTAGCAATGATCGAGGAAGGAGCACAGTACAATTCCCGAGTCATGAGGTCACTGACAGCAATGCCGCTAAAGAATTGGGAAACTCTCTCAGGCCCGTCCGCGACCAAAGAAGAAATGATCACCAAGCCTGGATTGGTCTCCCGTCCCTTTGTGTCAACCTAGGAAGAGTCCTCCGAGTCTCTCATTGTTAAGGTCGAGTCTCTAGGTTCGTCCAATGGCCTTACGCCTAAAGACTACGAGTCTGTAGCAAATGCTGTACTTCCTTTTCGTTCTCAATGAAATGACGAACCTTTCTGAGTATCCCTTGATTGCCACTTTAACTAATGATGAATTAATTAATAAAAAAAAACATTTAATAATAATTCATTAGATAAAGAAGCAGACACATTAAACAAAAAAAAAATAAAACAAAAAAAAAATCTTTAAGCAGGTTGTCCGGAAAGAGGAAAATCGAGCCCAAGCTGCCGAAGAGATTTTGACGAGTGTGAATCTGGGAACTGCGGAAGAGCCTAAAGAGACGCAGATTGGTGATTTCTTCGAAGGAACTGGAAAGGATGCCTTACAAAATCCTACAAAATCCTCAACTCAAGGAAAGTAGCCCTCTTCATCAAAGAGAACATCATATGCCGATACGGGTTGCCAGCCGAAATCATCTCAGATAATGGATCCCACTTCGAAGGGGAATGCGACAGGCTGCTGGCAGAATTCAGAATAACCCGTCACAAGTCATCTCCTTACAGGCCCCAAACCAACGGAGCCGTCGAGGCAGCAAACAAGACTCTGGAAAACATTATCCGGAAAATGGCTGTCCGAGGTCGAGATTGGCCCGAGAAGCTACACCTGGCACTCTGGGGCTACAGAACATCCGTCAGGACGGCAACAGGAGAGACACCATTTGCTCTCACCTACGGGATGGAAGCCGTGCTCCCAATCGAGCTAGAAATCCCCTCACTCCGTGTGCTGTTGGAAAGCCAGATCAACGAGGTCGAATGGCTCCAAAGTCGCCATGATGAATTGGCTCTACTAGATGAGCGCCGATTGAAGGCCATGGAACACATCCGAGCCTACCAAGGGAGAATGGCCAGAGCCTTCGACAAGAAAGTAAAGCATCGGGAGATCCGAGAAGGTGATCTCGTTTTGAAAGAAAAGCCCCCGGTCCGTGTCAACCCGCTTGGCAAATGGGAGCCTGTCTGGGTCGGGCCATACGTCGTCCAGAAGATCTTCTCCGGAGGAGCCATGCAACTTGCAGACCTCGACGGAAATCCCTTTGTACACCCAGTGAATGGTGACAAGCTGCGCAGATACTACGCGTAAAACACTGAGTCAAAAAAAAAAAAGAGTGCTAAAAGAGTAATACCCAACTAGGTTGAAAACCCGAAAAGGGCGGCCTAGGTAAAAAACAGGGTTGCACCAAAAAAACAAACAACAAAAAAAAGACAAAAAACAAAACAAAAAAAAATCGACCAGGTCGAACTACGGAGACCTGAGCCCTTTTGTCCGAAGGGAACGTAGGCAGCCGGAAACGGTTCGGTCTAAAGCACAAATAAAAGTCATACTTTGACATCAATACACTGATCAGACCATGAAAGCGTCTCGAAAAACTCTGAAGCAATTCAAATATTCATTACAAGTTAAAAACTTTTTGATGAGTCTAAGCCCGGTTCATTCCTACAACTGGCAACCTGCTAAAAGAAAACTAAGATACATAATCAAACTAATGTGTCTGCTGCGACAAGAAAGGGATACTCGGAAACCTCAGAGTCACTCCATGCCACTCGTACTGGCCTCTCCCCTCTTCTTCCCCCTTCGAGTCTTCTTCTTCTGAACAGGAAAAATGTCGGTCTTCCTCCTACCAAGCTCTGGTACAGGAACAGGATCTATCAAACCAGCCTCTGTCAGGGCCTTGGTAGCCCTAGCGTCATCTCTCATCTCCTGTAGCCGGGCTGGTAGCATAGGAGTCCTCCTCTCCTGCCTCTTGACATAAGCCTCATAGTCGGTCACAACATCTCCGCTCCTGTCATGAGGGTTGGCCCTCGCCTCGGCCCTCCTCCTCTCCGAAACTGTCAGGTCCTCCGCACCCACAATGGCCTCACGCCGCCTCAAAATAGCCACCTGAGTCTCTCCCAGATGCCTCTCGTACCAATCCAGGTACCAAGTGGTCAAGAACACAGGTCTCGGACGCCTGAGGATAACCCGAGGAGGAAAGACGTCATACCTCCATGCTCGGGACAGAAATGGAAATACCGAAGGATCATCCATAGAAGCAGAAGCCACCACCCTGGTGGCTATATCATCAAAATCCTCCAAAGGAACCTGCTCCAAGCCGAACTGTCTCAGAACTAAAGCCGGAATGTAGAAGCTGGACTGAGAAAGCCCCGGAAGCATGACCACATGAGACCCGTCCTGAAGTACTTGCGAGTCTTCACCCGCCAACAAGGCACTGACCATCTGATATCTTCTGTCCGGCGACCAGCCATCCAACGCTCCCATGAGCCCTGATCATCAAAATCTACAGCAACCCCTCTCCTGGCGAATGTCCAAGGCTTGATCATGTCAGAAGTCTCCCGAAGAACCCCCAGGCGTTCCATCAGCCACAGGGTCAAGAGAAACGGGCTGCCCCCGTGCATATACCGTCTCCCGGTAGCCAGCCTATCGAGAGCATGAAAAGTCTCCCCCAGGATCAAAGGTACAACGTCTCTGCCCAAGCGACAATGAACAACAATATCCAGAAGAGACCGATGACAAATCCTAAAAGAATAAACCATGAACAAGGTCCCGAACATGCAAAGTGCAAAAGCGTCCCAATAGGCATCGTCAAGCAAGCCTAAGCCCCTAAATCTATCAGGGAGACCAGAAATATTGAAATGATCGGGACCACAGATCATACCTTGTGCTTCCTCCGGGGAAAGATGAAGGAGGTTGCACAATCTATCAACGAAAGAGGCCCCTTCGGGCAAAGGAACCGCAATCTCTTCCACCTCCGGACCGCCAAGCAAAGCCCGAAATTCTTCCACGGTCGGAATAACCTCATTATAAGAAAGGCAAAAAACATGCCTTCTAGTATCCCAAAATGATGAAGAAGCTCTCAAGAGGTCGTATTCCGGAACCAATTCTTTGAGGGACCATAAGCACTTCACCTTGTACCTTTCTTCAAAGAATGACCTCCTTTCATGCATAATCTCCCGAGACCACTCTTTAAACTTGGTGAAGAATTGCATTTGAGAATTTTGGGACAATTTGGGTGGATTTCTCATACTCACAATTCTCTCCATGGTTTTTCTCTCCTTCTCCTCGAAAATGGCCGTTTGAACTGGTGGTTGAAGAAGGTATTTGAATTTGAAATAAAGGGAGACCAGATCTGAAGCAAAATTAAAGGACAATGTCAGATGCAGGTCCTGTCCGCGCGGATATGTTTGTCCCCTAAAAAAAAATCTTTGCAACAGTCCAAACTGCTGCACCAAAGGAATATTTTGTCCCAGCCAAAGCCTGTCCAAACCAGTTCAAACACCAAACATCTACACCCTTGCCAAAAAACCGAGGCTCATGCAACATTGCATTCATACAGCATGGCATTCATACAGTATTGCATTCAAAAAAAAATAATAATAAATAACAATAATCCTAAATTATTACATTCCCAAGAAAAAAAAAAGAAGCAAAGAAAAGCTAAAAAAAATGTGCATAAAAATAAACTGTATCTGTCTAAATACAATCTCAGAAATCAATCTCAAAATATCAGTCTCGAAGGATCGTCAGTCAGAGTCCTCGGTGGCTGGGCCCTCCCCCCGGTCCCTCTTGCGGCTCGGGCCCGCCTCCTCGGTAGCCATGAATGTCTCGGGCTCAGAATCATCGTCCTCGTCCCCGGAAGAAGGCTCGTCAGGACCAACCGGCACGCTCTGATACGGCAAGCCAAGATCTGCAAAGAAATCATATCCGAAGGTGAAGGCGTCGGACTCCTGGACGTGCGAAGAAGATCCACCATCTTTGCCGCGCACGTGTCCCTGCCAGTAAGGATCTCCGAGAATGACGTGGTCCGAAGGTAGTACCACGCGGGAGTCAAGGAGAGGAGAAAGAGGAGTCTCGGAGGAAGTCTCTGAAGGGATAGGGGAAGCGTCCCGCCTGACAGGCGCCGGCTGTGGCCGCCTTGCTCTAGCCCGAGGGGCTCCACAAGCCACCATCCTCCGGATGAACCTCTTAGTCCCGATCACCTACTTCGTCAGCTTCTCCATGACCACCTCCGAGGCGCACGAAAGCAAAAGCGTCGAAAGCTTGATTGAAGCAAAAAAAATGATGACAGGAAAGAAAAGAAAAGAAAAGACAGAAGCAAAAAAAAAGAGGAGAAGCCATACCTTCATACCCGGACGAGGCCGGAAAGCTCGTGGAAGCCGCTCAGGCTGAGGGATCTGCACCCTCAATCGGACCCCATCCTGGACATATGAAAAGTCCGTCTGAGGGTACCGCGGGACCCCTAACCCCTCTCTATCAAGAACTGGGGCGTCCTCGGCCTCCTCAAGACAAATCTTTGGGTGCGGCTCAATCGCCACAAATGCCGAGAAGTGCCGCCGCCCGTAATCATCCCAGTCACGAGATCTCTCACAAGGGTGCATCATGTCGGTAGGAGGCTCCACCGGTGTCATCAAAGGCGAATTCACGCCATGCTGACGCGTCACCCTCTCCCCCAGATAATAGACGTCGCAAGTCAAGCCCCTCAAAATCCTCTGCTGCACGGTCCATACCTCAGCGCCCCTCAGCTGCGCCACATCGAAACGATCCCAGGGATAAAATATCATCTCCTCATCCGTCTCAGCCCCCGTCAAAGGCAGGCAGTCCCTGTATCTGAGGGTCGTGCGCCCTCTGGAACCCTTCTTCTCTCGGGCAAATTTGGACCAGGAACGCATGGCTGGATACGCCCCGACGTACTCTGCCGTCTGTCGCCACATCGTGACGTGAAAGAACTCCAACGCCCATACCTGCGAAAGGTAAAAATCAAGTCAATTAAGTGCGAAAAAAGATACTTGCTTAAAGAAAAGAGGGAAAGCAAAAGGAAAGCTTATACCTCCAGAGGGAACTCGAAGCATGTCAAGGGCGAGCTGACCTTGGCATACCGATCTAGAGCGAAATAGAGCTCTGCCGCCTGCACTCTCCCCAAGAGACCTCTCCGGCCATCCCCACGTCCTCCAAGGACCTCAGCAAAGCAAAGACAGCCGTCCCCTCGGCATGTCCAAAAAGGGTGCTCGAAAAAGCAAACCATAAAAAGGCCCTAGCAATCTGCTCGGCGCCTATCCTCTCATCTCCAGCCTCGTAGCTCCCGATGATCTCCACAATCTTTCCATCAACCACCGCGTACTCCATACCCATCCCCTTTTTGGGAATAGGGGAAAATCCTAGCAGGGCCTGCAGATCCTGATCGCTGTAGCCGTCTCTCCACTCAATGCTGCGTCCATTGAAGGACAGACCCGTGATCGCAGCATAGTCAGAAGGCGTAACCGTCGCCTCGCCCCAGGAGAAGTGAAATGTGTGGGTCACGTCCCACCAGTGCTGTGCCAAAGCGAAGATCAGACCCTTGCTCTTGGGAAACTTGACCAACCCCCTCAAGCACTCAATGAACTCATACAGCCCGGTCTCAATGACGATCTGTCTAGGACTCATCATCGCTCCTATGCCCATATCTGGAAGCCGGTCCCATAGACCAATAACAGACTCCACTGATCCTCGAGTCTTCATCTTGTTCAGCTGCTGCGTCACAAAGTGATCTCCACCCTGCAATTGAAAAAAAAAGAAGAGAGAGTCAAAAAAAAATTTGCATTCAAAAAAAAAAATTTTGCATTAAAATAAAAAAGGAGCATGCACATGCATCATAGACATGAAATTTTGAAGAAAATTCGGCAGCATAACAGCATGCAATGAACCTAGCCCCATTTTTCTTGCACAAAAGAAAGCAGTTTTCACCAAATCCCATTCATACAAGGAGTCAACGGAAGCAAAAATTCCGTCCCATTTTTCATAAAATAACATGCATACATTCATTCAACGGAAGCGAAAATTCCGTCCCATTTTTCATAAAATAACATTCATTCAACGGAAGCAAAAACTCTGTCCCATTTTTCATGAAATAGCATACATAAACAATCTTTTAAATCATTCATTTAATCAAAGGGGAACGAAAAATCCGTCCCACTTTTCATAGAAAATCACATTCAAAAAAAAAATGCATTCATATCATTCATATCATTCACAAAAAAAAGAAAAGCATGCACACATTCATGTCAACATTGCAACAAAAAAAAAGGTCCGTCCCAATTTCGGGAAATTTTCATAGTCTCATATTTCAAAAAAAAAAATTTGGCAAAAATGCTCATTCTTTTTTCAAGCAAAATGCATTACCCATATACTCATTACAACACGCAAAGCATCAAAATCAAAATCCAAGTCCAAGAACATCAATTATTCGAAATTCAAAAAAAAAAAAATCAAAAATCACCAAAAAATCAATTTCAAGCAAAGAAATCGACAAAGTGAAATTACCCGGGATCCGGCTCGCGCGCGGAGGCCCCGTGCATCTCGCATTTTGTCGCTTTTCGGGAAAGTCGCCCGGATCCGAGAGGCAGCGCGTTCGCGCCCCGGCATCTGGCTTTATTCCGCTTTAGCGTTAGTTGGAGGTGTCTCGCTGTGTTTTGCTTTGTAGAGTCGCCACGCCGTTTTTATTATTAAGCCCAAAACATTGAAAAAGGGCATCAGTTTAAAAATAATAATAAACTGTTTTTGTGTGATGAGATTTTGAGTTCGGAGGTCAGATGACTCCTCGGGAAGAGAATATTAGAATCTTAGAGCTCACCCGAGTCGCCTCGTAAAAACGAGTCTTTCGGATACCCCTAATATTCTTTAAATGTTGTGTGTGTGTGTGCTTTTAAAAATGCATGCTGTATCGGATGTCTACATTGTACACTACGTATTGAAATGTATTGAAATAGTAATGGAAGGAAGCCTTACCAATGTTGGTTCGTGTCTGTCTTCCGCTGGGGAATAGTGTTTGAGGATGGAATGATGTTCCGGCACGGACCGGGATTGCTTCGGGAGGGGCCGGTTGTCTGCGGACAGAGTTTCGGCGTGAGTTGAGATTGTAGGCTGTGTTCGGGCAGAGTTTCGGCGTGCGTTGGGATCGCATGGATCACTCGGGCAGAGGTTCGGCGTGCGTTGGGGTGGCAGGAGTCACTCGGACAGAGTTTCGGCGTGGTTTGGGATCGCCGGTTTGACTCGGAAAGAGCCGGGACGCCTTGGAAAGACTAGGCAAGGCCTCGGAGTACCACGAGGGGCCTCAGAGTACCTCGAGAGTGCCTCGGGGCAGCGCGGGAGCATCACGGGAGCGCTCGGGGAGGCATCGGAGCACCACAAGGGGGCTCGGAAGGCCTCGGAAGGATCCGAAAGGGGCCGGGATTGCCCCGAAGGGTCTTAGAGGGGAGCCTGAAGGCTAGGGGAAGAAGAGAGAAGTGGGAGGTGTGTTTGAAAATGGGAGGGGGAGCCCTCTATTTATAGTGCCAGAAAAATGCAAAGAGGTCCGTACGGACCTCCTAGGTTATCCAGAATTTTAGTTTTCCTCGATTTGAGGGAATATGTGATAATTGTGAATATTCTGGAATGATGGTGTCCCCTTTGCAAAGAGGTCCGTACGGACCATCTAGCATGCAAAAGGTCCGTACGGACCAACCATGCGAGGGGTAATGATTTCTCCGGGATTTGAGGGAATCTCGTGGACTTTAAGCGGATTTTGCAATTATGATGCAAAGAGGTCCGTACGGACTTCCATGCTTTTCCACATTTTTTAATTGTGATGGCAAGCTAGTTCTCGTCGAGAGCTTTTCAACCATATATGGCACGTCTCAATCGGAGTTCGTATGAAGGAGTTATGACCTCCGGAAGTTTGCCCCTGGTTTTGCTTGGATGGAGAGCGATCCAGATTGGGGTACTTACAGAAGCCCCTCGGCGACGTCACTTATGAAAGAAGTGGGGTCGTCGATAAGATAAGGGTCCTGATCTGGATCGCGTCCGAGAGAGAAGGTGACCAGGTTGGTCGGACGGCTGGACCCTTTGATAGGATTCCTACGTATCCCTGAGTGGGAATCAAGCCAATCGTAGTTCGCGTGTGGGGTGAGTGTTGTGTACGAGGACGTGAGCTGTCCTCTAACTGAGACTCTGTGTGTGGATGTGATGGTATCCTGTGGGTGACCGCATAGGTTGGTGGTAAGGACGTGGAGGCATCCAGGGTGACGTGGAGGCGTCCAGGGTGACCGCATAGGTCGGTGGTAAGGACTTGGAGGCGTCCTGGGTGACCGTATAGGTCGATGGCTGGACCCTGTGACAGGATTCCTACGTATCCCTAGCGGGAATCAAGCCTGGTCGTAGTTCAGAGGTCGTGAAATTGTGAGTGCATACGGGCGTGATGGTGCCCTGAAGTGTCGTGTGACCGCCGAGGCCGACTGTGAGGATGTGGTGGCGTCCTGAGATGGAAATTTTACGATTTTCCGAATCGGGTGGTTTAAAGCCTTCCGGGCTAGTGATAGTGATTTGGGAGGTTTATACGGTCTTCCGGACCGAGTGGTTTAAAGCCTTCCGGGCTGGAGATAGTGATTTGGGAGGTTTATACGGTCTTCCGGACCGAGTGGTTTAAAGCCTTCCGGGCTGGAGATAGTAATGTGGGAGGTTTATACGGTCTTCCGGACCGAGTGGTTTAAAGCCTTCCGAGCTGGAGGTAGTAATGTGGGAGGTTTATACGGTCTTCCCGACCGAGTGGTTTAAAGCCTTCCGGGCTGAAGATAGTAATGTGGGAGGTTTATACGGTCTTCCGGACCGAGTGGTTTAAAGCCTTCCGGGCTGGAGGTAGTAATGTGGGAGGTTTATACGGTCTTCCGGACCGAGTGGTTTAAAGCCTTCCGGGCTGGAGATAGTAATGTGGGAGGTTTATACGGTCTTCCAGACCGAGTGGTTTAAAGCCTTCCGGGCTGGAGGTAGTGATTTGGCTGATTTATGCAGTCTCCCGGACTGAGTGGTTTAAAGCCTTCCGGGCTGGAGATAGTGATGTCATGTATGAGGACTTGAATCATCTTCTGGTTGCAGTTTGCCATGCGTGAGGACTTTGAATCGTCTTCTGGCTGCGGTTGTGTCATGTATGAAGACTTGAGTCGTCTTCTGACTGCGGTTTGCCATGCGTGAGGACTTTGAATCGTCTTCTGGCTGCGGTTGTGTCATGTATGAAGACTTGAGTCGTCTTCTGACTGCGGTTTGCCATGTGTGAGGACTTTGAATCGTCTTCTGGCTGCGGTTGTGTCATGTATGAAGACTTGAGTCGTCTTCTGACTGCGGGCGTGTCATGTATGAGGACTTGATTCATCTTCTGACTGCGGGCGTGTCATGTATGAGGACTTGATTCGTCTTCTGACTGCGGGCGTGTCATGTATGAGGACTTGATTCGTCTTCTGACTGCGGGTTGTGGAGGCATGGCTGCCTTGTGCTTTGATTGCGAGAGGTGTGAATGCCTTGCGCTTTGCCTGCTGGGGAGAAGGTTGGACTTACGATGACTGCCGGTGTTCATCTGCTTTGAGGATATGTGGCCTTGTAGGGACTTTTCTGGCGAGAAGGTGACTTCGGGCTTACTTTTATGGCCGGAAAAGGCGAGGAACATATAAGTTGATTTTCTTTGAAGGTGTCTATACCCTAAGTGAGACTGATTTGGGGGTGTTTACCCTGTGTTGAGACCTAGTTTAGGAGTATGACCCTAGGTTGAGACTATTCTAAGGCGTCTGGACCTAAGTTGAGTTTGATGGCGCATTTTGTGAGTCATGTAAGAACTTTTGTTTGTGGGAATTTTTAGAAAGGCATCATGCCGTGCTGGGATTCCTCTTTTATGTAGCATTTATTACGAGATATGTCTCGCATTTGAAGTTTATTGACATACCTTTCTTTGTGTTTACTGCGGGGAGGAGGTGCTTGTGACCGAAGTCGCTGAAATGCTGATGACGCGCCGGCGTTTTTTTCAACGAAGTTGCTGAAATGATGAGGACGCTATGGCGCCTTTGTCTGAACTTGCAGTGAGGGCGAGGTGGTGCCTATGTCTGAACTTGCGGTGAGGGCGAGGTGGCGCCTCTGTCTGAACTTGCGGTGAGGGCGAGGTGGTGCCTCTGTCTGAACTTATGGTGAGGGCGAGGTGGTGCCTCTGTCTGAACTTGGTGAGGGCGAGGTAGCGCCTATGTCTGAACTTGCGGTGAGGGCGAGGTGGTGCGTCTGTCTGAACTTATGGTGAGGGCGAGGTGGTGCCTCTGTCTGAACTTGGTGAGGGCGAGGTAGCGCCTATGTCTGAACTTGCGGTGAGGGCGAGGTGGTGCGTCTGTCTGAACTTGGTGAGGGTGAGGTGGCGCCTGTCGGGAACTTGGTGAGGCGAGGTAGCGCCTTTGTTTGAACTTGTTGTGAGGGCGAGGTGGTGGCTCTGTCTGAACTTACGGTGAGGGTGAGGTGGTGCCTCTGTCTGAACTTTTGTTGAGGGCGAGGTGGTGCCTTTGTTTGAACTTGCGGTGAGGGTGAGGTGGCGCCTCTGTCTGAACTTGGTGAGGGCGAGGTAGCGCCTCTGTCTGAACTTGTTGAAATGTTTGAGGCCGTGGGGCGCCTCTGACCGAGTTGTTGAGGTGTTGAGGATGTGGGACGCCTCGGAGTCTTTGGACAAGGAGAGGAGGGATGGCTCGTCTTCTCTTTCCTTCTTCGTTCTTACTCCTACGGACTTCTTGGACTATCCGGTCGAGGAAGGTCTTTGGGTTCACCGAGGATGATGAGGTGGCTGGCGGAGGCGCCGAGATGCAGGAGTCTTTACCAGGCGGTGGTGCCGATGACTTAGGTAGGACTCCCCCTTTTTTTCTGTTATGTGCACTATCTGCTTTTTCGTTGCAGGCGGGGTGCTATGAGTTCTTCCGTTGCCAGCCTTGGGACTGGGAGGATGAGGCCATGTTCGGTTATCCCGCCATGATGTCTTTGGGCTCATCCTTTGAGGAAGAGGAGGACGGGAGAGGGATAGTTTGGAGGGGTTTCCGCTGTATACTTGGACTCGGTATGATGAGGATGAGCGGAGGGTGCCCACAGGTGATGCGGCGGCGGAGGCTTACACGGGGTCTTACTCGTGACTCCATGTACTTGGGGAGAGGTTATTACGCGGTATGGCACAGTGCGCCTCCTATGGCTTGAGGATCCGCCCTTCCATATGATGAGTCCTCTTGATATGGACGTCTTTGGAGTATGAGAGGTACCGGTCCGGCGTGAGTGCCAGGAGTTCGTCTGGAGGGCGAGGAGTATGCGGCCTTGGTCGAGCAAAAGGCGAGGACGCCATAGGTGTTAGTGAGGAAAAACAGGCGCTCGTCACGTCCTCTAGATGTTCCGGTGCCTTGGGTGGACTTCACGTATGTTCGCGAGGGATTCGTCGAGGCGGAGGGTGTCGGTACCGTCCACAGCGAGCTCCTGCTTGCCTATCGGGTTGACCGGATGCGCCGGTGAGTGTGCTTACTCTTTTCCATCTTGGCATCTTTTACGTATTTTTCTCTTTTTGTTGGGTATGGCTTGTATCTATTTTCTTTGAGCGTTTCTTTGGTTGTTTGCTTGTGCGAGCCTCGGGGAGATCCTTTGACACGTTGACCCGCCGATTATGTGGCGATGCGGCCTTTTTGCAAGGAAGTTCGCGGGGAAGCCGTCTTGCGGGTCTTCGCGGCACGCGGCGGCGTTCGAGCCGGTGCCTTTGAGGAGGTGCAGTGGATACTCCTTCTTCGAGGGCGAGCCGGGGGACCACGGCCCGGAGGTGCCGGTTCGAGAACGGCACGGCTTTGATGTGGGGGCGTCTTCGGGGACTCGAGAGGCCGCAGACCCTTCATCGGTTCTTTCCTCCGCCGGAGGCACGGGGTGAGGTTCATCCTCGCATCCCTTCTTTGATCCTTTCACGGGTTTTGACTCTTGAGTACTTTGAGTACCGCGCGAGGAGAGTGCTTTGTATCCCGATGACGAGGATGTGGCTGCCGAGTTTTCCGAGATGCGGATTTCTCATTTGTGGAGGATGATGATGAGTCGGATTAGGGCTCTTTTGCTTTCCCTCTTTCCGTTGTTTTTTTGTAGAGCAACAGACATTTTGTACTGTAATAAAACACTTGTATTTGCACAACAAAGTATTTTATTTTAAGATGTAATGACGTATTTGTGATTCCGGGATTGACCTAGGAATTGTTGCTAGCTTATTATTATTTTTGTGCATGTCGCATGGTGGGAATGCATTTGTGGTTAGTGGAGAGGCTGAGGCGGCTTTGGCAAGTTTTACGGCGGTTGGGGGTGAAGTAGCTTTGGCAGTTTCATGAGCGGTGGCGGGAGTGATGTCTCCTGGGACGCGTTCGCTTTGTGCTTGATAGCCACTCTTTTCGGGGTTGGCTACCTCAGGATATGTGACGGTGCTCTGTTGGATGTGGCAATCCATTGTCGGGCGGGCGAGGATATCATTCCTTTGGTTCCGGGAAACCTTCCACGGTGTGGATCGTGCAGTGATGAGAACCGATTCATGCGGGAAGCCCCTGCTTTGCTTGCATTATGGTCGCGAGAGAGGCTTCAAACCATACACGAGTCTCGGCGTCTCTTAGTCCGTGGACGTTTGCTTAGCGACCTCTTGTCTTGGACATGGATCAATCTTAGGAGAGATGGATGGCATATCTTGGTACGCATCGAATCCGTTGGTGGGTTCCGCGTTGGGGGATCGAGACTAGGAGGGCCTTTCGGGAAGGTTCCTATGTTGTCGAGTTCCGTGTTTGCCTTGGTCCTCTTTCTATGTTCCGTTGCTTGTTTCCCGGCGGTTCGGGATGAGGCGAGGAGCCTTTGCTAGGGCAGGATGACATTGCCGATGTGGAGGTAGCTTCTTTACGCATGACAGATCCATATGCCTTTACGTATTTTACGAGGGTATGGAAGTATTCCGCTTTCCCTCATGTGGTGCTCCTTCGACGTCGGGAGAGTGTTGTGTTGACCACCGAATACATAGATGAAGCGGCATGTCGGGCCGACCCACTTGGTTTTGGGGAGCGGGCGCAAAGTGGTTACAGGGCAAGATTGCCAATTCAGCTGCGACCTTAGGAGTGCAGAAGCTTGGGTTAACCCTCAGGGTGTCATGGGAGACGCTTTGTTTGACTACGGGACTCGAGTTGACAAGGCGGCGGGGAGAGGTCCCTTTTTGCGGACTCGTAGGGAGGAGATCCGAGCCGAGGCACGGAGTGAACGATGCTACGAGAGCGGCGGTTCGTTTGACACGACTAGGAGGACTCCTGATCTCGGAATGAGGGAGACAGAACTCGCACATGTGGAATGAAAGAAGACTCGTTGGGGACGAGGGAAGAAAGGAAAGAGTGATGAAGGGCCAAATGCGAGTAGCATGGAATGACCTTCTTAAACACTGAGTATCCATTCATCGTCATTACAGACACATTGATTGTTAAATGTTTTAAGTTGTCTTTTAGCATGTTGTGAATCGAGAGTAGACCGTGCTTGAACTCATCAAAAAGTGTTTTAACTGTGATGATTTGTGATTTACTTTTAAAGCTTTGTCGAGACGCAAAATCTCTTGCTTGCTTCTTGGCTGAGCCTTGGTGGCATCAATTTTTGGAATTTTGTGTATTCCTTAGACCGAACCAATGAAGGCTACCTACGTTCCCCTCGGACTGAGAGGCTCAGGTTTGCGTAGTTCGACCCTCTTTTGTGGGAGAAATGACTCGTAATGTACACTTGCAAGGGGGTATTTATTTTTGAAAAGGTGGGAACGGGTCCCCTTTTGTGTGAATGCCTTATTTGATGTAGGCACAAAAGAAATGCTTTTGGGTTTAACTCTTTTGAGAGAGTATGAGCATTGAAAAGCTTGTAAAAGTGTATGGAAGCCCTTGCTGACAGAAAATCAGTGTTTAGCTCTATTTTCCTATTTTGTAGAAAAAGAAGACTTGTCGAGACATTTGAAAACTTGATTTGTTCACATTGATCCCATGTTTGCTTAAAACCCTTTGTTGATGTTCGGGTTATTCAACAATTAAACCTGATATGCTTTGATTAATCATGAGGAGAAAGTCAACCGGTATCCAGGATCGAGTTGGTCCGGTGTGAAAGAAGGTTCGTGTATAGGAGAGGTCATTGATGAGACCGGGTTTGTGGATTTGTATGTGTTTATGACCGGACCATTTCTGGTTGCCTACGTTCCCCTTAAGACAAGGAGCTCAGGTCGACGTAGTTCGGGATCGAACCGTGTTTGGCTTTGGGGCCAGGGCATGAATGTTTGTGCAGCCTTTGACGAAAAGGCTCAGAAAGCTGAATGATGAGGCACGGGCCTTGAGGTGATTTCTTGACAAGTCGTATTTGACGGTCTTTTCAGTGACTCCCTTGCTTCTTGATCGTTGGCTCTGGGTCTTTGACCTCATTTATTTTGTGAAGCTTACGCTTGAGCTTTTTTGTAGCTTACGCTTGAGCTTTTTTTTTTGTAGCTTCTGCTTGAGCTTTTTTTTTTTTTGAAGCATTTGAGGGCGAAGGCAAGCCCTTGTTTGAACTTTCTTGATGCGCACGAGGGCGAAGGCAAGCCCCTAGATTGTTGTCGACATGGGGTCAATCTTTTGATGCTGAGTGACCTTTTGTTGTCCTTTGATGTTCCTGCCGTCGTTGACTTGGTCAAGGTGATGGTGGGGACATGTTTTGGAAAGTGTATGGCTTGATGGAGGCCTTTGTGTGGGGTATGGTAAGGTGTATGGGGAGCTATCGATTGACTTTCTCACACCAATTAATCAAAGCATTAATCATTTGTGGAATTACTTGTTGAGCAATGCAAGTGATCACATAGAACAAAATCATTTCATTAAATGTAATGTGGAGTGCAAAATAATGTCTCAAGTCTAGCAAGAAAAGAAAGAAAACTTTCGTATGGAAAATTGAAGACTTAATTACAATGTCCGAGGAGGACTTGATTGAATGAAACGAGTACTAGAACTGCGAGGTTTGGTGTATGATTTTTTGTGTTTTTTGTTTTTTTTAGAGTGTAGGAGGAGGAGAAGAAGACTCGATATTCTTTGGGTGAAGTATTGACGGAGAATTTTCCGATTTGCGTCTCTGTGGGCTCTTCAGCAGTTCCCCAAATTCATTTTGGTTAGAACCTTCTCGGCAGCTTGGGCCCGATTTTCCTCTCGTTTGACAACATGCTTAAAGATTTGTTTAATGTATTGTTCATTTAATGTGTCTGCGTATTTATCAATTGAATCATTATTAACTGTTTTGATTAGTTAATTTATCATTTGTTAAAGTGGCAATGAGGGGATACTCAGAAAGGTCGAACTTTTATTCAAAGCATAAGGAAACATAGTTTTTGCTACAAACGCGAAATATTTAGGCGTAAGGCCGTTAGACGACTCGAGAGACTTAAACTTTAAACATGACAGACTCGGGGTCTTTTATTTTTGGAGATAGACTCTAGGAGACGGGGGGTTAGTCCAAGCTTCTCGTCCTGTCTCTGCTGGCTGTGGGTCCGCGTTTGTGAAAGTTACGCCGTTTTTGACGCTGCCACTTGCTCGGCTTGTCTCAAACTGCCTTATCTTCGAGGAGCGTTCAATCCACCCATTGGTGTGCCCAGATGCCGGAAAGGATTTCTGGGGAATAACCGTTCTTGGATTCTTTCTTGCGAATTCTTCATTGCGCAAGCCCCAGGTTTCGTCTTCACGTCCCCAATCATCACGGGAATTAGCAGAGGACTTATCCACCATGCTTACCCCGTCATTTCCAGGGAAAGGTTTCCCAATTGTGTTGGGACTGCGGGGGCGTTCCAACTTTCCCTCCTCGATTAGCCCTTGGACCACTTGCTTCAGTACAAAGCAAATGTCGGTGGTGTGACCGGGGTAGTTGTGGAAGGCGCAGTGCTTGCTCATATCCATGTTGGGCTTGAGAGTCTTTGGTTGGAAATTCTCGAGGGGTTTGAGAATGTTCCTCTTTACTCGTGTCTTGAGGACTTGGCTCAAGGGCATCCCGAGGTTATCGAAATGCTGGAACTGTGGTATGCGAGGAGGTTTGTTGCTTCGTTGGGCTGTGTTCCCCTCGTTCACCTCATTGTTCAGGGGGAACGGATTTCCGTCTGTATTGGGGCCGCAGGGGCGCTCCAACTTTCCTTCTTTAATCAATCCTTGATTTGCTTTCCTCAAAACTGTGCAGTTGTCGGTTGTATGACCGTGGTATTTGTGAAAAGCACAATACTTGGTTACATCCCAGTTGGCATTGGGGAATTTGGGCTGATAATTCTCAAGGGGCTTGAGCATGTTCTGCTTTATCAATGCCTCGAACACTTGGCTTAGAGGCATTTCGAGGTTTTCAAAGTGTTGAAAACATTTGCCGTTTATTCCTCGGGAGTGCTTGGTCACATCTTCTTTGGATTTCATTACGAATGTAGTGGAATGCCTCGGTAGCCCTTTTTCCTTTGTTTGGGGCGAGATGCCGAGATTAGGCGGGGCGCCTTGCGGTAGTAGGAAGAAGCGGGAGCGCTACCATTTCTGCGTGCTCAAAGCTTTTTCAAACTTGGTACGGCGTTGACCATAGCGTGAAGATCGGGATAGGGGTGGTGGGCGATCAATGTCCTCAACGATGGTTTGAGGCGGGAGTGGAAGATGTTCATCTGTTCTTCCTTGGATAGGAGGTCCACTATCTCGCTTAACTTCCAATTCCATCTTTTGTAAAATTCCTCCACCGACTCATCATCTTTACGCTCGGTGGCTGCGGGTCATGCCGGTTTGTTTTCCACTTGAGGTTAGCACGGTATTTTCCGGGAAGATATCACTTACTTGCTCCCAAGTGGAGCGGTTTTACTTTTACTTTAAGAAACCACGTCAAGGCCGTGTATTTTAGGGAGCGTTGAAAGTGATGCGCCATTTGTTGAGGTGTGGCCCCTTTGGTCTTCATACCTAAGACATAGGTATTGATATGGGTCCTCGGGCATTTTGTCCCATCGAACTTCTCCATTTCTGGCATTTTGAACCTTGGGGGAGAGGAATCACCTTGCTCGGATACGTGGGCGTGAGCGGGTCTTTCCCGAGTTGGCCATTTTCCCTTGCATAACTTTTATCTGTTCAACCAACCAAACCACGTGAGGGTCGGTAGGCGGAGCGGTGCCATTTTCCGGGATGGAAGCCGAGGATGGAGGTGGATTGGGCGATGAGATCGCCATTCGGGAATCTTGGGGAGGTAGTTGAGTGTATACCATCCCGTACCACAGGTTGCGAAATTGGAGCCTAGGGCGTGATTGCTCGGACCGCCAAGGGTTTTGTTTGGGAACTGGGGAAATGTTTTGTTAGCCCCAAGTGGTAGTCCAGCGGGTGGAAGGTTTGAGATGTCAGGATATCCGCGGGGGATGTCTGTCCCTGGCAGGCATTGAGATTTCAGATTGTGGCTGCGAGGCTCGTATAGAGGCAAAGGATTGAATCCAGGGGGATGTCGAGATGAATTGGGATGCAGTGGAGCGAGCACGTATGTGTCTTTGTTGATATTGAGCTTGGGGCGCGGGGCGAAATTGGCTTGTCTTTGAGGCGGGCATATCGGAGTTGCATGGCCCGATGCACAGTGAAGCTTTGAGCGAGAAGGCTGCTTTGTGTTCTTTGGGATCTCGTAGCTTGGCGGAGGCGGGACCTGTTGATAGCTTTGAGGACCCGGGGGAGCAGATATTTCTTCGTCTTCTATGAGAATGAAGGTCCCATCTGTTTGGGGAACGGCCACGGCTCCGCGGCGGCGCATAGTGTCTACGATCCATGCTTGCTGCTCTTCCTGGCGCTTCTTGAGAGTTTCGAAGGCTCGTAGCACCTCCTCCATTGTCTGGAGGTTTCTCAGTGGTGGGGTTCCGTTTCCCTCACTGTTATACCGTCTGATCCCGCAATGGGGAGTAGCGGGCTGTTCGGACCGCTGGCCGGAAGGAGCTATCGGACCTTGTGACCTCGATGCGAAAAGGCGGCTCCGGGTACTCTCAACCACTCTCGGTTATTTGGAGGGTGACGGGCAAGGTTTAGACATGGGAATGACCTTTGTGGATGAAGGGGGGAAAGCTCATGTGACATGCAATTTCCGCTTTTCTATTTTTTTTTTGTTGTTTTAATTTACTTAAAACAGTGTTTTCTCAGAATCCTAGGTAGGTTGAAAAAGATTGCTCTTCTTTTTCGTAACTATGTTAGATCCTGGGTCAGTGGAGACCATCGTTGCGGCTATAAGCCCCTCATTTTGCACCTGTATTTCGACATCCCGGGGTGGACAGCCTCGGGCGAGGGTCCTATAGGGCAAGCGGTTTCCACCGGCCTAAAAGAAAAAACCGAACCTAAGGACCGAGCCTGTCATGTTCGTTTTAATGCGTTAGCCATGTGAATAGTGAACCGAGCCGGCCACTGAGTCAAGATCAGGTCAAGAGTTCGGCATGACCTCTCTTTACCTTGCTTGCGCAAGGGATCTGTGACGTTAGGCGTTGGCTGGGTCATATCGTCATGGCTGACGTATTAAAGGCTTGATGACATGGTGTCATGTGAGCATGGATGTATATCGGGACGGAACATCGTGCAGGTGTAGCTTCGGAAATCAAGATCGAGTCAAGATTTTAGCATGACCTTTCATCGCTTTGCTTGCGCAAGGGATCTTGAGTTAGAGCCTTGACTCGAGAAAATGGCCGGCATGGTATATGTATCCGAGGCTGTATGACACGGAGGTAAAAACCAACCGAGTGCAGACGAGTGTGACTCAAGACTCAAACGTGCGGGGTTGACGCTTGGCTAGGGTGGGATGTTTGGAATGATCCCGTGCGCATCCGAGAGGCCTAGGAAGACCAAACGGACTGCAAGCGAGACCACCTCGGGTTGAGGTTGTAGTGTGCGGTGTATCGGCGGCGGTGCGCGTAGCGTGCGGTGTAGCAGAGCGGCGGTGCGAGTAGTGTGCGGTGTAACCGAAGCGACGATGCGAGTAGTGTGCGGTCTCTAAAATTCTTTTACGAGTAAAACATAAGTTTTTGAAGAATTTTAAATGTATGCACGAGATGTATATTGATGCATTTTTTTTGTATTTTTATTTTTTTGTAAAATAAAAGGTAAAGCACGTGCAAACACACACAACATTTACAGCAGGGGGTGAAATGAAAGTTTGACCCTCATCATCGTTTTAAAAATCTTCTGTTTTGTTTAACAAGATTTTAAAACAAAAAGTCCCAGTAGTCGCCAAGCTGAAATTACCGGGATCCGGCTCGCGCGTGAGGCCCCGTGCATCTCGCATTTTGTCGCTTTTCGGGAAAGTCGCCCGGATCCGAGAGGCAGCGCGTTCGCGCCCCGGCATCTGGCTTTATTCCGCTTTAGCGTTAGTTGGAGGTGTCTCGCTGTGTTTTGCTTTGTAGAGTCGCCACGCCGTTTTTATTATTAAGACCAAAACATTGAAAAAGGGCATCAGTTTAAAAATAATAATAAACTGTTTTTTGTGTGATGAGATTTTGAGTTCGGAGGTCAGATGACTCCTCAGGAAGAGAATATTAGAATCTTAGAGCTCACCCGAGTCGCCTCGTAAAAACGAGACTTTCGGATACCCCTAATATTCTTTAAATGTTGTGTGTGTGTGTGTGTGCTTTTAAAAATGCATGTTGTATCGGATGTCTACATTGTACACTACGTATTGAAATATATTGAAATAGTAATGGAAGGAAGCCTTACCAATGTTGGTTCGTGTCTGTCTTCCGCTGGGGAATAGTGTTTGAGGATGGAATGATGTTCCGGCACGGATCGGGATTGCTTCGGGAGGGGCCAGTTGTCTGCGGACAGAGTTTCGGCGTGAGTTGAGATTGTAGGCTGCGTTCGGGCAGAGTTTCGGCGTGCGTTGGGATCGCAGGGATCACTAGGGCAGAGGTTCGGCGTGCGTTGGGGTGGCGAGTCACTCGGGCAGAGTTTCGGCGTGGTTTGGGATCGCCGGTTTGACTCGGAAAGAGCCGGGACGCCTTGGAAAGACCAGGCAAGGCCTCGGAGTACCACGAGGGGCCTCAGAGTACCTCGAGAGTGCCTCGGGGCAGCGCGGGAGCGTCGCGGGAGCGCTCGGGGAGGCTTCGGAGCACCACGAGGGGGCTCGAAAGGCCTCGGAAGGATCCGAAAGGGGCCGGGATTGCCCCGAAGGGTCTTAGAGGGGAGCCTGAAGGCTAGGGGAAGAAGAGAGAAGTGGGAGGTGTGTTTGAAAATGGGAGGGGGAGCCCTCTATTTATAGTGCCAGAAAAATGCAAAGAGGTCCGTACGGACCTCCTAGGTTATCCAGAATTTTAGTTTTCCTCGATTTGAGGGAATATGTGATAATTGTGAATATTCTGGAATGATGGTGTCCCCTTTGCAAAGAGGTCCGTATGGACCATCTAGCATGCAAAAAGGTCCGTACGGACCAACCATGCAAGGGGGTAATGATTTCTCCGGGATTTGAGGGAATCTCGTGGACTTTAAGCGGATTTTGCAATTATGATGCAAAGAGGTCCGTACGGACTTCCATGCTTTTCCACATTTTTTAATTGTGATGGCAAGCTAGTTCTCGTCGAGAGCTTTCCAACCATATATGGCACGTCTCAATCGGAGTTCGTATGAAAGAGTTATGACCTCCGAAAGTTTGTCCCTGGTTTTGCTTGGATGGAGAGCGATCCAGATTGGGGTACTTACACAAAGGGATCGAAAAGATTCGAAGTATACCGTGCGAAGACTCGGATCAGTGGCCCAATGTTGCCACGCATCGGGGTAATGCTCCTCCGCAATCGATTGCGAAAGAGAATAGTGCCTCCTCATTCGGACAAGCTCCAATCGCCTCTCCGCGACCGGGCCGCGTCCTTGGCCTTGAATGGCTACTCCCGCGTGTTCCATTGCTTAAAAATCGAAGAAATCGGAAGAATTTTCGAGCTTTTGGACCAAAAATGGCGGCTTGGGCGATTTTTCTCTCTCTCCCTCGTAATTTTCTGAAAAAACTGCTTGGGGAAGAAGAAGGGCGTTGGCCCTCATTAAAACCAATCTGACTTGCAATCTCCTCCGCGCGGATAGGTTTGAAGGGTCAAAATGACCCTTTT
Source organism: Adenophora triphylla var. japonica (assembly GCA_022495995.1). Lineage (NCBI taxonomy): Eukaryota > Viridiplantae > Streptophyta > Magnoliopsida > Asterales > Campanulaceae > Adenophora > Adenophora triphylla. The sequence goes on from JAFEMH010002041.1 coordinate 87,022, forward strand.
GCCCTTTAAAAATCCAGAACTCTGCAATTTGATCCTAGACTTAACAGAGTTAACCAAAGTTAACCAAAGTCAACCCCCTTTCAAAGGAACCCTAACGGCAGTCAAACGTAAGTCCGATCTCCCCGAGAAAGATAACGGGATCCCGTATCTTTCATCAAAATTATTCCCCGGCAGTAAAACGTAAGTCCGATTTCTTCGAGAAAGTTAACGGAATCCCGTTTCTTTCATCAAAATCTTTCCCCGGCAGTCAAACGTAAGTCCGATCTCCCCGAGAAAGATAACGGGATCCCGTATCTTTCATCAAAATTATTCACCGGCAGTAAAACGTAAGTCCGATCTCCCCGAGAAAGATAACGGGATCCCGTATCTTTCATCAAAATTATTCCCCGGCAGTCAAACGTAAGTCCGATTTCCCCGATAAAGTTAACGGAATCCCGACGGCTTCCCGTTTCTTTCATCAAAATCATCGACGGCAGTAAAACGTAAGTCCGATTTCTCCGAGAAAGTTAACGGAATCCCGTTTCTTTCATCAAAATCTTTCCCCGGCAGTAAAATGTAAGTCTGATCTCCCCGAGAAAGATAACGGGATCCCGTATCTTTCATCAAAATTATTCCCCGGCAGTCAGACGTAAGACCGATTTCCCCGAGAAAGTTAACGGAATCCCGCTTCTTTCATCAAAATCATCGACGGCAGTCAAACGTAAGACCGATCTCCCTGAGAAAGTTAACGGAATCCCGTTTCTTTCATCAAAATCATCAACGACAGTCAAACGTAAGACCGATCTCCCCGAGAAAGTTAACGGAATCCCGTTTCTTTCATCAAAATCATCAACGGCAGTCAGACGTAAGACCGATTTCCCCGAGAAAGTTAACGGAATCCCGTTTCTTTCATCAAAATCATCGACGGCAGTCAAACGTAAGACCGATCTCCCCGAGAAAGTTAACGGAATCCCGTTTCTTTCATCAAAATCATCAACGGCGGTAAAACGTAAGTCCAATTTCTCCGAGAAAGTTAACGGAATCCCATTTCTTTCATCAAAATCTTTCCCCGGCAGTAAAACGTAAGTCCGATCTCCCCGAGAAAGATAATGGGATCCCGTATCTTTCATCAAAATTATTCCCCGGCAGTAAAACGTAAGTCCGATCTCCCCGAGAAAGATAACGGGATCCCGTATCTTTCATCAAAATTATTCCCCGACAGTAAAACGTAAGACCGATTTCCCCGACGAATACGTCTGATTTTTCCCCAGCAAAGGCTAACAAAATCCCCAGCAAAGTTAACGGAATCCCAAAAGCCAACGAAATCTCGAGTAGATCTCGAACTACGAAAGGGCTTGATTCCCACTAGGGATACGTAGGTAGCCTATCATTAGGTCCAGCCCCTCGACCAAAACGGTCACCCTTTCCTTCGGCAGCAGACAAAGTCCACCGAAAGGCCATTTCAAGTCAAGGTTCGAGGCACCTAAAACGCCATCATCAAGGTTCGAGGCACCTAAAATGCCATCATCAAGGTTTGAGACACCTAAAACGCCATCTTCAAGGTTCGAGGCACCTAAAACGCCATCATCAAGGTTCAAGACACCTAAAACGCCATCATCTCCAGGTTGACGCCTCAAAATAGTCATTCCAGGGTCAAAGACCCGAACTACGACTGGCTTGATTCCTCTTAAGGATACGTAGGTAGCCTATCATTAGGTTCAGCCATCCGACCGAAAACGGTCATTCCTATCCCCAGCAGAGCGGATAGCCATTCGACCGAAAATGGTCATTCCTATCCCCAGCAGAGCGGATAGCCACCAGACCAAAATGGTCATTCATATCCCCAGCAGAGCGGATATACAATTTCAGCCATCAGACCAAAATGGTCATCTCTTATCCCCAGCAGAGTTTCTTTCCAGCAACCGACTGCAGAACTCGCTCATCAGGTTCGAGGCACCTAAAACGCCATCATTTCCAGGGTCAAAGACCCGAACTACGGCCAACTTGATTCCTCCTAAGGATACGTAGGTAGCCTATTAATTAGGTTCAGCCACTCGATCACTTGATCATCCTGCCAAATATGGAGCCTTACTCTTATCGACGATCCCGCTTCCTTCGAAAGCGCCGTCGCCGAGGGGCTACTGTAAGTGCTCCAATTTGAGCTTGTTAGTATTTTCGTTAGAAAATTAATGAAAGTTATAACATTTCTAACAATTCCTAACAATTCCTAACATTCCTAACATTTCTAACCAAGCAAGGGTAAAGTGGGCATTGTTATTAAGGACAAACCAAGGAAAGGAATCAAAAAAGCAAAAGAAATAAGAAAAATCCGAATTGGGCAAGTTGAAGAACATAAACTGCTGGATTTTTGAATTTTATTCTTCCTGTCCAAAGCCTGAAGTTGTAATTAATGAACAGTGCACGCTGTCAATCAAGTCCGCGCGGATGAGTTTGTCAATTTCAGAGGGCTATAAATTGAGGCCTTCAGTCTCAGAAGAAGGGAGAAAAAACACAATTTGTAACTGCACCTTGGCGAAAATAGTGAGAAAACAGTGAGAATTCTCTAGAATTGTCACCTTTTTCTCAACTATTCACCCAAAATCACACTCACTCAAACACTCTCATATTCAAGCTTCAAACACTCTTACATTCAAGCCAAAAATTCCAAAACACAAAGAAGATTGGTAAACCCTCCTTCTCCTTACCCTAAACTCCTTCATGCATACATTTTCAAACTCCAAAATGTAGTTTATTCATCTTCTTGTCTTAGATCCAAGAAGATCACCATGGAAGTTCATCTCCATGGATGATCTTCTACAAGGATCAACATTACTTTCAAAGCATTCTTACTTACTTGCAAAGAAAACACATTTTCAAAACCCTAAAACTCATTTTCATACATCAAATCTCATTTTCAAAGGATAAAATTCCCCTTCCCAAGCAAATGAACTGCTTAGTCCTAATGTACCCCAAGGATGGTTTGATATAGTTGATTCACCACTAAAATGTCAAGTGATCACTAATCAAAACCTAGGGAAATGGGGACAAGCATGGATGCCAAATCCCCTTTAAAATCATGTTTTTCTTCAAGGAGAAGTTGCTGTCCAGTAGCAATTTTCTAAGACCCCAGTCCATGGTCTAAATTTTTGGACACAGATAAACTTGGAATTTGGTGTTGACTACAAAACACTTTTTGTAGCCAATATCCAGAGCTTTCCATAAATATTTTTACTTTATTTTTTACATGATTAAAACTCCATTTTTCAAATTTTCTTTTGAAGGTCAGATTACCAGTCTCTGGGAGTCCAGATCTCATATCTGATATTTCCATAAGGTTTTGGGTCCTAAAATCTTCTCCAAAATGGAAAATTATTTCACAGAAATCTTATTTGAGGTGTCTGGAACAACTTTCATTCTCTGAGTTTTCTCAGATTATGAAGTTTTGAAGCCCTTAAATCAATTTCAAAGTCAAGTGTCCACTGCCTTTTTCATTCTGGCAGAAATGGTTTTCAACTTCCAAAAATCTTTTGAGTACCAAAACTCAACCCAAAAATCACACCAAAAATCATGAGATCTGTCCAAAGTCTAATAAAAAATTCCCAATTTTTACTTTTCTGAGTTTCAACTTATTTTGGCCAAAACACACACACACACACACACAAATGATTTTTAGTTTGGAAGACTCGTTTTACTAGGCATTCCGGGTGCACACTAACGTCCTTCCCGGCATGTAACGTGACCTCCAAACCCAAATCTCTAATCTCGGGCATTTTTCAAAGTTTTGGCCCTTAAAACAAAAATAGCGTGGCGACTCCGGTCTTTTTCGATTGGTTTTTCAAAGAAACGAAAAATTTCAAAGTTAAACCTTTTTTCGGAAAAATTTTGGCGGCACACATCATCACAGGCCCTTATGTGGTGCAGAAGATACTATCGGGAGGAGCCATGAAGCTTGCAGACCTGGACGGCAATCCCTTTGTCCACCCAGTCAACGGTGATAAGCTCAGAAGATACTATGTCTAAAAGAAAAATAAAAAAAATAATAAAAAAAAATATAAAAAAAGGTGCAAAAAGAGTAATACCCAGCTAGGCTGAAAACCCCAAAAAGGGCGGTCTAGGCAAAAGACAGGGTTGCACATATAAAAAAAAAGAGAAAAAAAAGCTTAGTGCAAAAGAGTAATGCCAGCTAGGCTGAAAACCCCAAAAAAGGGCGGTCTAGGCAAAAAACAGGGCTGCACATAAAAATATAGTTCACCAGAATGAACTACGAAGACCTGAGCCCCTTAGTCTTTCTTGTAAAAGGGGAACGTAGGCAGCCATATATGGTTCGGTCTAAACAATAAAAAAGGGCAATCAAGCTTCCATGAAGTGCGTCCTAAACAATAAATAAAAATAAAGGGTATTTCAGTTTTCACAAAACGGGTCCCAAGCAATAAGACATTTGAATTTCCATAAAATGTGTCTTGATTAATTTCTAAGATAATATTTCTTGTTCATTACAAATTAAAAACTTCTTGATGAGTTCAAGCACGGTCTACTCTTGACTCTGCTAACCTGCTACAAAGATCTAAAATACAAAAAATGCCTAAATAAACTAATGTGTTTGCAAAATAGCAATAAGGAAATCCTATGAAAAGATCTGTCAGTCGTCATTCGCTGAGCCTTCTTTGGTCTTCTTCCCTTTACCTCGACCCCGTCGAGTTTTCTTTCTCTTCTTCTCTATAAGGTCGGTATCCCTCATACCGATCTCAGGTATCCTCACTGGAGCCTCTACCAAACCCGTGTCAATAAGTGCCCTCTCTACACGAGCACGAGTCCGCACTTCCACCCTCTGAGCCTCAGTCAAAGGAGAAACCTCGGACAATCTCTTGTATCAAGCCTCCATATCTCGATCGGAGTCACCCCGGCTGGTTATGGCGACTCGCCTTAGCCTCGGTCTCCCTTAGAGTCCTACTCGAGTCACGGTCGGCCCCCAATAAAGCCTGACGTCTCTCCCCCAGAATGACCTGAGTCGCTCCCATTTCCCTCTCGTACCGGTCGAGTAGACGGTGGTCAAGATGGTGCTCTTCCTGCTCCTAAAGATAGCCACAGGTGGGAAAGCGAGTGTATGTCCAAGCCCTCGAGAAGAATGAGAAGCTGGCTGGATCCCTCATATCCAATGGCATCACCTCAACGGTTCGGATGTCCTCCCAATCGCTCAATGGCTCCTGTAAAGCCCCGAACTGCCTGGATACCAAGCAGGGAATGTAGAAGGACGACCAGCAGAACCCTGGAACCCTCACAGCATAAGACTCCTGAAATATCCTCCTGATCTGCAACCTCCAGTGAGGTATCCACCAATGGATGTCCGAAGTGGATAGCCTAGCCATCGTCAGCTCCCAGCTACCCTGGTCCTGTTGCCTCGGTGCACCTCTCCGAGAAATCACCCAAGGGCACCGAGTCGGCAAAGCCCCCTGGCAAAGCCCCAAGCCTCTCCTGTAGCCATAAAGTCAGCACAGCTGGACTCCCAGACCTCATGAAATGGTCTCCCCTAGCCATCCTGTCAATGCCATGCAATGTCTCTCCCAAAACCAGTGGGACAATGTCTTTCCCAGCCCTGCAGTCTCTGACCATGTCTAAGAGACCGCTATGACAGATCCCTACGGACTCAGCGGTGAACAGAGCAGAAAATATGCAGAGAATAAAGGCATCCATAGCCACCGTGGTCGCAGCCATAGCCTGAGACTCAAACCTGCCCGGGATACCGAGAAGGTCAATCTGTCAGGGCTATCATCATCCCCTCAGCCTCTTCCAGAGAAATCTGCAGAAAAGATGCAAGATTTGCCGCCACAGGCACGTCTCCGATCAGCGGAATAGATATAGCCTCAATTTCTGGACCCCCAATCAAGGCTCGGAAGTCTTCATGCGTTGGGACAATCTCGTTGTAAGAAAAGCAGTAAACGTGTCTCCGGACGTCCCAAAACCTTGCTGCTGCTCTCAAAAGGTTCCAATCGGGCGGGAGATCCCTCAAATGCCATAAAGACTTGATCTTGAAAGAAGAATCAAGCAGCCCCTTGTGAAATTGGAAGTTGTGCTTCACCCAAGATTGAAGATCGGACAGAAAACGGTCTCGCTTCCCCTTTTGCAATCTGACGGGCTTCTCCATCGCAAAATGACCAAAGATGGTTTCTTTAAGTCCAAAATGTGCTCTGGGAACAATTGGGACAAGTCTAAGTTGAAAATGAAATGGCCAAGCCTTGCTTTTATTCAGAAAATAACCAGTTCAGACAGAACTGTGAGCCGCACGGCTTCATTTGCCCTCAGGACCAAACCACACGGCTACATTTGCCATCTGCAGAAAAAAATCTGCAGCAACCAAAGTTGCTGCCCAAGGGAGTTTTCACCCCACTTTCTCAACCAAGACCTGTACAAAAACATGTTCAAAGGTCACCCAAGCATTTATATATCATCATAAATCATTTTGGCCCCGTTTCAGCCCCAATTCCAAGCAAGAAATCGCCCCGAGGCTCAAGTAATATGCAAATTAATAAAAGCATAAATAGAAAAGCAAATAAATTGTTAATACATTGTCTTCGCCCCATCGGCGCCCAAATAAAGCAAAAAAAAATAAACAAAATGTGCATAAAAATGTGTTCATTGTTTGTTTTGTTCCTAAATCCACTCTAGAGACCTCCTAGGCCTCCGATTCTTCTTCTTCTTCATCACTGCTCAGCTCGTAGACGCTAGCCTCCCTCATCAAGTCCTCCTGGTCGCTCACATCAGACAAATGGACATTATCGTGCCCGTACTCGGCCCAGTTTGCTCCGGAATGTCGGCATTGGGTCCCCGTCCCCGAGGCATGGCCTTTGGAAGAGTACTCCGAGGCCGATGAGGTAGACGCCGTGCCCCAGACATGCCTTCTTTTGCGCCGGGCTCCTGTGTGTCCGCCGCCGCCTTTGAAGTGCGAGCCGGCTTCCTCGAAGGGGCCGGCACATGTCCTTCCGGCCCACTGTTACGCACGACCAATCTGTCATAGGTGCGAGCGGAACACTGAAAAAAAAAAAAAGAGGAGAAAAATCTCGAAAAATCTCGGAAAATCTCGGAATTGCAAAAAGCAAAGAAAGTGAAAAAGGGAAAGACCCTAAAAGTATACTTACAGTCTTTGTCGGGCGGCGGGGTATCTTGGGGCTCCCTAGTATCGAGACAGGAATCCTCATCCTCCTCGGTACTCCGTGGACCACATAAGACAGTGCGCGGGGAGGGATCGGCGGGTCGATAGGCTCATCCTCCCCGTATCCACGAGTGACCGCCGGCTTCATCGGCTTACGTGGCGTCCTCGGGCGGCTGCTCCACAAGCAGAGCGTAAGGGGTATCCATGTCAAAATACTCCTCTGCAGCCTATACCTCCACAGTACCTAGCAATCTCATACACTTTGCCAATTCTGGTGTAGCATCCGTCTTTGGAGGATCATGGAGAGTAATGGCGTCGATGGAGGGACATGGCCATCTTTGCCTTGAGAAACGGTCCCAAATAAATGACATCACATGTCGGCCACGTCGACCATCTCCTCTGCCTCGTCGCCTCAATGGCCTCTCCTAGCAAAATCTCCGGATACCTGCCCCAAGGGTAGAAGTCCACTCCATCGTGCCCATCCCTGTTGATGACCGGCCTCACCATCTTGTAATCAAATGTGATCCGGGTCTTCCCCGTGAACTTATCCCTTGCATCTCCCCTCCAGCGAACCATAGCAGGGAAGATGGTAATATCGCTCTATTGGTTCCAAGGAAAGAACCCGATCACCTCACAGAACCAGACCTGCATGTTCAAAACATCAAAAAGGGTCATTTCTCTCTCATAAAAGTCTCAAGACAGGAAGAGAAAAGAGAAAGAGAAGAGGGACTACCTCTAGAGCAAAGGAAAAACAGTCCATGGAAGCAGCTTTGTTCCGGCTGTACATGTCAAGAGAGAAATACAGCTCTGCTAATTCGGCCTCTCCCCACGAGACCGTCCCAATCCCATCTACATCCTCCAGAGAGTCGAGGAGGCAAGTCATGGCCAGCGTCCCAGAATTAGCAAAGATGGTGACCGACAACATCAACCACACAAAGGCTCTAGCAAGCTGGTGGGCAGTCACCTCACTAACGGCAAAATCCCGTATGCAGTTCTGGACTGCCACCTCGACGTTCCTGGTCTCCATCCCTAGCCCCTTGGGAATCAACTCAAACCCGACCAAAGCTCGGAACTCCTCAGCTGTGATATGGTCCCTCCAAGTCACGGGCCTCCCAGTGAACTGTAGACCAGTGATAGCTGTGAAATCGGCGGGAGTCAGCATTAGCTCTCCCGGCTCGGATGGAAGCTATGAGTGCTATCCCACCAAAACTCAGATAGGGCCTGGACCAAGCCCTTGCTCTTAGAGGTGATATGGATCCCCCTGCCGATAGCCTCGATGAAAAGATCTAGGCCGGTAGCCCGCACCAGCTGCTTGGGATTCGCCCCATTCTTCTCGAAATCGGGCATCCTCTCCCAAAGCCTGACTGCTATCTCAGATGGCCCTCTAGACTTGTTCTCCTGTAGACAAGCACAACAAAGAAATGCGTCAGTCCTTCATCATTTCAAAAGCATGCATATATTCAAAAGGTGCACATATTTTCAAAAGAAAAGCATTCAATAAAAGTTTTTCTAGCATCCTTTGCATGAAAAACACGTCTTTCATCACTTGAAACACGTCATGTCAAGCCCCATTGCTTTCCTAAAGCACAAAATCACAATTTTCAAAATCCTTGGCACATAAGCATTATTCTTTTGAAAAAGTGGCATGCATGAATCCTTTTCATCTTCCAAAGTCTTGTTTCTCATTGATAATCAAAATTTTGACTAGCACATGCAAGAACTCCGTCTCACTTTAAACAATCATCATTCTTACTTTATTTTCGAGAAAAAAAAGTGGGTCATTCTCATTATTCTTATCAAATAAATTGCACATGCATGTTCTTAGCCTCATAGGTTAATCATCAATGTCTCAAAATCATTCAAAAATCCTAGGAAAATCCTAGAAAATTCCTAAAATTCGGGTCAAGCCCTAAGTCCATCAAAATTCAATTAAAATCGACGGAATCGAGCCAAATAAGAACGCTTACCCCAACCGGTCGCGGGTTCGTCGATTTGTGCTCTCTTCTCCCCGGATAGAGCTCCGATGGAGGCGTAAGAAAGTCGTACTTTCTCTCCGTTCGAACGAGTTCCTTCCTCCTCCTTTAAGCGGCCGCGGAGATGTTTCTTCTAGCTTGTCTCGGCATAGGATTACCCTCCGGATCCATTCTTGATCAAAGGAAGCAAGAGAATTGAAGGATTTGCAAATTTTCTCTCCTCTCTCTCCCTTCCTCGGCGTGTTCTTGGGCGGCAATAATGCCCAATGCCCGTTCAAATCTGTTTTAAATAATCTGGAAAAAATAGACTTCTAGCCGTACGGCTTCTTTTTCCCCCATCTCATGCCGGGCGGCCTCATTCGCTCTGAGCAGAAATTACAATTTTGCCCCTGGACTTTCCACTTGGGCCTACAATTCCCGTTATCCTCTAACTAAGAAAACACCCTTTTTAGAAGATGTCCCTTATCTCCTAAGCAATTAAGCTTTCTTCCCAATCGCCTCCGTTAATTTCGTTATAACGGGATAACGCTAGGTGACAACCTCTGAATTGTCGAAATCCGAACTTAAGCTACCTCTATCACGAATAGTGAAGTATGCTAAGTTCTCTAAACTTCAGCTACCTCTATCACGAATAGTGAAGTATGCTAAGTTCTCTAAACTTAAGCTACCTCTATCACGAATAGTGAAGTATGCTCAAGTTCTTCTAAACTTAGCTACCTCTATCCCGAATAGTGAAGTACGCTCAAGTTCTTCTAAACTTAAGCTGCCTCTATCCCGAATAGTAAAGTATGCTTCAGTTTTCCAACTTTAGCTACCTCTATCACAGATAGTGACGTAAGCTCTAGTTTCTTCAGGTGGCAACCTCCATTAATTGTCAATCAGGTGACAACCTCCATTAATTGTCAATCAGGTGACAACCTCCATTAATTGTCAATCAGGTGACAACCTCCATTAATTGTCAACCAGGTGACAACCTCCATTAATTGTCAACCAGGTGACAGCCTCCATTAATTGTCAAAACCCTCAAGGATCCTAGACATCGTTCCTAACTATCTAGTGATGCTTGAACTACGATCAAGGCTTGATTCCTCCGGGATACGTAGGTAGCCTTTCATAAAAGGTCCAGCCATCCGACCACTTTGGTCACCCTGTTTCTTCGTCACTCATCAGTGATGAAGTAACCCCTCATAGAGGTTTAGATATCTGACCACATCGGTTACTTCTAGCATATCCCCAGTAGGATCAATTGCTTGACCTCTTAGGTCATTTTCTCTTCTACTTCCCCAACAAGAGACCAGTTTCTCTTATCCATTTCTCAGCAGATCTATTCCGAACTACGTCCTGGCTTGATTCCCACTCGGGATACATCGGTAGCCTTCCAAAGGTTCAGCCACTCGACCACCTCGGTCTCTCAATCCGTCTCGGCATTCGCCAGATCGGATCCTTTTCTATCAACAACCCCACTCGCCTTGCAAGTGACGTTGCCGAGGGGCTTCTGTAAGTACCCAAATCTGGCTCATGCCTTCCGGTTAAATTTCCCGGCAATTTCGATAAGTTTTCCGGTAATTCCCCGGACCTTCCTAGTGTTTCGGAAATATTCCGGAACTGTTCCAAATCATATAGGGATTGAAAGGGAAGCTTCCCAATTAAGAAACACGTTTTTCTTAATTTGGGAAAACTTCTAGAATTTGCCACCTTGCATGGTTCTAGAAACATGCTGAGTCACAAGGGATAATGCCGCACGGCTGCATTAGCCCAAGGTCTCTGGCCGCACGGCTTCATTGGCCTTATCCAGACTGCCTATAAATAGAGCCCTCCTCTACCCATTTTAAGAACAACAACAATACCATCAATCACACATAATACGAAGAAGACACTCCCAAGAGCTGCTGGAAGTCCAAGAAGGTGAAGAAGAAGGCCAAGAAGCCACCTCCCTCCTCCTTGAAGATCCCAAGATCAACCTTTCCACCTAGCTCCATCCAAAGAAGAAGAGGAAGCCATTGGTAACCTCTCACGCCCTAAACTTGCATCCTAATTGCTCTATGTGATTCTAATTGCTCATTGCATTTCATATAATTGCTATTATCTTATTTGGGACTTGGAAGATTAAAGATCATATCTTTATACCCCCTTTCCCCCCTTTGCATGCATTAGGCATCCTTTGCCATTAAAGATGTAATCTTTTGAATCAAAGGTGCATCCTTTGCACCTAAAAACCCTATTTTTACATAAAATATCATCTGCATGCATCCTTTGCATATAAAAATCCAATCTTTATGATAAAAATGCATTCTTTGCATATGAAATCCTTTTTCAAGCATCCCTTGCATTAAAGATCATATCTTTATCCTAAATTAGCATCCTATGCTTTCAAAATATAATCTTCATGCATCCTTTGCATATTTAAATCCCAATTTCTTCATAAAAATGCATCATTTGCATAAAAATCATGTCTTTATGCATCCTTTGCAAATAAAGATCATTTCTTTAAATCAAATGCATCCTTTGCAACCCAAAAATGTCATCTTTTCACTAAAAATGTCATTTTTACATGCATTCCCCCATGTCCCCATTAGCAACCTAGGAACGGACCGGTGTAAAAGATCCTATCTTTACATCGTTCCTTCCATAAAGGGTTTCATAATTTCTTTAGAAAGGGACAACCTTGAACCCTATATCTCCGATTATCACTTAAGATGAGTATGAAGCATCTATATGAGCTCGACCGTCTTAAAGTGTAGGATTGATGGGCTAAGGACCCTCCTTTTCTAAAGAACCTCATATTTGACTATAAAGAGAGTCATTCTCTCGATCATGCAAAGTCCCGAGGTTAAAAACGCAATGATCACAAGTCCAAAACGAGGACGGGATCATAATCCCGAATACATAAAATCCAAGAAATCCCGAGCGACAACCAATAAATGGTTTGTACGTCCGGAAGATGACTTGGGACATTCCCCCCCCCCTTTATTTTCAAACACATGCACACAAGAAAGCACGCAAGCAAGCACGATTAATGGGATCTTGGGAGACTTGCTCCGGCAAGGCACCTTGGGTGAACGACGATCCGTTCTTCCCAAGGGGTAACTTAACCTCCGAACCCATAAAACCTTTTTTTCAAAGTTTTGAGGTAATCAAAATGGCGTGGCGACTCCGTTTTTCAAATTAAACCGGATGTCTTCAAACTCGCGTGAATTTCCAAATACAACCGAAATTTGGGGCACACATTCACACCTGCGGGGGAAAACACAACACTACTAGGCACTTTGAATTTTATTCAATTATTGAAATTTTGCTTATGCATTATTAAGTTCATTGCACGAGTCCATCTCGGCTGGGGATGAAAATGGAGTGAGGATTTTGCAAGGCTTGGCAAGCGGATATGTATGTAGCCATTATGCTATGATGGATTTATGATGGAATTAATGTGTATATGATGACGTATGGGTCGAACCCTCTCCCATGAAGGATGGATGATATGGCGCAACTAGGCAAGTCGGGGTGTACCCAGAGAGTACAGACCGCAGTAGATTGATTCGTTGCTGATGAGAACAAAGTGTATCGCGCGCCTGAGGCAGCAAGCGGCAGAGAAAGTGCAGAGAAAGCCCTAGCTTTGAAGAGATAACAAGGCAAAGCCCCAGTTGATAACACAAAGCAAACCCGGAGGGAAATATGGTAAGGAGAGCTTGAGAGGACAGCATAGCAAAGCCCCGGCAGAAGAGATCCAATGCGGTCCCATTACGAGGCAAAATCATCAGCGGCCAAGGAGGCACCCATCTTTTCGGACCTTTCAATCGATGCATAGACTCGGAAATATATATGTGCAGGGGCACATCTTTCGAAAAGTGGGAAATGAATCCCGATTTTGTGTGACACACTCGCTTTTGGGTTTAACTCTTTTGAGAGAGTATAAGCACAACAAGGTGTGGAAAAGTGTATGGAAGCCCCTGCTGACAGAAAGACAGTGTTTGGCTCTATATTCCTAGAATGTAGAAGAGAAGACTTGTCGAGACACTCGAAAACTTATCTTATTCGTGATAATCACAAAGCTGCTTAAAACCCTTTATTGATGTTCGGGTTATTTAACCACCAAAGCTGATATGAACAAATATTATGATTAATCCTGAGGAGAAAACCAAATGATATCGAGAATCAAGCTCGGAAGGGTGGAAAGTGTATAGGAACGGTCCTTGACGAGACTGGATTTTCTGAGATCTGCTCGTGATTTCGACCGGACCAGTTATGGTTGCCTACGTTCCCCTCCTTAGGAGGATCTCAGGTCACCGTAGTTCGGGCTTATCCCGAATGAAGAGAATGAACGTGAAATTTCGAGATTTCGAGGACCTTTAAGGATTTTGAGAATCAAAGCATTGAGGAACAAGTCTCCTTAGAGTGCCAATGAGGGACACGTCTGCGAAGCCCCAGTGAGGCATTCACCAAAGGTGTTTGCGGAAGAGAACTGAATATGCTCACATGAAGTGCCAAATGAATTGATTGAATTTGCACAATCTTAGATTGATGATTTTGAACCGAGATGGATTAGATTCCAATTTAAGCAAGCAACGAAGCATTAATCTGATTTAGATCTCGAAGATATTAGAATGAAACTGCTATCCAGAGTAGGGAAGCTTGTAGCCGGGTTTACGGGCTTCGATCGGCCATCGGGTAATTTGGAAAATTGGTTGCATCATGACCTCTTAAAATGAGAGGTCGGTGGGCCTTTCTTGGCGAACCTCTAAAGATGAAAGGTTGGCTTGCAGGGATGTGTTTGGGAAATCTACGGCGAGGAAGATTGATTGCCTCTAAGAATGAGAGGTCAAATTTTGACTTTGGCCAAAGGCAAGGGTAATGGTAATGGGAATATCCTCTAAAATGGAGAGGACGGTTTTGAATTGGTCAAGGTAGAGGGATTATCCTCTAAAATCGAGAGGGCAGCTTGGGATTGATTGATGGACTGCTGACGAGAGAAGATCCAAGCTATCGAGAACTTTTGCGAACTTTCGAGAATTCAAGCTCCTTTTGAACATTGGAGAGCTTCTTGAGAAGTCGGAGACTTTTGCTGAATTGTGAGGATCTAAAGTCCTTCTTTTGATAAATTGTAAGGCCTCTTTGAGAAGTTGAGGATTATCTTTGTCCTTCCTTCATGGCTTGAGTATTTTGTGCATCGCCGACTCTCGAAGCTAACTTCTTGGCATTGCTTGGACTCTTCTCGGCAAGGAGCAAAGGTGATGGCTAAACAGGGTTTCAAAACATGTCGATCTTGAAATGAAAGGGTATTTTTTAGTGAGGGCGAGGTAACGGCTTCCCTAAGGTGAAAGGCTTCAACCGCAATCCCTACCGGATGACCCAAACGAGATTAAGTCTTCATTGCTTGCTTAAGCTTAACCGAGGAAGATTCATGCAAATTCATTGAGCGACGAAACGACGAGGATGATGAAAAAGGTGTGAGCATATGGGATGCAAGATGGGGAGTTGGCAAGCCCCAATTTGAGAAGGATATCAGCTGATTTTCTCACTCCGATTAATTTAAATATTAATCATTTCAACGCCTTAGTGGTCGAGCAGCACAAGCGATCATCTAGGATAAGACCATTTCAATTAAGTGTAATGTGGTGTGCAAGTGATGTCTCGAGTCTAGCAAGAAGAGAAACAAAGACTTTTATTATTGCAAGAAAAAACTAGTTCAACGTGGACTTAACAGACTCTTGTCTAATAAAGGACATTCATTAAAGAAACAAACAGACAATCTAGAACCTACAAAGACTGATTGACTGCTTCAACCTTGTATGGGAGAGCCGCTGGGATTGTTGACAGTGTTGGCCATTTGAGCAAGCATCTGGGCCTCACGCTCATGAGCAAGAGCGGCTTCAAGGGTAACCCGCAACTCTTCAATAGACAAATCATTCGAACCCGGCTGACCCGTAGCAGCTGAACCTCCGGACTGGCTATCCAACACATTCTCTGCACCAGGCATCCAGGATTCTGAATCAAATAAGGACCACTTGAACACTTGAACTGCCTCCGTCTCGGGAAAATGGACCAAATGAGGGCCGGGGGCCGGAGTACGCACCCAACTTGCCATGACTGCATAGATGATAGGGGTCGGTAAGGTGGTAGAGGAAAGGACCTTGAGAATGGTATGGGAGAGGGAAGAATGGGAAATGAGACGGACTCGCGCAACATTTTATTAATATTCAAGTAGAAATCGGTGGCTTTCAAGTCCTAGAGACGGTTGGAAAAGGCTAACCCTTTATTCACGCAATCTAGAACCTCGGGGGAACCTATGGACACATCATCCAAAAATACACCAAATGTATTGATTCAAAATTAATAATAGGCAATAATACCTAAATAAACCGAAGAATTTATGGGACGGACTAGCAATCCCAATTTATGGAGAAATTTGGGCAGCATAACGGGTATTTCCGAAGAAATTCAAGGAAAAATCCGGCATGACCTCTCGTCGGTACATGTTGACAAAGCGAAATGATCTCTCGTTAAAACATGCTGTGGGAACGACATGTCCTTTCGTGAAACCATGTTACGTTTGACAACATGCCCACACGTGCTAGGTTTTGGGGTAGGTATGAAAGTCTATTAGAAATTTTGAAACAATTCATTTTAGTGTATTTGAAAAATGTCGTGTCAAAACCAACCGTTTTGGGTAAGGTTAAAAGTGTGGCGCCACCTATAACGCACTAGGGGGATGGGTTTGACATTAGGCGCTCAAGCGTAGGCGAAATTCATCACCGTCCGCGATGCCGTCAATCGCACCCGAGAGTTCTAGATCTACGTGATGTAGTGTGCAGATGACTATCTTCCTTTATTTTGCAAAAAATGATTTTTTATTTTTTATTTTTTTTTACTTTTTTATTTGAAAAGGGGGGATAAAATGGAAAAAACAACACACACACACACCCACAGGGAACAATAATCACAATGATCAATAATTTGATCACGGAGGACTGCCCCACAATCACAACCTACACCAGAAATTAAATCCTGCAAAGTGTCAAGAAGCGTCGCGGGACACAGGACGTAGAAGTCGCACTGTGTCGCATGACTTATCAACCCCATTTTTCAGGACCAAAGCAGTACAAGCCCCAGCCTCCAAGCAAGTCATTCAAACCAAGCCTCACAGAGAGCAACATAAGCAAACAATGGAGTATCAAGACAACAAAGCACATAAAATGCATTTAAGCACATAAAATGTCACACAACAAAACACACACAAATGAATGAAATGGACGTTGAACGAGAACGAAAGTTTGACCCACTTTTTGAAAAACAAGTTTCAAATGTCCCCAGCAGAGTCGCCACTGAATGAACGCTCGCCGAAAAATAAATAAAAAAAATAGGGAGTCGCCACGCCGTTTTTAGAGGAAACATTGAAAACCTTTTTTGTAAGAGAAAAATGGGTTCGGGGGGTCAGGTTACATGTTGGGAAGAACCGAGAGTTCACCCAACACGCCTCATCCGTAGACGAGTCTTTCTATGTTTCAACATCTAAATCATTCAAACGTGTGTGCGAGTGTGTATGACAAGATATGTATAAAAATGCATTTTAATGCTTTATTGATAAACTGCGAGGTATACAACTTGTGAGCCACTTATTTGGGGGGCCACGTCCCGATTACAACGACACAAACGGATTACAAATGAAAACAGACCATCTGCAGTGTGACTTAGTATGTCGCGTGACACAGGACACACTTGGCCCGATGTGTCGCGGGACATTCTATGCCCTATGCAGAGGTTTACAACTGATTTGATTACAGGAACGAGCCAATATCAACAACGAGGTAAACAGAATGAAATTAGCGACAACAATGAGATTAATTAATGGAACAAGCCAATATCAACATCGAGGTTAACCAAAAAAGGAATTAACGGCAACAACGAGATTGCAGATTGAATCATTATAATTACAATGAGGCAATATCATCACCTAGATGTGAATAAACACAATGAGAGAATGAATATGATTGATTCAATCTCTATTTGGTGTTTAGACAAACCAATATCCAACAAATGTTCCAACAAACAAATCAAAGCACTGGGAACAAAATGGAATTATACCAACGCCAATTCGATCAGGTTCTAGCCTGACCAAAACCAAGTACGGCAAAACCCAAGCATACAGATCAATACATATTGGAAACAAATTGAAATTATAACAAATCCCATCTAATCAGGTTCAAGCCTGAATAACGACATCAAATGCGGTAAAACCCATGAACAACGAGGATAGAGAGAAAAATGGAATTAGAGATTACCCTCGGAGTATCCACGATCCTTATACCACGTTAGGTATAAGGAGCTTCAAATCAGCTTCAGAACGAGAGATAGAGATCGAGCTCAGCTTCAAGGCTTGGAACGAATTTGACAGCGTAACACCAAGGGATACGAACAGGGGTCGGACGGAGATAGGTGGTGAAGTGGTGGTGGTGAACGGAATTAAGGTCTGGAATAGGGAAAGGCAATTGGATTTGGGTATGGAGAGTTCAACAACCGTGAAGATTGAGGGAAGGAATTTAGGTCGTTGTTTCGGAAACAGGGGAGATGGCGATGGTTTTGAGGGAAGACGATTGAGGAAGCGGTTGTTGATGGAAGGCGGTGTTGAAGGTAGAGGGACTGATAAGGTTGTGATTGGCGTGGAGAAACAGAGGATTTGGGTTGCAAACTTAGGTAATTGAAATGGGAAGAAGGCAATTGTTGTTGGAGTTTGGGAGATAGAGAGAAAGGTGAGGAGGATTGAAAGGGAAGTGGGTCGCCGACGAGGGGGATTCAGGGGATTTGGTCGCCGGAGAGGTATCTGGTTATGGAGGAGAGCTCAATGAGGAACTGGTTTTCCGTATAGAGAGAGAGTCTCCCACGGTTAGAGAGAGAGAGAATACAGTGAATGACCCCCCCCTTTGCCAAATGAAAGAATATCTCTATTTAATCGTAATTTGGGAATGAATTAATATGTCGCACGACTTGAAAAGGACAACCGCCTTCCTTCTAGAAACACTGCCAGGTGGCAAAATCTGGACCCTTCCTGAGTAATTCCTAAAAGGTCCGAACTGCATAATTCTTTCTAGGTCCTTCCTCAGCGAAAAACTTATAAAAGTTCCCGGAAGTCTCGAAATGAACCAAAAATTTACCAAAACGCTCCCAAGCGCATTTTTATTGAGTAAAAGGCACATTTATTGGGTCGCGAGTTGGATTGGGGTACTCACACACCCCTGAAATCCTTTTTCAGGATGGATCCTATCTTAATCGTCGACCCCACTTGTCTTACAAGAAGCATCGCCGAGGGGCTACTGTTAGTACCCGGTCCTAAAAAGGATACTTTAATCTTATTCCTAAAAAAGTTACGAAAGCCTCGAGGGAGTTTGAAGATGACGAGGAGTTTAAGCAGAATTTTCAAGGATTAATCGGATCTTAAAAGAATTGTTTTTGGACTGATTAGGGTTGACAAAAAACCTAATTTGGTCTCTCTCTCTCGCGCCGTCAAGTCGCCGCTGACGTGAAGGCTACGTCAGGCAAAAGGTTCGATCGACCCTTCTTAGTAAAGGTTCGATCGACCTTTATCAGTAAAGGTTGGATCGGCCCTTCTCGTAAAGGTTCGATCGACCCTTTGGTCGATCGACCCTTCTCCAGAAAGGTTCGACGACCCTTTAAAGGTTCGATCGACCCTTTTCTTCGGTCCATCAGCCGTAAAGGCCCACTTCCCGAGCACTATAAATACGTTCACAGTTCTTCACTTTTCAACACACACATTCTCAGCGGAAAAAGTCAAGACTAAACTTGAGTTTTCCATTTCACACATTTCTCAATAGCGTTTCGAACATTCTTCGAATCTTGCTAGATTCGACCCCAAAGCCTTGCCACAATTGGTAAGTCTTTTATTTAATATTCCGTTCTTTATTATTATTATTGCCATACTAGATTAAGATAATTTATTTGCATGCCTAATATGTTCTAATGGTGCCTATATGCTAAGATTTAGGACTATTTTAATATGTTTAAGTATGTATAGCCGATGATGATCTAGGATTTCACTCAAGAAGTCTAATGGATCTAGGAACTATTTCTTTCCTTCCACCTTAGTAATAATCATTCCATGATCAATAATTCTCCAAGGATGAACGTTGATTAATGTACCTTCCGAGGGCCTAAATCAAAGGTTCTAGGGTGTGATCATCAATTAATTCTTTCTCTCCCCTCCTCCTTATGCATGATCCCGCTTCTTCTATCTATTCCTGTAAACACCACACACAACCAACACCCCAGATGCTAGAAAGACCGATCCGTCGGGCAATAGGAGTGATAACGTTTCTTCTTCTGTTGTAACTTGACCCCCGAACCCAATCACATGCTTAGCCTTTTTTCAATGCTTTGATATATCAAAGCGGCGTGGCGACTCTCATAAAATTAAACTAATATTTTTAATATGGTTTAAATCGAGTGTCACTTAATGAATATCCCATTTCGGTCTGACTTTTCATGATTATTTATTTTAAACCTCCGAATGCGTGTTGCATCGGAACGGGGTATTCACAGGCAGAGGCTGGAACAATAGCCATTGTAGGAGGAGAAGAACTTGGTGTAATCATGGAAGAGGTTTTCATGGCTACACGAGAAGCAACGGATAGGGCAATGCTTGGGGAGATATCCATTTGGTCTGTGTGTGAGGGTTCGACATTGGCTTTGGATGGAGAAGCCATGGAGATTTTTGGGAATTTTTGAGAATGAGTTTTGACCTAAGTTTTGGGAGAGATGAAGACGCTGGAATGGGGTTTAAAAAAGGAGAGAGAGGGTAACGGATAGAGAGAGAAAAGGGAGAGGTAGAGTGAAAATAGGAGATAAATATTAGATAGGGAACAAGAAAATTAATTTGATTTGACATCTTAAAACCTATCTAAACTAACCCCTATTATTTCTCAACATTAACCCTATCCACACATTTTTTTAAATTAACCCTAACCACACCTTTTTAAATAAAATTCCAACAACCTTAAAAGATAAAACACGGTTGAAACAAAAAATAAAATAAAAAATATTTTTTTTAAGTAATGAAAAATAAGAAAATTAAGTAAACAAAATATTTTTGTAACTAAGACCCAGAATTAAGAGCACAAATCAGAATAAATATGGGTTAGTTACTCAACAATGTTTACCAAAAATAAAGGAAACTTGTTGAAGACGTTTTCAAAATCGTAAACTCTTTAATTAAAAAGACTTTCAGATTTTTAAAAATTAATCAACAATATTTTGAAAATAAATAAAACTAATATAGCACACACTAATGTGTTAAGGCAATAATGGTAACACGTAGGATAACACATGTGATATAAATCCCCTTGATAAATATTTTCATTTTCAAGCATTTCAAGCATAACAAGCTTAGCCATTTTCAGGCACTTCAGGCATAACAAGCTGAGCATTTTCATGCACTTTAGGCATTATAAGCCTATATTCTTTTTAAGTACAATGCTTGTTATAAAGGATCAATACACTTCTTCAAACAAGAAAGCAACGTAGTAACGAGCTCCGTGCTTCGAGTTATATTTCAAGTGTAATGATCAAGTGAGTTTATGCCTTTCAAGTAGGGTACACTGTAGTAGCGAACTCCATGTCCCTAATACTTAGCATAAATCACCTCATACATTCTCATTGGCAAGAGTACATCGTTGCAGCGAACACCGTGCCCCGAGCTCGAGAGAATAGTATGGAGATAACATGTCTTTGCCTTTTATTAATCAAAAAGAAAAGATTAGTGACTTTGTCACTTTAAGCATATGAAGGGGAGTGATATCACACATGATAACCTAAGTAATAGCCTACCATAACAAAAAGGTCAGCATGTGTCACGGTTAGAACTAAGCTAACCAGATTAAAAAACTATGAAAGCATTTTTTTTTAAATAAACAGAAAAAATTACACTAGTATACAAGTGTTACCCTGAGTGATAACATCACCTGGGGTAGCACAGACAAACAGACTCAGAGATTACAAAGACCAAGAGATCTTTTCAAACTAGAAAATTTCTAGTGGTCTAAGGCCTTGGTAAAGATATCAGCCAGTTGATACTTAGTATCAATATGATTAATGTTAAATTAGGCCTTTATCTACCATATCTCTAAGAAAATGATGACGTATATCTATGTGTTTAGTACGGGAATGTTGAACAGGTGAAATATTGATAGCACTCAGGTTATCACAGTACATAGTCAAAGAATTATTCTCTAGACCATAGTCATCTAGCATATGTTTTAGCCAAATAAGTTGTGAGTAACAACTACCAGCTGCAATATACTCAGACTCAGCTGTGGAAAGAGAGACACAATTTTGTTTACGACTATGCCATGAAACTAAATAGTTACCCAAGTAAAAATACCCCCTACTAGTACTCTTCCTATCATCCATATCCCCCGCCCAATTCGAGTCGCTAAAGCGTACAAAATTGGTATTAGTATCCTTACTAAACCAAATCCCCAATTCACTTGTTCCTGAAACATATTTAATTATCTTTTTGACAAAATTAAGGTGGGAGACTTTAGGATTGGCTTGATAACGTGCACAAACGCACACACTAAACATGATATCAGGACGACTAGAAGTGAGATACAGAAGGCTACCTATCATAGAACGATATAGAGTAGGATCAACATCCTTACCTACTTGGTCTCTACCAAGTTTAAGAGAAGAACACATAGGAATTTTTTAACTTTTTGCTCCTTCCAACCCAAACCATTTCACTAGGCTCTTTGCATATTTGCTTTGTGAAATGAATATCCCTTCATTTGATTGTTTCACCTGCAAGACTAGAAAGAATGTTAACTCACCAATCATGCTCATTTCAAATATTGATGTCATAGCCTCTACAAAATCTTTTAAACACATTTGAGAAGTAGAGCCATAGACTATGTCATCAACATAGATTTGAACAATGACTGTTTCTTTGCCATGCCTTAGGATAAATAAGGTCCTATCTCCTTCACCTCTTGTAAAACCATATTCAAGTAAGAAAGAGGTTAAGCGACCATACCATGCACGTGAAACTTGTTTCAAGCCATATAGGGCTTTATCAACTCTATATACATGGTTTGGTAGATGAGGATCTTCAAATCCTTTTGGTTGTTCAACAAAAATTTCTTCTTTTAAATAACCATTTAAAAAGGCAGCTTTAACATCCATTTGAAACAAGGTAATTTTTAGATAACAAGCTATAGCCAAGAGGAGTCTTATGGATTCTATTCTAGCAACAGGAGCAAAGGTCTCATCAAAGTCAACACCTTCAATTTGGGTGTAACCTTGAGCTACGAGACGAGCTTTGTTCCTTATAATATTTCCTTGCTCGTCAGATTTATTTTTGAAAATCCATTTTGTACCAATTACATTAGTGTTAATGGGACGTGGTACTAAACACCAAACTTCATTACGAGCAAATTGTTCAAGTTCCTCTTGCATGTCATGTATCCAAAAATTATCTTTTAAAGCTTCAGAAATATTTTTAGGTTCTAAAGAAGAAACAAAACAGGAATATTTTACCTTGTGGTATGTGGTGGACATGCACACATACCTTGCCATTTCACGGTTACTAAAATGCCCTTTGTTCCTTGTTCGTACCCCTTCACTTGCTTCTCCAATGATTTGAGATGAAGGATGATCTCTTCTGATCCTAGCTGGTGGATCCCTTCTCAAATCTTCATGCACATGTGCATCATCATCTGACTGTTCATCCTTTTCAGTTGCTGGACTGGTCTTGGGTGATACCGGAGATGCTATCCCTTCAGTGGCAACACTTTGGTCAACACCTGGGGTATCACTTACTTGATTTTGCTCTTCCAGCAATATCAATGGAGATTCCTGCACTCCATCACCTGCAACACTTGCTAAGTCATCAAAAACAACGTTAACTGATTCCTGAATGGTTTTTAACCTAAGGTTATAAACCCTATATGCTCGACTGTCCTGAGCATACCCAAGAAATATAGCCTTATCAATTTTAGAGTCAAATTTAGCTAAGTAATCCCGATCATTTAGAACATAACACTTACACCCAAATGTATGAAAATAATGAACTTTTGGTATCCTACCATTCAAAATTTCATAAGGTGTCATTTTAGTTCCAGGTCTTAGAAAAACTCTATTGGTCGTGTGACAAGCCGTGGTTAAGGCCTCAGCCCAAAATCTTTTTGAAATTCTTTTTGAAAACAACATCACACGTGCCATTTCAAGTAAGGTCCTATTTTTCCTTTCAGCCACCCCATTTTGTTGAGGTGTTTTAAGAGCAGAAAACTCATGTTTAATTCCTTTTAATTCACAAAAAAGTAAAAAACAATGAATCATCAAACTCCGTTTCATGATCAGACCTTATTCTCATGATAAGAGCACAAAACATGTTTTTTATTTTAGCATGTAAGATCTTAAACTTTTCAAAAGTTTCTGATTTTTCTTTCAAAAAATATACCCAAGTAAATCTAGAAAAATCATCAACTATTACAAAAGTATATCTCTTACCTCCTAAACTGTCTACCTCAACTGGACCCATTAAATCCATATGTATCAATTGAAAACAATGCGTTGTCCCAGAATACTCCTCATTATGTTGGGTAGCACTATGGGTAGCACGTGTTTGCTTACCCTTGAGACAATCTTCACATATGATTTTCATACTTATGTCCAGACTAGGTATACCTCTTATAGCTTCAGCATTAATGAGTTTCACAATGTTTCAAAAATGGACATGACCCAACTTTTGATGCCACAAGGTAGCATCATCAACCCTCACAGAATGACACACTTGTTTATCCTCAACAAGATAACAGTTACTACTTGACCTAGTACCAGTCATAACACAGTTATTGGTACAATAAAAAACTTCACAAGTATTTTTATTGAATTTCACTTCAAGGTTATCATCACAAAGTTGTCTAATACTAATTACATTAGTAACAAGTCCATCAACATGCAAAACATTTTTCAAAGCAGGAAATCCAGGTACATTTAAAATCCCTTTTCTTACTATATTACTCTTGCCACCACCACCATACGTTACACTACCACTTTGAATAGGTTCATATTCTTTTAAAAACATTTTTGTTCCTGTCATGTGACGTGAACAACCACTATCAAAATACCACGAACCTTCAACATTAGTTTTTAAGGCAGTGCACACAACATCACATATCAGGTTAGACTTAGGTTTCCACACTTTTCTACCTTGATAATTTTTCTTCTGACTGCTAGTGATATCTGACGTGCTAGGTAGCACTTCAGGTATCACACAGGAACTGGACTATTTCTTTAAAAGAGTTTTACAATCATTTTTCAAGTGTCCAGTAGAGTAAAAGTAGTTACATACTTTCACCTTGTCAGAAGACTTATCAGAAGATATTAGTTCGACATGGTCTCTTTCTTTAACAAAAACTAACTTATCTTCCTTATTAGCCAAAGTAGATGTAATAGCATTTAAAGACTCTTGAAAATCCATACCTGCCTTGAGTGGTTTGCTCAACCCAAGAATTGCATCTAACTTGGAAGAACTCGTGTTAAATTTCTTAAATGTGGCCTCGACTAGAGTAAGCTTGGCCTTGACTTTATCTAGCTCCACATCCTTCTTTGTGAGTTGGACTTCCAATCTAGTAAAGCCATCAGTCAGGTCTTGAACATCTTTGGACAGAGAAACCACCTTCTTGTTCTCTTTCTTCCATTCGTCCACCAATTCTTTGCAAAGGTTCTTAAGACCATAAATGAGTTCATCCTTGCTGAACTCCTTACTTTGTTCACCCTCTTGTGAACTACCTGCATCCTTGTTAACAGAACCCACAAAACAAACAACATTTATCAAATTAAAATCTGTATACCTGTTGGATGATATCTCAGGTGTTATCCCACTTTGAATATCACATGGGGTATCACTGACAGAATTCGAGTCACAATTTGTGACCACCATTGCTGTTTGATCTGAATCTTCAGATTGATTGGTCTCCTCATCCTCATTGTCACTGAGTGAAACCCATAGGTTCTTTCCCATCTTCTTTAGAGTGTTAGCACACTCGTTTGAGTAATGACCCCATCCAGAGCAAGCATGACATTGGATTGATTCAAGGTATTTCGGATCAGATCTGGATTGATCTGATGATGCTCACCTTATGGGACCACCTTTCTGAGTAGATGAAAATGTCCTCTTTGGCATTGAATTGTACACCTTGGTTTTTGCTCTTTAGCCTTCACCTGCACATTTTCTTTGTTAAATTTTCGTAACATAGAGTTATATTTCCTAGCAAGCAAGGCAACACTGACATCTTCACCTAATTCCTCAAAAATTTCTTCATCCTCATTAGTTGAACCACTAGAGGATTGAACTTTTAAAGCAGCACTCTTTCCTTTAGAAGCTTCGCTTTGCTCAGCAAGGTTTGACTCAAAATTTTTTAAAATGCTCATTAAGGAATTGATGTCCATAGTAGAAAGGTTGTGAGCCTCTTCTATAGATGAAACCTTGATATTAAAACGCTCAGGGAGAGTTCTAATAGCCTTTGAAACCAATTATTTATTGGTAAAAGGTTCACCTAAAAGTTGACACTCATTAGCAATGTCAAACAATTTTTCAAAATAAGAGGAAATGGTATCATTTTCACCCATTCTCAACCTTTCAAATTTGTCAATAAGACCTCTAAGTTTGTTTTCACGCACACTAGAATCACCTTCACTAAACCTTTGTAAAATATCCCAAGCTTCTTGAGTTGTGGAACTATTTTGAATAAGTTTAAAGATATGCATGTCAACCCACTCAAAGATAGCATTAAGAGCTTTCTCATTATAGTTAGCTAGGGTGATCTCTTCATTAGTCCACTCGCCTTCAGGTTTAACCTGAATATCACCATCCTCATCAGGAGGTAACATTGGAAGAGAGTACCCATTAACTATAGATCGCCACACTCGAAGATCAATTGATTTGATATGCGAGCGAAAACGAATTTTCCAATATGCATAATTCGAACCATCTAAAACAGGAAGACGTTTTTGGTTTGGATTTGCAGGATCAAAAGCCATGATACCTAGATCAATCACTTAGTATCGTCAAGTGACCTGCTCTGATACCAATTGAAATTGTCACGGCCAGAATCACAAGTGATATCCAAGGTGATAACAGCACCAACGATAGCACTTGGGATAGCGCGCACACACTTCGAAAAAAAAACAATTTTGTGAAAGAGTTTGCAGCGGAATAAAAACACCAAAATTATTTTTCTCAAGTTATATAAATATAACTTGAGAGTGCCTCTTAGGCAAGACTTTATAATCACTATAATGAATTTACAAAGCCGAAAATGTTCCCTATGGCTATAACAATTTGAGCTCTATGGAACAAGAGATAAAGAACAGAATCCTATTCTAACCTCCACACAACTTGATACCAATGTAATCAAGTGCGAAATTACAAGGGAGGAAGGATTAAAAGAACCAAACAAAGAACTCTATCTCTAAGCTTTCGAAGGTGTGAACGTGTTGGTGTAAATTGGCATGTCTTGGTATATCTTCAAATGAAACCTTTCAAGCTTATTTATAGTCTTCAAATACTTGAAGGCTACTCAATTAACAGCCTTGGGGCTGTATTTGAACGTTGAGGAAGAGTAGGGAGAGTGGTTGAGATTGTTCCTCAATTCTAGCTCCCACTTCCTAAATTGTAGCAATCGAGTTGATTAATCCTCAAGTCAAGCTTCCATGCCTTGTACTCCCAAGCTTTATCAACCTTGTACTCTTCTTTTATTCAGCAACAACTCCTTGACCAAGTCTCCACACGTTTTAATTGTTGTTGCCAAAGTAACAAATTTATGCATAAAATGCATAAATTGTTTCCTTCCAAATTCCACACGTATCTAGCTCTTTCTTTGATGCTATTGCACTCTGAAATATAAACATAAATCATAGACTATACAGATTATATTAGCACATTAGTCCATTAAATAATAAACAAGAAATATACAACTATATAAATTCCAGTTCAGGAAATCATCTGCGATATCACCTGGAATTTGGAAAATCATCTACGATATCACCTGCAGTTTACACTAACAACATTAACTTGAGATGTTTTGTGGTTGGAGAAACGAAAGGAGAAAGAAAAAAAATAAAAAAATGAGCACAACAGTTTTGACACTTCACTCTTCATCTCCAGTTCTGATAACCCATCCCCAATTTGCCACCAAATCCAATTGATAAAACACCATTAGCCACCAAATTCAATTTGATAAATTAAATCGGAACCAATTGAGTATGAGTAATTTAATATTAAAAAAAAACTATCAATCGAGCGAATCCTACTTCTTGCTGAAACCCTAGATCCTCCAATTTATGAACGGGATGGAAAATCTTTGAAATATGTCATCTTCGAAAAAGCTCGACTAGATCTAGGTTGTAGGAATGAGTAGACAACGCTGAAACCCTAGATCTTAATATGAAGGAGAGGACACAATGCGAGGGGTGTGAGATTTGGCTTAGGCATTATAGGAAAGAGTAATAGGTTGTGAAGGGAGGAGGACGAAGGTGTAGGCTGGTGTGAGCTGCAGAGAGACGAAGGATAGAGAGTAGAAACAAATGGAGGAAGGTGGAGGTGTCATGGCCAAAGAAGAACGATGAGAGAAAGATAGAACGAACGAGAGAGAGAGAGCGAGCAAAATTATGAGAGGGCAGAGGGTTGTGATTAATGAAATATGGTTGGAGTATTTTTGCCCAAGTTTGCTTAAGATGGAAATAAATTAAGTGTTCAATAAATATGAAATTAGGTCTGAAAGTAAAAAAAAAAAAAAACAAACGATCTGAATTTCTCTAACATCTGATCGAATCAGATTTCAGAGGACTTTAAGATCTTAAACCAAAAAACAAATGAAGCCTGACCATTTTAAATCTGAAAATTAACTAGCCAATGAGGCAATTAGGTCTGAAAGTAAAAAAAACAAACTATCTAAATTTTTCTTACCTCCTATTGAATCAGATTTCAGAGAACTTTAAGATCTGAACCAAAAAACAAAAATGAGGCCTTAGTAGATTAGTAGGCGCAAACATCAAGTGCGGTCAAAATGCAGGCCGAGACCAGGTCATACACTCTAACTTAAGGAGCGGAGGACAAGGACAAACATAGCGCCGATTTGAGAGAGAGATGAGAAGCGACGAAGACAAGGGGTTGCTATGGAAGCCGCCAGTTGTACGGACAAAGCAATTAGGTAAAGTTGGCCCTGCTTTTGGCATCGGTGCCGGCTGCGGTTTCGGTTTTGGCGTCGGTCTAATCGGAGGTAACCACTCACCGTTGATCAATTTTTGAAAAACTAGTACTCCTATTTATTTGTTTAATTTTTACTTATTTTTGTTTTGTTCCGAAATTAAGTAATTGTTAGAACTTCAAAAATCAATTTTGTGTAGAGGGAGTTTCTGTAGACTGACTACTTCAGTTTGTTTAGACAATGGATGTATATTTGGTATTTGAAGTTCTTTTTTTTTTTCAGAACACTGAGTGACATAAATTTTCTGTCATGATCGTCTGAATTAATGAGTGTATGCTGATTTTTTTTTTTTTACCAAATTGATCTAAAGAATTAGAGGTATTAGGGCTGAAAAATGGAAGTATAAGGAATCAAATACTCCCTCCGTCCCTCTAAATGTTACATTTTTTTGTATGGGATTAATAATATGGTTAAGTGGTGGAAGTGTTAGTGAATATAAAAACTAAGTATAAGAGAAAGTGGGGTGGAGAATAGTGATTGGATAATTGTTGTGAGTATGCGAGTGAGTCCCATTCATTAAAGAAGTATTTTTCCATTTTGAGAAAGTGTAACTTTTAATGGGACAACCTTTTTGGCAAATAGTGTAACTTTTAGTGAGACGGAGGGAGTATTTGTTTATGGGCCGTTGGTTTTAGTTTTTACCAAGAGTGTTTGTGTCTGTGTGGAACACACCAAAATTGGGTATTTTCTCAAGTACTTGGGACATTGACTGGATCATGAGATTCATGAGCCTATTGTTATCAATTTTAAACTTCTTCTCCTTTTCAGTTCATAATCATTGTTCCAATTACTCATTCACCTGTAAATTGACAAATTGACAGTGTCTTGTCCTTAATATAACTGTGGCAGTTTGTAACCTGTGTTTAAAATTATATAAACTCGTTTTAATGAGCATTCCATACTGGATCTTGACCACAGAAGAGCAATATTCATTTCATTATCATATTTCTCTTCTACTATCTTTCTTTCCAGCTTGTCATTGATATCATCCATGTTTTGCACAAGCTATATTTATCTATTTGTAGGATTGAAGCTTGTGTTCGTGTTTGTGTTTGTGAATGGGGGGGGGGAGTGAGTGTATGGTCTCTTCAGTGATGTGTGCCTTGTCAACAAATTCCTCATTAAATTCTGGACTATGTAGAATATGAGGGTATTTGCTATGAATTGTCCGTGAGGGGCTAGGAAGGGTGCTCCATCTTCTGCTGCTAGGATATTTAGAGTAAGAAATAAGGATGTTGATCAATGGTGACATGGGTAAATTGTGGTGATAGTGGGTTTGTTGAAGTAGATGTACTAATGCGGGACACAAAAGGTTCAAGGAAATATAAACTGAAGAGCATAAGAGGCATGATGATATATAAGTTCAAGGCGAATCATCCAAGTTATTATATCAATATCTTATTATAAGGTTAAATTAGATAGTCTGAATTCCATATTTTATTTTATGGTATTTTTTATTCTCAAATGGTCATTTTTCGTAATTGCTTGGAACATGATTTCGTATTAAATAATTATTATTAGTTATTTAATTAGGCATCTGAATCCTTTACAGATTCATACGTTAGTTGTCTTTATTAGTTGTCTATGAGTTAGTTTAATGTTTGTCGTAGGATTAGTTTTCTTTTCCTTTTAAGTATGACAAGCATATATAAGACATTGTAATACTTCCAGTTTATTCAAAGTTTGAATAATACACAAAAAAAAAAAAAAAAAAAAAAAAAAAAACTGCAATACACAACTTTATTGTATTGAATCTTGTAATCAAATTCCTTAGGTGTGCTCAAGAATTAATGTGTGACGCCTAAAGTTGCTAGATGTGAAGCCCGACTTTTTCTTAATTGTTCCATAAACCTGATTCAGCAGCACTTAAGCTTCCACGCTGCATCAAATTTGTATCAAAGCAAACGCTCTTACGATTATATGGATGAACTAGCCTTAGATATTTCTAGTATAGCGTTCAATATTCTAAATTTTGATGAAAAAGATTTTGAACTTCAAGAAGTGGAAGCCAATGATGTGATACTTTTGATTATGGTACATATGTAGCTGTTGACATAGAGGAACATGGAGTTGATACTTCATTGTGTACCGTCATTAGGCGTATCCAAGCAGCCAAAACAAGAGCAAAGAGATCGGCGACTTCAATTTTTCAAATGTTGGTTCACTGTGAAACTCAAGCTAAGAAGCTCATAACTGAAAATGGTAGTTGTATGAATGTATTTTCAGCATCCTCTATTGAACATCAGAGCCTCAACCTTATAATATGGCTTCGATTGATAACTAACCTATTCCGGTAACACACTGTTGCCTTTTAAGAATTAATTTTGGGGAGATTTTTAGGGTTACTAGTTTAGGGAGAGCAAGGTTTAAAATTTTGATATTTACCATCACAACAATATGAATTGGGTTTGTTTATAGTCAAGTGTTTGCATTAGTGGGTTAATGGATTTTTTTTAATTGGTTATTGTGGAAAAATGTGAATTAGTCGAACTATATGGTTGGACAGTACAATTTCAAACAAATAAAAAATTGTTATGTTTTCCATTAACTTTCATTAAATGTTACCGTTCCATCCGTTTTTAAACTAGATTGCTACAAAATGTAAACGTTGGGAATCAAATTGCAAAATATAAAATTTTGGGAACCAATTCGGGAATGTGTAAAACTAAGGTAACCAAATTGCAATTGACCCATTAATACTTTACAAAGATGTTGTATAGTAGAAAGGAATTAAGGAACACGGTTATTCTAGTACTTTTCTCTTAGCAATAGTGTGTGGGGGTGGTTGTGCTCATGTCGGCTAGTAAATATTACTACTTCCGTTCCTAAATGAATGACCAATTTTTTCTTTTAAAATTTGCTCTTGATCAACAAATTTTGAAATTTATTTAGTTGTTCATTTTGGGATAGAGGAAGTACTAGTATTTTCTTGGCCGCTACATTCCTTTGGAAAACACAGTTTCACCCCAAACTATGTGTATCAACACTGTATTTATAAATTTAGCTTTAGGAAAAAACTTTTAAACCATATATTTTTCAAGTTTGGAGCATTTTTGTTAAAACGGCCAGCATTAAACAGAGGTTATGAAAAGGCTACATTTTGAATTCATTTACCAAACACATCTGATAAGAAAACAACTGCCTTTGAAAAAAATGAATTTAAGAAACACTACATCAGACTAGCACTTAGTATTGGATTCTTCAATATCGAGCATATACGTAGTCTTTGTCCATTTTTCTTGGATTTTTTGTAGAGAAGGATCTTTTTCTTGTATCAGAGTAGGTGCTAGATATAGCAGAACAAAATAGATGTTTTTTAGTGATTAATTACCAAAGATCTTATGGTCAAGTGGTATCCGGAGTCCCGATAAGGGCTTTCCATAGTGGAGGTCCTGGGTTCGAAACCCACAAGCTCCATAGGGGCATGTTATATCCTTGGTTTATTTCTGATAGTCTAGGCAATATCACCAAAGACAATTCAAGTGTCAATCTTGTAATAACGGAAAATTTATTGTACCCTTTTTTCTATCTTAATAGGCTCTATGAGTTTGATTACATTAAAGAGTAATTATTGGTTACTTGTCTAGTCTTCGTTTCTCATCTCTTAGATAATCAGATTTACTAGCATCCCAAGCTATGTGTTAAGCTGGCCTCAAACTTGCTATAACATTATGAATAAAATTATTATTATTTTTGATGTCATAATTTTAAGAATATGTATTACCTCAGGTGCGGGTTTTGGAGCTGGATTACCTGGTTTACATCTTGGCTTTGGATTTGGTGCTGGATGCGGAGTTGGTTTAGGATTCGGCTATGGTATTGGGAGGGGCATTGCTTATGATGACAATAAAAAATACTTTAATATTGGGAAGCTATTTACAGGGCACACAACTCTCCCCACTCGGTAAGTGATAAGATGTGTTTTCACCCATCCATGATACATATCTTTACACCTATTTTATGCTAAACCTAGGGTGTTTTTGATGCTTTTGGAGTGTTTATAAGTACAAGAAATAGAATGAGAAAGTACCGGAATATGATCAAAAAAGATACGAAAAGTAACGAGTGAGAACGGAATGGCAAAAAAGGAAATAATAGAAATTCTAAAAGGACAAAGTTGATGATGACCTAATCATTCATTATTATTGGATAGTACTCGTTGATAGCTTTTCAATCGTAGTCCGTAGGAGGATGTTATAACCTCCGGAAGTTTACCGAGTAATGTATAAGTCGCTGAATCACGAGGAGCGTCCGCCCCCAAAAGAAGGGAGCATCCGCCCCAAAATGACAGAAACTCGCGTTGGACATCCGTTGGTGTGTGCGGCCGCCCCCTCAAAGGGTGCGGCCGCCCTCCCCCAATCCGTAGCAAAAACCGTTGCAAAATCCGTCGCAAAATTTGTGGCAACTTCAGACACCGTTTTGGTGGCAAATTCTAGCAACTTTTCAGACTCTTTTTTCAGCTTTGAATTTTGACCTAATTTCCTATTTTTCGATCCTCCTCTCTCAACCTAGTATATAAATAACACCTATAGCCATACTTTTGGATCTCTTCTTCCTCTTAACATATATTACAATTTAGATTAGAGTTTTTACTATTTGAAAATTCAAGATTCAAGGTTTTATTATTTGTTTTAATGGTCTTTCAAGGCTAAATTCTTGATTCGTGTATTGGGTAAGTAGCAATTGGATTTTTATGCTATTGATTTAATTTTTCTTATCTATTTCTCATTCTTGTTTTTCTCAACATTCTTTAAGATCATTATTATGCTTCAATTGTATGATTAAGATACTTTTAACCTATGAATTTATGTTGGTATAAATTGTTTCACTCACATGGATGATTTATACATTGATCATTGTTGAGAAAATTAGATTTAATTGATAACTTCGCGGAAATTAATGAATCTAGGTTTTTATGATTAAATTGAATCTTTTTTAATGTTTGTATCGAATTCACGGAAGGTATAAACAAGATAGAGATATTAGGGTTTTAATGTTTTTATCGACTTCACGGAAAATATGAACATGTTAACTCTATATTTTTGTAAATGAACCCTTGAATGAGATTGAGTTCCTTTTACATGATTTAAATAGTATAAAGAGACAATTATTATAATCCCAATCCATGAATCCCTTGCTTCCTTGATTTCTTATTTGTTATTTAATTCTTGTTTTATTAGGATAACAATTGCTCAAACAATAAAACCACTTTTGTTACTTTCTTGCACTAGTAAAATAAACTTGTTACACGCGTGTCCATGTGGATTCGACTCTTGTATGAGTATATATTACTACATTAGTAACTAGTACACTTGCAAGGGTATTATTACATGATGAAGATTTCCTACATCAAGTTTTTGGCGTCGTTGTCGGGAACTTGTGTGCGAACAAGTTAATTTTGTTGGTCTATTGTAAATAGTTTTCTTTTCTTATTTTCTTTTTTTTAGTGTAAATAGTTTTTTTTTTTATTTTATTTTTTCGTGTTCTAAAAGACCCCGCCTAAGGGCGCCAGCCCCGCCAGCGCCAGCCCCTCTCCATCGCCTAGTTCTAAAAATCGCCTAGGCTCCGACTAATCCTGACTAATCCCGACTAGTCCCCGCCTAGGCGCTAGGCCCGGCTCCGCCGCCTAGCATCCGCCTAGTGCTTTTTAGAACCTTGATTTTTTTAGTTGTTTAAAATTAATGTGTGAGATACTCTTCGAGTGATGTATGGAATAAGCATCGATGATGAATTAGCCTATATCTAGAAGTGAGCAAAAAACTAGCCGATCTATCTAAAAAATTAGTTAGTCTTGCCGCACAAAGAAATTTTGTTAATTATAATGTTTAAGAGGCATGTGATAGTTGTGGTGTTTATTATCATATAACTACTAATTGTCCGTATAGGGCATATTTCCCTATGTATTCTCCACAGTTAAAATAAAGGGTCTCCTTCCAGCAATCGCAACCGTAATAAGACTATTCCCCTAATCCATATAATTAAGTGTGGGGAAACCATTCAACTCAGGCTTGGAACAGAGTGGAGCCAATGTATGAGCCACCCTATGAGCCATCATATAATCCATCTCCAACACAAATTGAAGTGCAACTTTCAACCCTGATTTGGACAGTGAAAGATGATGGGGAACATGTAGTTTATGATCCAAATTATGAGTCGTGCTACTTTAATGATTTATCACCACTACAGCAAATGCAACTTTTGGATACGCAAAGGAGAATTTTGTCTATAAAATCTCTAATAAAATCTCCAATGATAACCCTAAGAATGAATTACCTTGTGATAGTTCAAGTTGGTGTACGGAGAAGATGGAGATTGGGGAGGAAACATGGCATCTGCAAGTTATTGATGAGTTTTTGTTTGCTTTAGAGGGTGGTGAGAAGAGTGAGGATGTTCACAATTAGGATGGAGACCTTCAACCCATTAGCAATTCTGTTGAGAACTTTGAAATTTTTACTATGCCCCCTCTTTCTTGTGAGCTCTTTCTTGTGAGAATGAAGAATGTGGTTGGAGGCCACAAGTAGTAAAGCCCAAAAAGAGCAAACTTAACAAATTTTCTTGGGCGCTAAACGATCATATATATCGAGGAATTTACATAGGGCTTCGATCTTAAAATAAGACCCGCGAAACCAAGTGGGCCAAAGGACGAAAAGTGAAGTTCAAACGTGGGCAACGGTCGTGCTAACGACATTAACCAAATGCGTTTATTGGGAGGCAATCCAAGTAGAATTGTTTTATTTGCTTTATTTATTTTGTTTTGTTTTGTTGTGTCATGTCATCAATTGAACCTAATGCATCTTTTAGTTATGTTTGCTATGAGACATTTATAAGATAACTTTGGCATTCTCGGGGTCCCTAGAACATGTTTAAATGACTGTTAATAACACATCAATTAGGATATTCGGGAAGTGATTTTATGGCTATTTTCTTGTAACCCAATTTGTGAGACTTTTTAGTCGGTTATAAAATTTTCGCTAGAACCCTTTTGAGCTTAAAAAGAATGAAATCTTTCAAAAAGTGGGAGTTTATCTTATACCACCATTCACTTTCTTTTGTACCCTCATTATCCTACCCTTTGAAACTTATACACTATTTTCTACCCTTTGAAACTTATACTCCCTCCGTCCCAATAAAAGCTTCACTAATTACCCAAAAGGGCGTCCCGTTAGAAGCTTCACCTTTCCTTTTTTGGCAAAAAATCTTTACTATTTCTTCCACTCATTCTCTCTCCTACATTATTTTAATACTCACAACATCATTATAATTTACTATTCCCTCCACTAATTCTCTCTCCTATTTTTAAATTACACTCACAACATTTTTTTTCCCTCTTATTTTCATAATTTGCGTGCTCACCCAAAAGGGTGAAGCACTTATTGGGACGGAGGGAGTATACTATTTTCTCACCTTTTCAAGATAGTGAAACTAGGTAATGATTGGTTTATGTTTGGGAAATAAAGGGTTGATTGGAAAGAGGTCATCAAAAGAAAGAAAAAGGGTTATGTATTGTATTGAAAATTGGGGATTGTGCAAAATATTTAATGCAAATTTTTCGTGATATATATATGTATGCAAGGCAAAGAAAAGAAAAGAAAGAAAAATATGGAAAAAAAGTCTTGCCCTCTCTTATGTCGAAGTGGAAAGTGATCAAAGGAAAGAAAGGTGATCAACGATATGTGTGGAAGTATACAAAATCATAAGTTTGGGGGTTGATTCAATGGGTTGGCTTGGAGCGAAATGATAAATTTAAAGTGAGGATATATTTTAAAGACTTTCTTAATTTCACTTGCTTGATTACGTATATCCTTACCTTCATTTGTAATCATGAACCTAGCCCCTGCAATTTTAGCGATACATTACAATCCATAAAGCCCTATTTGATCCCTAAATATTAGTCGGGTTGACAATTTTGTTTAAAGATTCATATTGAGTGTCCTTGTGCAGAAATTTCATCTATTATCATTGATTTAGAGCACCACACAAGTGACCCTATAAAATATCTTAATTTGGTGACAATGATCTTCCTATTATTCATTCGTGATATCATTATGTGGTGCAGAATTGTAAGTTAGATGCTTACATGTAAATATAATTCCATGTTCATGATAATAATTGTAGATTATGTGTGTTATAAAGATCTGATATTTGTTTAACCAACAACTTACTATACGATTTGAACAACCCAAAAATATTTTCTTATGTTTTAGTTTAGCTATTAGTATTTAGTTTTAGTTTTGTTGATTTACTCGATAACGAGCAAAAGATAAGTTTGATGGTATTTGATGTATGTGTTTTTATCCATCAAAATGACATATCTTTAAACCTATTTTATTCTCAACCTTGGGTGTTATTTATGGCCTTTGAAGTGTTTATAAGTATAGAGAATGGAATGAGAAAAACCCGGAATATGAGCAAAAAGGCTACGATAAAGAACGAGCGAGAACAGAATGGCAAAGGAGGAAATAATAGAAATTTTAGAAGGACAAAGTTGAAGATGACCTAAGTATTCATTACCATTGGATAGTACTCGACGATAGTTTTTCAACCATATGTCTCATGTCTCAATCGGAGTCCGTATGAGTAATTTATGACCTACGAAAGTTTGTCGATAAATGTAAAAGTCGATGAATCACGAGGAGCGTCCGCCCCCAAAAGGAGGGAGCGTCTGCCCCAAAATGACAAAAACTCGCGTTGGAAATCCGTTGGTGGGTGCGGCCGCCCCTCACAGGGTGCGGTCGCCTTCCCCCAAACCGTCGCAAAATCCGTCGCAAAATCTGTGGCAACTTCAGACTCCATTTTGGTGGCAGATTTCGTGGCTGATTCCAGCAGCTTTTCAGACTCCTTTTCAGCTTTGGATTTTAACATAGTTTCCTATTTTTTGACCCTCCTCTCTCAGCCTAGTATATAAATAACACCTCTAGCCAGTGGCGAAGCCACATTAGTGGGTCATTTGACCCTTTTCAATTTTGGAATGTGTCAATTTTAACACTATCAATTTTTTAGAAAATGACATTTTACTAATAAAAATGATGAATTATTCATTTTGACCCCCCTTAATTTTTAGATAAAATTGCTCTAAATTATTATTTTGACATTTTACTAATAAAAATGATGAATTATTCATCTTAAATTTGTATACATCAATTATATTAATCATCCCAATAACAATCTCGACGCACTCTACAAAAATTTATGCCTTCGCCATTGCCTCTAGCCATATTTTTGGATTTCTTCTTCTCTTTTAACATATATTAGAATTTAGATTAGGGTTTTTATTATTTTAAAATTCAAGATTCATGTTTTTATTATTTTGTTTTAATGGCCCTTAAAGGATAAATTATTGATTCCTAGATTGGGCAAGTAACAATTGGATTTTTATACTATTAATTTAATTCTTTTTATCTCTTTCTCATTCTTGTTCTTTTCAACATTCTTCACTATCATTATTAGGCTTCAATTGTATGATTAATATACTTTTGGCCTTTAAATTTATGTGGGTATAAATTGTTTCAATCACATGAATGATTTATAGATTGACCATTGTTGATAAGATTAGATTTAATTGATGAATTCACGTAAATCAATGAATATAGGTACTTATGTTCTTATGATTTAATTGAATCTCTTGAATGTTTGTATCGACTTCACGGAAGATATTAACAAGATATATATATTCGGGTTTAATGTTCTTATCTAATTAACGTAATATATTAACATATTAACTCTATATTTTTGTAAACGAACCCTTAAATGAAATTGAATTCCTTTTAAATGATTTAAATAGAATAAATAGACAATTGTTATAATCCCAATCCATAAATCTCTTACTTTCTTGATTTCTTATTTGTTATTTAATTTTTGCTTTATTAGGATAACAATTGCTCAAACAACAAAACCCCATTTGTTACTTTCTTACACTATTAAAATAAACTTGTTACACACGAGTCCCTGTAGATTCGACCGTTGCATGAGTGTATATTACTACATTGGTAACTCGTACACTTGATAGGTTATTATTACAAGATGGAGATTTCCTACATCAAGTTTTTGGCGTCGTTGTCGGGAACTTGTGTTGCGAACATGTTAATTTTGTTAGTCTATTGTAAATAGTTTTCTTTTCTTATTTTATTTTTTTAGTGTACATAGTTTTCTTTTATTATTTTATTATTTTAGTTGTTTAAAATTAATGTGTGAGATACTCTTCGAGGGATGTATGGAATAAGAATCGATGATGAATTAGCCTATATCTAGAAGTGAGCAGAAAACTAGCCGATCTATCTAAAAAATTAGACAATCTTGCCGCACAAAGAAATTTTGTTAATTATAATGTTTAGGCATGTGCTAATTGTGGTGTTTATTATCATATTACTACTAATTGTCCGTATAGGGCATATTTCCCTAAGTATTATCCACAGGTGTAAAAAAGTTTCTCTTTTCAGCCATGGCAACCACAATATGACTATTCCCCTAATCAATATAATCAAGTGTGGAAAAACCATTCAACTCAGGCTTGGAACAGAGTGGAGCCAATGTATGAGCCACCCTATGACCCATCATATAATCCATCTGCACCACAAATTGAAGAGCAACCTTCAACCTTGATTTGGACAGTGAAAGATGATGGGGAACATGTAGTTTATGATCCAACTTGTGAGTCGTGCTACTTTAATGATTTATCACCACTACAACAAATGCAACTTTTGGATGACGCAAAGAAGAATTTTGTCTATAAAATCTCCAATGATAACCTTAAGAATGAATTACCTTGTGATAGTTCAAGTTGGTGTACGGAGAAGGAGATTGTGGAGGAAGCATGGCATGCTCAAATTATTGATTAGTTTTTGTTTGCTTTAGAGGGTGGTGAGAAGGAGAGTGAGGATGTTCACAATTAGGATGGAGACCTTCATCCCATTAGCAATTCTGTTGAGAACTTTGAAATTTTTACTATGCCCCCTCTTTCTTGTGAGAATGAAGAATGTGGTTAGAAGCCACCAGTAGAAAAGCCCCAAAAGAGCAAACTTAAAAAAATTTCTTGGGCGCTAAACGATCATATATATTGAGGAATTTACATAGGGGTTGATCTATAAATAAGGACCCGCGAAACTGTATAGTGGGCCAAAGGACGAAAAGTGAAGTCTAAACGTGGGCAGCGGTCGTGCTAACGACATTAGCCAAATGTGTTTATTGGGAGGCAAACCAAGTAGAATTGTTTTATTTGCTTTATTTATTTTGTTTTGTTGTTTCATGTCATCCTTTGAACTTAATGCATGTTTTAGTTCTGTTTGCTATGAGTAAATAACATGTTTTGAGTTTGGGGGTAGGTATCTTTTCGAGTTTGTTGTTTAATAGGGTAGTGTATATAGTCTCCCTAAAAAACATAGAAAACTTTAAAAATTTTGTTCTTTTTATATATTTGGGATGTTGGCAAGAGTCAATAATGATTTGAGGATGCTTTAATTTTAAATCTTGAGTGTTATTATCAATATGGAGATTGAATTGAAACATATAAAGTATGATTATTTCACCTTTCACTTGCATATTATTTTCTTTATCATTGTTACCAGTTTATGAGACATTTATAAGATAACTTTGGCATTCTCGGGGTCCCTAAAACATGTTTACATGACTGTCAATAAAACATCAATTTGGATATTCGGGAAGTGATTTTATGGCTATTTTCTTGTAACCCAATTTGTAAGACTTTAACTTTTTAGTCATTTATAAAATTTTCGCTAGAACCCTTTTGAGCTTAAAAAGAATGGAATCTTTTACAAAGTGGGAGTTTATCTTATACCACAATTCGCCTTCTTTTGTACCCTCATTATTCTACCCTTTGAAACTTACACTCTTTTCTACCCTTTGAAACTTATACTCCCTCCGTCCCGCTACAAATCACACACTTTTCTCTTTGGGTGTTCCGCTACAAATCACACGCTTCCTAAAATGGCAAAAAATCTTTACTATTTCCTCCACTCATTCTCTCTCCTATATTATTTTAATACTCACAACACCATTATAATTTACTATTCCCTCCACTCATTCTCTCTCCTATTTTATTTTTACACTCACAACATTTATATCATTATTTTTTTCCTTAATCCACGCTTGTACAGTAACTGAGTGATTTCTAATGGGACGGAGGGAGTATACTATTTTCTCATATTTTCAAGAAAGTGAAACTAGGTAATGATTGGGTTATGTTTGGGAAATAAAGGGTTGATTGGAAAGAGGTCATCAAAAGAAAGAAAAAGGGTTATGTATTGTATTGAAAATAGGGGATTGTGCAAAGTATTTAATGCAAAATTTTCGTGATATATATATGTATGCAAGGCAAAGAAAAGAAAAAAAGAAAAATCTGGAAAAAAAAGTCTTGCCCTCTCTTATGTCGTGGTGGAAAGTGACCAATGGAAAGAAAAGTCTTGCCCTCTCTTATGTCGTGGTGGAAAGTGACCAATGGAAAGAAAGGTGATCAACGATATATGTGGAAGTATACAAAATCATAAGTTTTGGGGTTGATTCAATAGGTTGGCATGGAGCGAAGTGATAAATTTAAAGTGATGATATATTTTAAAGACTTTCTCAATTTCACTTGCTTGATTTCGTATATCCTTACCTTAATTTGTAATCATGAACCTAGCCCCCGCAATTTTCGCGATACATTATAAGCCATAAAGCCCTATTTGATCCCTAAATATTAGCTGGGTTGACAATTTTGTTTAAACATTCATAATGAGTGTCCTTGTGCAGAAATTTCATCTATTATCCTTGATTTAGAGCACCACACAAGTGATTCTATAAAATATCTTAATTTGGTGACAATGATTTTCCTATTATTCATTCGTGATATCATTATGTGGTGCAGAATTGTAAGTTAGATGCTTACATGTAAATATAATCCCATGTTCATAATAATAATTGTAGATTATGTGTGTTATAAAGATCTGATACTTGTTTAACCAACAACTTATTATACGATTTGAACAACCCAAAAATATTTTCTTATGTTTTAGTTTAGCTATTAGTTTATTATTTAGTTTTAGTTTTGTTGTTTTATTCGATAACAAGTAAAAGATAAGTTTGATGGTATTTGATGTACGTGTTTTTACCCAACAAAATGATACTCCCTCCGTCCCGGCCGAAGTGTCCCAAAAGGACAATTGCACGAGAATTAAGGAAAGTGATGTAAGAAAGAGAAAAGTTTAAATGTTGTGAGTATGAAAAATTAAATAGGAGAGAGAATGAGTGGGAGGAATAGTTAGGAGAGAGAATGTTGTGAGTGTAAAAGTAAAGTAGGAGAGAGAATGAGTGGGTGGAATAGTGAAAAAACTTTCCTTTTTTGGGTATGAGACATTTTAAATAGGACGCCCAAAATAGAAAGTTGGGACACTTCGGCCGGGACGGAGGGAGTATATCTTTAAACCTATCTTATTCTCAATCTTAGGTGTTATTTATGGCCTTTGGAGTGTTTATAAGTATAGAGAATGGAATGAGAAAAACCCGGAACATGAGCAAAAAGGCTACGATAAGGAACGAGTGAGAATGGAATGGCAAAGGAGGAAAGAATAGAAATTTTAGAAGGACAAAGTTGAAGATGACCCAAGTATTCATTACCATTGGATAGTACTCGACGATAGCTTTTCAACCATATGTGTTACGTCTCAATTGGAGTCCGTATGATTAATTTATGACCTACAAAAGTTTGCTGATAAATGTAAAAGTCGATGAATCACGAGGAGCGTCCGCCCCCAAAAGGAGGCGTCCGCCCCAAAATGACAGAAACTCGCGTTGGAAATCCGTTGGTGGGTGCGGCCGCCCCCTCACAGGGTGCGGTCGCCCTCCCCCAATCCGTCGCAAAATCTGTGGCAATATCAGACTCCATTTTGGTGGCAGATTTCGTAGCAGATTCTAGCAGCTTTTCAGATTCCTTTTCAGCTAACACCTCTAGCCAGTGGCGAAGCCACATTAGTGGGTCATTCGACCCTTTTCAATTTCGGAATGTATCAATTTTAGT
Organism: Adenophora triphylla var. japonica; assembly: GCA_022495995.1. Classification (NCBI taxonomy): domain Eukaryota; kingdom Viridiplantae; phylum Streptophyta; class Magnoliopsida; order Asterales; family Campanulaceae; genus Adenophora; species Adenophora triphylla. The sequence continues at coordinate 129,403 of JAFEMH010002041.1, forward strand.
ACTATCAATTTTTTAGAAAATGACATTTTACTAATAAAAATGATGGATTTATACATCTTGACCCCCTTAATTTTTAGATAAATTTGCACTAAATTATTATTTTGATCCCCTTGCATATTAAATTTGTATACATCAATTATATTAATCATCCCAATAGCAATCTCGACCTACCTTACAAAAATTTCTGCCTTCGCTACTTCCTCTAGCCATATTTTTGATCTCTTCTTCTCTTTTAACATATATTACAATTTAGATTAGGGTTTTTATTATTTTAAAATTCAAGATTCAAGATTCAAGTTTTTATTATTTTGTTTTAATGGTCCTTAAATGATAAAATCTTGATTCCTATATTGGGCGAGTAACAATTGGATTTTTATACTATTAATTTAATTCTTTTTATCTCTTTCTCATTCTTGTTCTTCTCAACAATTTTCAAGATCATTATTAGGCTTCAATTGTATGATTAATATACTTTTGGCCTTTAAATTTATGTGGGTATAAATTATTTCAATCACATGAATGATTTATATATTTACCATTGTTGATAAGATTAGATTTAATTGATGAATTCACGTAAATCAATGAATATAGGTTCTTATGAACTGAATCTTTTGAATGTTTGTATCGACTTAACAGAAGATATAAACAAGATATATATATTTGGCTTTTAATGTTCATATCTAATTAATGAAATATATTAACATATCAACTCTATATTTTTATAAATGAACCCTTAAATGAAATTGAATTCCTTTTAAATGATTTAAATAGAGTAAATAGACAATTGTTATAATCCCAATCCATGAATCTCTTACTTTCTTGATTTCTTATTTGTTATTTAATTTAGCTTTATTAGGATAACAATTGCTCAAACAACAAAACCCCATTTGTTGAGTTCCTGTGGATTCGACCCTTGCATGAGTGTATATTACTACATTGATAACTAGTACACTTGATAGGTTATTATTACAAGATGGAGATTGCCTGCATCAGTAAGTCGTCATCGTCTTCTAGCCATTTCCTTTCTGGGTTGTGCTTGTTTGAACTGCATACAACCCTGTGTGGTTGTGTCAAAGTAAAAAAGAAGTGGTACGGTTTAGGTTTGGTGGCAGAATGTTTCGAAGAAACATTTTACCTTACCTTTGACTATTATGGCTTTCTCAGTCAGATGGAATTCTAACTTTGGAAAAAACAGTTGATGCCTTAGACGAGCAATTCTCTCAATGATCTGAAGCTTGGTGAGGATAAGGTTTAAGCTATCTATTGGTTGGTCTTAATCAGTGTACCCACCGGGATTAGGGTAACGATTACAAATAAGCGAGAGCTATAGCAATGCGATGCCTATTAAAACTGTCAATAAAATCTTGCATTAGGATACCAATCTCGTAAAAGCGATCCCGATTTCGATAGGCGGGCCTTGTGCAATAGTTCATTCCGCCTCTAGGCTAACCTTGATTTTGCTATGCGCGCACGTGAGAGAGAGAGAGTGGGAAATAAAGGAAGTATAGACTATAGAGAGGCACCATGTCACCATCTACATCTATCTATGTCGACTGGAGTAAGCTAGATTGAAGAACGTCCGGAGGGAGAGTGGTGATTATTCCTGCTGGCCGCAACCTCGAAGTAATGCTTTGTCTCAAAAAGATAGTCCGATTTCCAAAATTGTTAGGTTAAAATCATTGATCTTTCAAATTTACCAACCAAGGAAGGAGAGAGAGAGAGAGATAGAGTCAACCAAAGATAAAGAGGGAGTACTGGAGTAATAAGTAAACCTCATTAAGGTTAGTAATGAAAATGAAGATAAGCTGTTAAAATGTATGAATAGTCAAATGCGACTTTCACAATGGGACGGAGGGACTAAATTTTATAGCCCCACCCTATGCTATTTTTATTCTTCTTTTGTCCTTTCATTGACTTTCACCGTTGATGAGTAATATGTCGTCAAGCTTGTCTTTCTCCATAGGATACTCATATGATGTTTGATCTGAATCTGTACGTGATACCATTTTGGAATGCACACGCCACGGAAACTCGAAGACTAGCACCCAGTGAATGATTACAGTTACCCTAAATGAGGGTTCCTGTAGCTTATGCAGTGAGCTTAAAATTCAGCATTGAGAAAACAAGTTGAATGTGGCAATGTAGCCAAAATTAACATGCATTCAAATACAGTTTGTTTAAACGAAGTCGCATTTGACTACTCCCTCCGTCCCAAAATGACGTTCCTACTTATTTTGTTATCACGAAGTTGTGCTCGAGTTACTTTGGCTATTGTTTGTGTATTTTTGAGTTTCCTTATTCTTCAAATATATTTTCCAGGGATGCGATTGGTGCTGTCATAGACGAGGTTGCGATAAGTACCAAGAAGCTAATCCAATCAACATCCAGGGAGGTTGACAAGTGGAGAAGACCTTAGAGAATGCTCAAATAGTAAGTAGTACAAATGTATAATATGTGCAGGGATATATTATAGGCTTTTCTTCATTGAAGTTGAGCATCATGTCGACGTAAATATACTTGTATCCATGATATGCTGAAAGTCGGTCGGCTTGGTATGTTCTTAGCCTGTGATTTGGTATGATTCATGTAAATGGGGTCTGTTATATTCGGTTTACAGAAGAAAAAAAGTGTAGCCATTGTGTTCATCTGTTTAATTGAAGCATGTTTATATAGTTTTGTGTTCAATATGTTACAATTATTCTGCATTTTGTATCCTTTTTAGGTGTCATTTGGTGTGGATTTTCTCATTTAGACAACTGATGCTAAAATAGTCAATGTGCAGTTTTTTTTTTTATTGAAAATGCCCACTGGTAGGCCTAAGCCTGGGAGTAGATTGAGTGCAGCAATGACATTCAACTGTGCATATAAACCCTTAATCAAATCGATGGCTTCATATAAACACTTAATCAAATCAATGGCTTAGGGTGGAAGTTAGGGGTTTCAAAAGAATATCGTACTCTTATTATTAAATATGACAACCATAATTTCAATTGCTAATCAGTTCAATTGCAGGTGCTCGATCGGTGTAATCTCACGCGCTATTCAGCTCAATTGCAGGTGCTCGACTCGGTGTAACCCATGAGATGTAAAGAAAGAGAAAGAGAGCCACAAAGTAGATGGACCCCTATGTAATTGAAAAACACTGTCTTAATTTTTCTTTAGTCCGTCTCATTTTAAGGTTTTTAGTTGCTTTATTTTCTAAAATTAACAATGGGAACACTTCCTATCCTCCGAATAACAAATAACTTACGATTTTCGATCAATTTTAGTAGCTATAATTTTTATTTTTTAGTCTCGGTGCAAAGTCATAATATAAATTTTAAACTGAGAAGGGGGAGACGGGGGAAGTGGTCTGGAACACTATGAATTTATCAATGAAAGAGCTAAAAACAAAAGCGAGCAAATTCCCTCTAGTTCAATCTTATGGCTGTGAATAACATCAAAAGGACAGGCGATATCCCATTATCCACACCTCAACAAATGTCATTCCACGTCAGCACCATAATCTTCCACGTCAGCACATCCACCCAATCGGATATCGACATCAGATTATCCTCTCCTGAAACAAACCAATCACAGACCAAGAACCAAAATCCTACTTGGCAAGTCCTTATCCACCAGAACAACCATTTAGTCCCCCCTTCAGTTGCCCACAAACAATTCAAAACTAAAACATACACATACTAAACTCACGCACAATCACAGTTACTGGTGGTGAAATGGCTTCCTTGGCGGCATCAACGGCGGCGGCGGCCTTGGGGAAGAAGAAAATGTTGGGAAGTCCACTCAATTTCAGTTCTGCGTCGAGGACGGGTGTGTCGAGCCATAGTTTTGCTTCGGTGAAAACTGTTGCTCTTTTCTCGAAGAAGAAGCCTGCTCCTCCTGCCAAAGCTAAAGCTATCCCCGCCGACGATGAGCTCGCCAAGTGGTATGGTAAGTTGATCGGCAACTCACCTTTTTCGCTACCTCTTGTTATAATTGTATTGAATTTCGATATTCAGGACTAGAACAGTTATGAAAGATAATTGTTATTCACTCCGCAACATTACAAAATACCCCGCAATAACAATTATTACAAAAATGCCATAAATAAAATACCAGGGGTTATACACAATTCAATGTTATACACTCTCCCTATGTTATAGACTCTCCCTTTCTCATGCATGTACTCATTTCTTCTTCCAGCCATCCACCCAAATCCACCCACAAATCAACCATTCCCTCCCAGATTTACCTGGCCTCCCCATCCTCGTCATCTCCTTTAAAAGCGTCGCCCCATCCCAACCATCACCTTCAACATGGCACAAGCAAAATGATCTTTCACTCACAACAATGCGTAGAACATGGACGATAAGACAAAAGACGAAGAAAAGCTCGTCCGGAAGAAGTAAGGATGAAATGCCGAGTAGATGAATTTCAATTTTTTGGTATTCATTCAATTTCAGCGGTGCGCATAATCGGAGCCCTAACTGTAGATGGTGTTCACTTTGGGGAGTAAGAGGGGTTTTGGCTTTGGGTCGAACTTGAGTTCCGGGGACGATGAAGAAGAATACGGTGACCACTTGATTTTGCTGATTAACCTTATTATAATAGTTTCTTTTCATTAAATTGTATTGCTAATTCGTTTTAGTTACTAATTTTGAAATATATGGTTGGAGAAATGGTGGCACTCGGTGTTGGGGTGAGAAACGGGAATGGCCAAAGAATTAACCGAGTATTTCTTAGGTTGTGTGAGTGTGTTTTGTTAATTTAGGTTATTATTTGTTTAGGGGTTTAAAAGGTTAATTAGAAATAGTGGTGGTGTGTTTAACGTTTAATTTTTTGGATAGACTTAACATTACGGGGGCATTTAGTAATATTGCGGGGGTGAATAACAATTATCTTATGAAATCATACAACGTAGTTCATCGCAAATAAAGGGAAAATGACAAATTTGGGTATAAAGTATAGAAGTATGTGCCGATCGGGATTTGATGTTTTAATTTTGTCAATTAATTTAGGGTACAAAGCTGACAATATTAGTCAATTATGGGTTTTTGAACGAAATTGCAAAGAAAATCCAGTTAACTGTTTTTTTTTTCTCTTGCAATTAACTGGGGTTTGTTTTGTTCTTTGCCGAGGCATTTCGTCATTTCAGAATAATTTCTTAAGTTCACCCACCACATATTCTCCTAAAATCTACCCACCACCATAAAATCCGGCAACCGACCACCATAAAATCTGGCAACCGACCATAAAATCCAGGAAGCAACCACCATAATAATGTCTTGAGTTGGATTGAGAAGGGAGAACTTGACTTGAGCTGATTAAACAACAAAACCCAACAACGAAGAACACAATCAACTGATCATTGAACGGTCCTGTCCACCATTTTCATCACCTGAACAAAAAATATCAGTTCCCCACTTAAAACCCACCAGCTGCAAGCAAAGAACAGCAGCTAGTACCGCCAATAAAGCGATTCCATCTCTCTCTTTCTGATTTTGTTTGTTTCTGGATAGAAAATCCAAACTGAATAAAAATAAATAAACAAAAAACAGAAAGCTTTGTTCATTTTAGAGAGAGAAAGTGAAATCTCAAAGAGTCCAAGTGCTAGTTTCGTATCTTAATCCCCAATCTCAATCTAAATCAATCAATATATACAAGTACGCACGGATAAGTATACTCCCTCTCCCATGATAATACGCATGGGCATAGTTTGACTTTTTATGAAGTTTGACCATACAACTACGAGAAATTGATATATTATAATTAAATTTTAAAACTTTTAATTGTTAGTGTTGTTAGTAATAAATCAATAACTAATAATCTGTACATGGAAAATATTCACAAGATAAATACAAAAGATATTATACATGCACATTTTCTTACATGTAGTGCATGCTTTTTACCCTTGAGACGTGTGTTGGTTTTTGATAAGGTATGGTTTGTTTCAGGCCCTGAGAGAAGAATTTTCTTGCCGGAAGGGCTTTTGGACAGATCAGAAATCCCCGAGTACCTCACTGGAGAAGTTCCCGGAGAGTAAGAAAACTAACCCCATCTTACTTTGTATAGTGTTACTGTATTGTAGTTGTATCTTAATGTTATAGCTTTAAATTTAAGCAGATCAAAATTGACTATGGTTGTCTTGTTTTCTAACCGCAGTTATGGTTTTCTAACCGCAGTTATGGTTACGATCCTTTCGGGCTAGGAAAGAAGCCAGAAAACTTTGAAAGGTGAGTAGATAAGCAGTTCACCATTAGAAATTTAGCGCTTCTTGATTTCCAAAGCATAAAAATCATAAAAACCAGTACATTGATTTGGAAAGGAAGAGTAATTTGTACTCCCTCCGTCCCAAATGTCTATTTTTGTTCTTGATCGAGGATAAAAATGGGGGTTCAGTTTGGGACGAAGTTAATACAGTTATATATACTTGGGCTGGTGACATTTGGGGCATGTCAATTGATGAACTACAATATGCAGATACCAAGCGCAAGAGCTGATTCATGCCCGTTGGGCTATGCTCGGAGCTGCAGGATGCATTATCCCAGAGGCCTTCAACAAATTTGGGGCTTCTTGTGGTCCTGAAGCTGTCTGGTTCAAGGTATTCATATTCTCATTTTGAAAACATCAAATATTCAACATGAAACCCTACAAATATAGTATGAATTTACCCTTGTGCCTAAAATCATGAATGTAATTGTGCAGACCGGAGCCCTACTCCTTGACGGAAATACATTGAACTACTTTGGAAAGAACATTCCCATCAATCTTGTTCTTGCAGTTATCGCTGAGGTTGTTCTTCTTGGTGGTGCTGAATACTACAGAATCACTAACGGCTTGGTACGCTCAACCAACATATCTCTCTTAAATTGTCCTAAAACTAGTGTCCATTCTAATAAATGACTATGCTAAATTTACTTGTAGCACGAGGTTGTCCTTTTATATTATTTTACTACGAGGTCCGAATGAATCAGAATTAGATGACCTAATTACATTTATTCCTCCAAATTATCCACTAAATCCCACTTCAAACCCTAGATCGAAAATTAAGTTTGTTTTGGTACATTAATTTTGAAATCGTCCCACTTTGACCCCTGACTTGACTTGACTTGACCAGGGGGTAAAAGTGGGACGACTTTGAAAGTGTCAGGAGGTAAAGTGGGACTATTGGAAATTAAAGTATTATACAGACCAACTTTTCAAAGGGGGTGTAAAGTGGGATCTATTGGATACTTTCGGGAGGTAAATGTAATTTGGCCGAATCAGACAGTGTCCAGAGCTTATTAGCTAGTTTAAAACAGTCACCCCTCTAAGTATTGAATTTGGCCCTGTTCTTTCGTAGGATTTGGAAGACAAACTACACCCCGGTGGCCCATTCGACCCATTGGGACTTGCAACTGATCCAGACCAGGCTGCGATTCTTAAGGTGAAGGAGATCAAGAACGGAAGACTAGCTATGTTCTCCATGTTTGCTTTCTTTATTCAAGCTTACGTTACGGGAGAAGGCCCAGTTGAAAACCTTGCTTCCCATTTGAGCGACCCCTTCGGAAACAACTTGCTCACTGTCATTCAAGGAACTGCAGAAAGAGTTCCTACTCTGTAATTGTTTTTTCCTTTTTGTTGTTATCAAGTCACGACTGAATGCATTGTACAATTAACTGATATATTTGTCACTCTAGAACCGTACGAGATTCACTTGTAATCCGAAGCTAAATAATTGTTTATTTCGCTTCTATTTCAATTTTCAAGTCATTGTATTATAGATTCATAACATTAAACGACTTCAATCTAAGAAACAATTAGATCTTGATGAAGTTGGTTTATGAACGCTTTGAGTTGTACCTCTGGTTGCTAAAGGCGATCACTGGTTGCCGTCGCCAATTAGCGATGATGAGGAAGTCGCCGCCAATTTGATGTCCGTCGCCAACTTGCCTCTTAGCTAAAATTGTCAGGGCTAAATAGTGACCACATTCCCGTTGCTAAAGCGACATATTTAATTTAGCAACCATGATGTCGTCGCAAAATTTTTTAAAACCCCGACAACATATCCGTCGCCAAATGCCTATATAGCCACCACTTATCCGTCGCCATATTCCTTAACAGTGACGACCAATTAATCCATCGCTATGTTCCAAAATATTTTAAAAAAAACAACTATTCCAAATAACCCCTATTAGTACCCCCATTTAGGAAAGGGCAAATGACAATTTAGGGCCTGAAGTATAGGGGGTAGTGTCGGTTAGGGGCCCCATATCTAATTTTCGGCAAATCAGGGCTCAATATCTAAACTTTTCGTCTATTAAGGGCTTTTTGACGGATTTTGTTAGAAAAGTCGGTTAAGTGACAGATTTTGGACTAAATTGAAAAGCAAATTAGTTATTAAGGACTGAAATGTAAATTTTTAAAAATTGATGACCGTTACAAAATATTTTTTTTTAAAAATATAATATATTTCGAAAAGCTATAATTTTTTTTTATAATTTTTAAAATATGTTAAAATAAATATTATAAATATAAAAAAATTGTATTTTTAAAGAAAATAGTATTTTATTTTAAAAAAATTAATTAATTTTTAACGTAAATCTTGTAAAATAAATATAAATATAAAAAAATTGTATTTCTAAAGCAAAAAAAGTATTTTTTATTTAAAAAAAATTAATTAATTTTTAACGTAAATCTTGTAATATTTTTTTGATTTAGAAAATTTTAAGAAAATTAAAGTAAGTGACATGTCACTTAACTCTTTTTGATTTTGAAAATTTTATTTAAAAATTGCCAATTTTTATTTAATAAAGATAATTTTATTTAAAAAAGATAATATGATTTAAAATAATTTAAGATATTAACTATTATCCTTTTTTCTAATAATTTAAATTACTAATTATTTTGCATCAAAAAAATACTAATTATTTTAGATTGAATAATTTATAAAATATATAAATAAAATAAAATAATTATCATCTAAATTTAAAAAAAAATATCTAAAAAAGTTTATATAACTAAAACATATTTTTGGAAATAGTAATATATTAGAATTGAAATAAATATTTTTTGAAGCAATTTTATTTTTTGAAGCAATATATTTATTTTATGCAATATATTTTTTGAATAAAAATAATAACACCTTAAATAGTTCCTCCGTCTCAAAATAAGAAAAAAAAAAAAAAGAAAGAAAAGAGAGAGAGAGAGAACATCTTCTTCTTCATCACCACCACCACCACCCATTACCCCTCCTCCGATCAATTTCAAAACCCCTTCTCCATCAAAACCCTAACCCTAATCCCAATTTCAACCAACACCTCACTTTCTTCATCACCCTCCACCATTTTCATAACCCCATCAGACCTTTCCCTAGCAGTTTCCACCACCTTACACTACAAGAAAAATTGTTTTTGGAGATGGCCAATTTCAATCGCATATACTTAATAATCCATCGCATAAACATATTGCGATGGGTTTGACCATCAAAACCGCCATCGCATAAAGCCTAATCGCATAAGGTTTATGCGATGGCTTTGGCAATCGCATAAAATTTGCGATGGTTTTTTTAATCGTATATAACATTCATTAATTAATTTTGCTATTTATTTATTAAATATTTGGCCATCGCATAATCCCAAATTTGAGATGGGTTTGCCATCTCATATGTAAATTATATTATATTAATATATACAAATATGCGATGGCAGTAGCAGTTGAATATCTCTTAAATATATTAGTAGTTTCAAAATTAAAAGATGGCGATGGCCATCGCATAAACACCCCAAATAAACAATTTCTATTTATTTATTTTTGTCATTAAACCCCTTAATTATCTTTGATCAGTGACTCACATAATTATGTGCAGCCACCACCACCATTTACCACCGTCAATCACCACTACTAACCACCAATCACCACCGTCCAATACCACCATCTCGACACCATCATTCCAAAACCACCCTGCATCCACTACTGCTGCCACCAAACCACCATTACAGTTACCGTAATGCATCAACCACCGCCACCACACCACCATAACTACCAATTTCAATCAACATAATTAGACAAGCCAGAAATCGGCAATCAGAAATCAAAAATCAAGATCTGGGCAAAATTAAATCTTACAAAATCAAAATCGAAATAAAGATTTAGATCATGATTTTTAAATTCAAAGCAAAATCAAAATCAAACCCAAATATGGTTTTCAAAACAGTAGCCTGAGCGGGGAGATCTCCAAGAGGGTGGCCTGAGCGGGAGTGGGGTCGTCATGGTGGGGTGGAAGACGCCGGCCACTGTGTGGGTGGGATGGGGTCAGATGGATTGAAGGGGACGAGAGGTCGCCGGAATCTGGGGAGTCGCCGGCCTGGCCTGAGAAAGTAGAGAGAGAGAGAGAGAGAGAGAGATAAAGTGAGGCGAGGAGAGAGAGAGAAAATGTGAGGCTTTTTTATATTTATTTGGAATTAAAATAATTTCATTTAACTTCCATATTTATAAAATATATCATTTAACCCCTTAAAAGTTAGTGCCAATTCAATTTAGTCCAGCACATGTGTGACACATGTCACTTAACTGACTTTTCTAACAAAATCCGTCAAAAAGCCCTTAATTAACGAAAAGTTTAGATATTGAGTCCTGATTTGCCGAAAATTAGATATGGGGCCCCTAACCGACACTACCCCCTATACTTTAGGCCCTAAATTGTCATTTGCCCTTTAGGAAAACCTTTTATTTCCCCCTTCTTGAAACTTGGAAGCGACCCTACACGCATTTAGGACTTTTCAAGAATATATTGTCTAGGGTATTTTCAAGTAGGGAATATGGGCCGAAAGAAGATCTTTATGATGTTTTAGGTCAGGGGTTACTATTTACGCTACCAAATTTGAAAAAATAGTGTAAACAATCTTGATATTTTAAAAAGTTGTCATATTGGTGTCAATCCAATCACCTCAATTTAACAATATCTAAAGTTTGTACAAGATAATTCACCTATTTTTATTAATAGTCATTAAATTTCAATGTTCTACCTTTTTTTTTCTTCCTCCATTATATTTTGTTGTTTTTATAACTTTACAAGTTACATAAATTTATTTAATTGTAATTTAATAAAAATATAACATTGTTTCAATCTCAATTTTTTTTATAATAAATATTGCACTTTCTTTTTAAATTTGTTATAAAATAAATATTGCATTTAAAAAAAAAAATAATTCTAGTACAATTTTATTAATGTGCAAGTCATATATAAATATATAAAACATAATATTATTTTAAAATGTTGACAAATTAAATATGATATTTTTATGAAACAAGTGGATAAATTATTTAAGAAAACATTAGATTCTCAAATTAAATGATTATTTATACAACGAGCAGTAATAAAGTATGTAAAATGACATACTTAGATTTGCTAAATTTGTTAACAATAAATATTTTTTAATTCAAAAAATTGGTCTAAGATAATTGTATATTTTAAATTAAATTTTTATTTGATTTTTTTTAATTAATTTAACACAAAATTTCAGAAAAAATTTGTTTTACACTCGCTTAAGAAAAAACGTCGTTTAGCTAAATAAAACTATTATACTAGTATAAAGAAATAAAGAGATTTAACAAAATATAACATTAAAAATAAAAATACAAAAAATTCATTTCATAACTTCAGTCAATCAAATACAACAAATTCATTAGTACAATTAGAGCGCAAATGCAAATATTGGTTATAAGTGTTAATTCGATCCAAATACGGTGAAACCCATTTAGCTGCACAATTATAAATGAAATGAATCCACTGTGGCATGAGAGTTGGCATCGGGTATCCTCCTGTCAATGTTACTTTGACGTAATGATTATTATTAATGTGTCAAATTGAAATAACAATACAAAAAATTCATATACTATATGTCTTAAGATTGTTAGAAAAATTTACTTAATATAGCAATATACTCCCTCCGTCCCAATAGAAGCTTCCCATTTTGCCATTTTGGGTGTCTCGTTAAAAGCTTCCACTTTTCTTTTTTGGCAAAGGAATCTTTACTATTCCCTCCACTCATTGTCTCTCCTACATTATTTTAATACTCACAACACTATTATAATTTACTATTCCCTTCACTCACTCTCTCTCCTATTTTCAAATTACACTCACAACATTTTTACTTTTCCCTCATTTTCTTAATTTGCGTGCAACCCAAAAATTGGACAGCTACTATTGAAACAGAGGGAGTACAAAAGGAAGAAGGAACACAATTATAGTTTTACAATATAAAAAGATAATGGATGACAGAAAATAGAAGAAAAATCAAACCGCCTTTTTAGAGATTTGTCTAAGCCGTGTGTTAGACACACTTTACTTAATACATATTCGTCCCCTCAACGTTGATTTAGTGCATTGAGGTTACCGTAAAATACTTACGAATGCGTGTCTACTAGGATAGAACGTATGAACCAGGGGCAATTATTCACTTGAGTTCCCACGAATTCAATTGTGCTTGTTCATTATCACCTTAAAACCATGGAAAGAAAGACTACATATAAAGAAAAAAAAACAAAAAACAACAAAACTCTACAATACAATAGAGTTTACTTTTTCTTGGTGTACATGCAGAGAAAAAAACAAAAAACAACAAAACTCTACAATAGAGTTTGTTTTTTCTTGGTGTACATGCAGAGAAAAAAACAAAAAACAACAAAACTCAACAAAAAACAACAAAACTCTACATGTAGTACTTTTTTTCCCTTTTGTCTTTTCGTTTCTCTTTCTTACCTTTTAGAAGATTATGGCTAACTGTTTATATTTCTCACAATTGTAAATTCAACATGCCCTTTACTCACCAATTCAATCAGACAATTAACCTTGATAATATATAATTGGTAGTTACAATTTAATCATCATAATGTTATGTATTGTGTCTTTTATTAAGCCTAATAGATGTTACAATTTACAAAAATTAGTTGAACACTTACTAGACACCAACATTACGTTTAACAAAAGTCTATCTCCCGAGAGATTAACCTCCTCCTATGAAACCTTTTTCTTTCAAGTAGTCTCTATCTTTAGCGGTAAAATTCACGGGATGTCTACCTATAGAGATGAAATTTATAGAGGTCACTTTTGCTTAATTTTCCAACTTTTATTTACTAAATTAAGCCTTAATATTTTTATTTTCCAAATATATGTTAAAAAAATATAAAATGACATGTAGTTTAAAACATATACTCCTTTGTATCTGTCGAAGTTTCACTATTTTTGTGGGACATAAATATTAAGAAAATAGATGAGTAGGAAATGAGTTGTGAGTGGAAAAAGTGAGTGAGATTGACAGGTGGGTTCCAAAATTTAAATGTGTTAGAAGAAAAAGTGAGTGAGATTGACAATTGAAGCTAGGGCTGTAAATGAGCCGAGCCGAGCCGAGCTTTGACGTGTCAAGCTCGAGCTCGACTAAAAATTAACGAGTCGAGCTTTTCTCGAGCTCGAGCCTGAAAAATTCGTTCGAGCTCGGCTCGAAACGAGTTTCGAGCTGTTCGTGAGCTGTTCGCAAGCTTTTTTGCGAGCTTCTCGAACTCGAGCTTTAACGAGTCGAGCTCGAGCTTAACTCGAATTTTTTTAAAAATCTGAACTCAAACGATCTTTAGTTCGAGCTTTATCGAGCTTTTATTCGAATTTTCGAGCCGAGCCGGCCCGAGCCGAGCTCGAGCTTTGTCTTTGTCTCTACATAATTTTTTTTTTCAATTTTGATTTTTCATAATTCTTTATATTCTTACAAAAAACATAAAAAAAATTTGAAAATAACTAAAAAAAATATTTATTATTTATTTTATACTTTTCAAATGACATTTTAAAATGTAATATATTTTGAGACAAATTTTCAAATTTATTTTAAAACGAATAGAGTAATAATTTTAAAATGTTCAATTTATGTTAGGGATGGATGGATGGAGTCATGAAATATAACTTTCCTAATTACTACCACCACTACTACTATCACCACTACCACCACTACCACTATCACCACCACTACCACCACCACCATCACTACCACTACTACCAACACCACTACTACTACTACCACTACCACTAACACTACCACTACTACTACCACTACTACCACCACTACTACCACCACTACCACCACTACTACTACCACCACTACTACTACTACTACTACCACTACCACCACTACCACTACCACTACTACCACCACTACTACTACTACCACTATCACTATCACCACTACCACTACCACTACTACCACCAATACTACTACCACTACCACTACCACCACTATCACTATCACTACCACCACCACCACCACTACCACTATCACCACCACCACTATCACCACTATCACCACTACTACTACTACTACCACCACTACTATCACTACTACCATCACTACCACCACTACCACTACTACTACCACTACCACCACCACCACTACTACCACTACCACTATCACTACTACTACCACTACTACTAGCACTACTACCACTACTACTACCACTACGAAATTTAAAAAAAAATAAACAAATGAAAGTATAATAAAGAAATCAGGGACGGGTAAAACTCTTTTTTTTTATGTATAAATGTATAATTTTTTTATTTTTTATGAATATAAATAAATATTTTGGACCTTTTTTTAGTATTGAAGTTTTTTTCTTCAAAAAGTTATATAAAAATGTTAGAAAAAAACTAAACAAATGAAAGTATAATAAAGAAATTAGAATCAAGCTTATCGAGAAGAGCTCGGTCTCGGTCTCGAGCTTGAGCTCGAAATTTTTTATTCGAGCTTTTAACGAGCCGATCCCGATCCGAGCTTAAACGAGTCGATCCCGATCAAAGCTCGCCGAACAAACGAGCCGAGTTCGAGCCAGCTCGAAAAAAATTCGAGCATGAAAATCGGGTCGAGCTCGAGCTTGAGTTAGACTCGAGCCTTCTCGAGCTCGAGCTTTCACGAGCCGAGCCCGAACCGAGCCCGAGCCTGTTCGATTCGCGTAACAGTCCTAATTGAAGCCCATAATTTAATTATGTGAGAGGAAAAAATGAATGAGATTTACAAGTTTGGCCCATAAATCTTACCATTTTAGGAGATGTAAAGTTTTAACGTGGCGTTCTTTTAAATAATTCTTTTAAATAAAAAGTGAAGCTTTTAACCGGAAAAAAGAAAAAGAAAATATTATTCAACGGAGTGCTTCATCTTGGACCAAATTATATCCACAAGTGGCTCATCTTGGACCACCCCTTCTTAATATTTAATTTATCCAAGCTAGCAAAATAAGTAATCAAATTCCAAGACGAGGAAGGCCATATGTTTAATTAAGGCGCAAGTTTAGATTCTTAAATGCAATACAAACAACTACACGGGAAAATAGGATCTTGTTAATTGTTAATTATGTATTCAACACATTTGCTAAATACTCCCTCCGTACCTGAACAATCTTCACACTTTCTCTTTTGGGCGTCCCAAAACTTACTTCATACATTTAAAACTTACCTAAAATGGAAAGGAATCTTTACTATTCCCTTCACTCATTCTCTCTCCTACATTATTTTAATACTCACAACACCATTATAATTTACTATTCTCTTCACTCATTCTCTCTCCTATTTTATTTTCACACTCACTACACTTTCAATATAATACTCCCTCCTTAAAACCAGTGCAAACAGTGTTTGTGAAGATTGTTCCGGGACGGAGGGAGTATTACTTTAAAATAAATCATAAGAAATACTCCCTCCGTCCCAGAACAATCTTCACACTTTTCCTTTTGGGCGTCCCAAAACTTACTTCACACATTTAAAACTTACCTAAAATGGAAAGGAATCTTTACTATTCCCTCCACTCATTCTCTCTCCTACATTATTTTAATACTCACAACACCATTATAATTTACTATTCTCTCCACTCATTCTCTCTCCTATTTTATTTTCACACTCACAACACTTTCAATATAATACTCCCTCCTTAAAACACGCAAAGCGATTGTATGTGAGCATTGTTACCGGAGGGAGTATATAGACGTTAAAGTAAGAAAAAAACAACTTTCAAGCATGAACGTTGAATGTTATGATGTGAAACGAAGGAACTAAGGCTCCGTTTGTTTGGGATTTCGGAAAACATTTTCCTCATTTTTCGGTGTTTGTTTCACACCAAAAAATGGAAAAAACTTCATTTTGATCTTATTTTCCGAAAACATTTTTATTTTTCGGAAAACATTTTGCCGGAAATCATTTTTCGAAAAATGTATAACGCTAAACAAACGGAGCCTAAGATAGTCATGTGAAATCGAGCTGTACGTATTTCTTGGAAAAAAGCACTTATTTGATTTATTAAATAGTTTCCCCAATAAAAAATATCTATACTTCTCCCGTAACAAATAATAACTAATGTTGCTCTTATCCTTTTGGTCATTCCATAGTAAATCCTTTCCGATTTCTAATAGTAATAATATTATTTATTCAATGTGACATTGCATACTCAAAATAATAATACACTTAATATTTTTTACCCTATTTATTTTCTCACACTTTACTTTTCGTGATCACAATAACTATTGCACTATCAATATTATGCTACTTTTTCTTAATTTTCGCACATACATTAGTTATGGAGCAGAAGGACCGTATACTCCCTCCGTCCCGATAAATGCTTCATCATTTTGGTCGGGCGTGCAAATTAAGGGTGAAGAAAATGTTGTGAGTGTAATAGTAAAATAGGAGAGAGAATGAGTGGAGGAAATAGTAAATTTGAAAAATGATGTGAGTGTAATAGTAAAATAGGAGAGAGAATGAGTTGGTGGAATAGTAAAGATTCTTTGTCATTTTAGGAAATGTGAAGCTTCTAACGGGACTCCCTTTTAGGAAATTAGTGAAGCTTTTATGGGGTCGGAGGGAGTATATGGTATAGGTGGAAAGGGAAGATAAATTAGTTTATGTGGTCATTCTCAACGACGGAGTAGTATATATAATGGCCTTATGAATGACTTAATAAGCACATCGATTAAACACTTGATTTGAAAATACCAAGTGAGCTTACTTTATTCATTGATACATCTCAGTATATATACATGAAGGAAGAAAGTTCTAGGCCTATTGGTGATAGACGTGATCTCCTAATGTGAATGTGATATACATCGTGATCTCCTAATGTGAATGTGATATACATAATCTCCTAATATGATACAATGAATATTCTGTTATACAAGGAAGGAAGTAGAATTAGGAAAGGATTCTCCAATGTCTTGAAGAGAAAGTGAAGGAAAAGATAACTGAGGATAACGAAGGTAACGGTAGAATTGACGTGAACTTCAACACTCCCCCTCAAGTTGGGTGGTGAAGATCTTTAACACCCAACTTGCCCAAGAGAAAATGGAAGCGATCTGTCCCAAGTGCCTTTGTGAATATGTCCGCAATTTGATTGGCAGTTGAAATGGCACATGGTATCACATCTTTGCGTTCGACTCTTTCCTGACAAAATAACAATCCATCTCGACGTGTTTTGTACGTTCATGGAACACGGGATTGTTTGCAATGTGTCGGCCGCCTGGTTATCACGAGAATAGAGTCGTGGGGTCCGATTGTGGTACTTGAAAGTCGTTGAGTAGCCATCGCAACCAAACGACTTCGCAAACCGTGGAAGCCATGGCTCTATACTCAGCTTCAGCGGAAGATCGTGCCACTACCGACTGTTTCTTCGTGCGCCATGAAATGGGAGCTCCACCAAGGCTGATGAAGTAACCGGAGCTTGAGCGACGGGTCATTTGACATCCTCCCCAATCTGCGTCGCAATAGGCTATTAACTGAAGATTGCCATGACTGGGTAGAAGAATCCCTTGTCCTGGTGACGTCTTTAGATACCGAAGTACACGGTTTACGGCATCGAGATGAGATTGCCGTGGTTGACTTAGGAATTGGCTAAGGAGATTGACAAAGAAAGGTGATGTCCGGTCGTGTGACGTGAGGTATAGCAACCTTCCCACTAGTCGGCGATAGAGTCCAAAGATCTATCTCGGGCGTGTCATCATTCGGCATTAACTTCTTATTCCCGCTCCATAGGAAATCGGCTAGGACGGCAACCTTGCATGCCTGTTTCAGCCAAGATATCAAGGGTGTACTTGCGTTGGCTAAGGACAAGGCCGCTTGTTGTCCGAGCTACTTCCACACCCAAGAAATATTTTAATGGCCCCAGGTCTTTAATGCTGAATTTTGAGTTTAGGTAGGATTTTACCTTGGTCATTTCAAAGATTGTTGTTTCCAAAGAAGTATCACATCATCAACATAGATTAATGCCGCGGTATACGTTGTGCCTTTGTCCAAGACGAAAAGAGAATGATCGGCTTGGGACTGACGGAAGCCATAGGCAATCAGTGCCTCGGTGAACTTCTTATACCAATTACGCGAGGCTTGTCGAAGACCGTAAATAGACTTATGAAGCTTGCACACGCGCGTCTCTCCTTCTCGCGCAAAACCTTGGGGAATTTTCATGTAAACTTCTTCCATCAAGTCGCCATGTAAAAAGGCATTGTTCACGTCTAGTTGTTGTAGTGACCAATTTTTCTTGGCTGCCACTGCAAGAAGAGTTCGAACGGTGACAAGCTTGGCGGCGGCGCGAATGTCTCATGAAAATCAATGCCTTCAATTTGCGTGAATCCTTTTGCCACAAGTCCAGCTTTATATCTTTCAATTTCTCCATTGGGTTTGTACTTTATCTTGTACACCCATTTGGAATCTATCGCTCGCTTGCCCGGAGGGAGGTTTTCAAGAGTCCATGTCTCATTTGCTTCTAATGCCGTGATTTCTTTCTGCATTGCTTCACGCCACTCCTGGTGCTTGACTGCCTGATGGAAAAATTTAGGCTCATCGTGTGTTGTGATGGCCGCCAAGAAACACTTGTGATTATGAGAGAATTGTGCATAAGAGACAAAATGTGATAAAGGATGTACCGTCGAGGTTTCGAGTTGGTGGTGGGCGTAGCATGGTCAATTGATTTTGGCAAATCGACTTCAAAATCTTGGAAATGACTCATTGTTGGTGTTGCCTGCTACTTCTTCGAACCGCATCCTCATTTCGAGTTGGCCTTGAGGTCCTGTAGGCTCACCGTCAATCGATTACCTCGAAGTCTCGCTTCCACTCGATGTTGGGATTAGGCACGCTATTATCGAATGACTCAAAAATGGGACATTCCTCACCATCCGAACATGCACGATCGGTTGTTCTAATATTCACAACGTTCTCATTTTGCACCTTATCTTCCCGAAACGGGAATTTTGATTCAAAAAAGGTTACATCCCTGCTAGTATAAAATTTCCCACTTTCAATTTCAAACATTCGGTATCCCTTTTGCGACTTTGGGTAACCCAGAAAAATGCAACGTCTCCCCCTTTCACCAAATTTATCCTTTCCTTTTTTTATTATCCTTTGCATATGCCAAACACCCAAAAACTCGTAAATGCTCATATGTGGGTTTTCGTTTTAATAAGACTTCATAAGGTGTCTTGTTACCAATGACCGGTGAGGGAAGTCTATTTATAATATAAGTGGCGGTTAAAACACACTCGCCCCAAAACTTAATAGGTAAGCCGGCCTCAAATCGAAGTGCTCTAGCAACCTCAAGCAAGTGCCTGTGTTTTCGTTCGACTACACCGTTTTGTTGTGGTGTATCAGTGCATGAAGTATCTAATTCCATGCCATGAGTGAAGTAATAGCCTAACATGTAATTGGATTGAAACTCATCTCCGTTGTCAGCCCTAATACGTTTTACTTCTTTCCCAAATTGTGTCCTAACCATGTTGCAAAACATAGGCAAATAATGAGCAACTTCTGACTTATGTTTCATGAGAAATACCCATACTGTTCGACTATAATCATCAACAATAGTAAGGAAATAATGTGCCCCAGAAAAAGAAGCAGTTCTATAATGGCCCCAAATATCACAATGTATAAGATCAAAACACGAACGGGTTTTAATAGAACTTAAAGGAAAGGGAAGTCTAGTTTGCTTGGCTCTTAAACAAGAATCACAAGGTTCAACATTATTCTGAAAATTAAATAAATGAGTACTCTGAAGCTTAGCCTTAGAAGCATGTCCCAACCGCTTGTGCCAAACTTGTGGATCTACTTTGACGGATAAGGCCATACCTCCTTCTCTTGCCGGCTCCAGTTGATAAAGACCATTTTGCTGCCTACCCACTCCAATCAGTTTCCTCGAGGGTAAGTCCTGTATCACACAAAAGTCCGGGAAGAAAGTAAGTGCACAATTCAAATCATTAGTGATTCGGCTAACAGAAATTAAATTGCATTTAAAATCTGGAATATTCAGAACATGATTTAGGTTAAACCCATTTGGTAACCGCGCTTCTCCGACACTTCGAACTGGTATGTGAGCACCATTCGGTATTTGTACAGGAGTTCCATTTTCATACACCCGCTGCTTCTCAAGTGTTCCTGCGTTACAAGTAATGTGCTCCGTTGCACCCGTAATCAATTATCCAAGAATTTTCTATGATAGTCTTACCGGCCGTATTAACGCTCGGGAACTTGTTGAAGCGCTAGTGTGTATCTTTTCACTTAGAAAAATTCCGTAAACTTTGCATCTTGCTCTTGGTTGAGTCCAGCTATTGGGCTTTGATCCACAGGCTGCTTCTGCTCGATCTGATCTACCTCCTTTACTTGTGCTGCTCTTCGTCCTCTTGGCCTTTGATTTCACTTTTCATTGTTTGGTCGTGTCCCTCTTCCCCAATCCGCCGGGTATCCAACCAATTCATAACAACTCTCTTTCGTGTGTCCAGTCTTCTCACAATGGCTGCACTTAGGTCTTTCGCGCCTTCCCAATCTTCTGTCGTAGCCTCCTCGTTCATAGTTGTCTATTGCTGGTCTTGAAGTGTTTGAGATTGTCTGTAGCGCAGCAGCTTCAATGGTGGGTTTTCGAGTGCTTGAGATCATTCTCTGCGCTTCGTCTTCAGCCACCAAGTGATAAGCAACGCCAAGATTCACAATTGGCTTAGTGCTCAGTATCTGCGTTTTCACTGTTCCAAACGCTTCATCGAGCCCCATAAGAAACTCATACAGCTTCTCCTTTTCGTTCATTGTCTGCAACCTTTTTGAAACATCGCATGTGCACTTCCCACAATCACACTTTGGTAATGGAGATATTGATTGTATCTCATCCCAAAGTCCTTTCAACTTTGTGTAGTATGACGAGATTGAGAGTCCTTCTTGCCTAGTAAGCGTCAATGCGCGCTTCAAGTCATAAGCCCGCGGTGCGCTTTCTTTCCCAAGGCGTTCCTCAAGGTCGTCCCAAATCTCTTTTGCCGTCTCTGCGTACTTCACGCTACTTCTAATCTCTTTGTCCATAGCACTGTTGAGCCATCCTTTTACCATGGCGTTACAGCGCTTCCAAAGCATTGCTTCGGATGAGGTTTCTGCTGGTTTATCGATTGACCCATCGACAAAGCCAATTTTATTTTTGGCGAACAATGCGTTGGCCATCTCATTCTTCCAGTCACCATAATTCCCGTCGCGGAGGATCTCGCTGACGAAGATTTGGCCGGGATTATCTGAAGCATGGATGTAGTATGGAGACATTACATCCACGGTAGGTGTTTTAGACGCACTGGAATCGTTGGAACCCATAATGCGTGGGAAGGTTTTGTTTTGGTAGTGGAATTATATGACCAGCTCTGATACCATGAAAATACCAAGTGAGCTTACTTTATTCATTGATACATCTCAGTATATATACATGAAGGAAGAAAGTTCTAGGCCTATTGGTGATAGACGTGATCTCCTAATGTGAATGTGATATACATCGTGATCTCCTAATGTGAATGTGATACACATAATCTCCTAATATGATACAATGAATATTCTGTTATACAAGGAAGGAAGTAGAATTAGGAAAGGATTCTCCAATGTCTTGAAGAGAAAGTGAAGGAAAAGATAACTGAGGATAACGAAGGTAACGGTAGAATTGACGTGAACTTCAACATGATTATCTACCTTGTTCAAATAGCCTAGCCTAGCTTTCTTGCTGCAAAGTCTGAAGTTTCGCTTAAGTGAATATGGTAATATATATTCTTATTTATGTTTATATTGTTGCTTACTATAGTTTATCATCTACTACTCCATCTGTTATATTTTTATCAAGAACAAAAATGAATATCTTCTTACATTAATTTGCAGGCAAAAAACGTTGGTACGGTGCGTCTTGGCCAATGGGGTGGTGAGGGTGGAAATCCGTGGAGTCAGAATATGGTTGGTGAGATATACGATATCTACGTTACTTTTGATGACATGGGTATCAATTCCGTCAAATTCAAATTTCAAGCTGCAAATGGCACCACAAACGAGTCTCCCCATTTTGGCATTCCAAAGGGTAGAGCGTCAAGGGTTAGGATCAATCGTTCATCCGTATTTTAATTTTTATGTTCATCTTTAATACAGTATATTAGAGTGATGTTGTTTCTAATGCGCTTTTACGTACAGTTTCCGTTTGATCCTAAATTGGAGAAGGTCATCTCTATTGGAGGCTCTGTGGGTGTTCATAACTCAGTAAAACGAATTACTTCGTTGACCTTTAGATCTGCCAAGAACAAATATGCACATGTTGGTCCTATACATTTGAATAAAGAAAATCAATTCGAATGCTTGATAGGCAAGGCTCCCATTACTGGGTTTTACGGCCGTTGTGGTACGGTGCTAGATTCAATAGGGGTCAGTATTGAGGTGGTTAAAACGAGTGATGTCGCTGGGCCATGGCCGGCTCGTGCAGGTGGAGTTCCATGGGATTACACTTCAATGGGTCCGATATGTCAAATTTCAGCTAGCTACAACAATGATGTTGTTCGCTCCCTCCAATTTGCAAGCAAAGATGCCTCTGGTGTTCTACACAAGTCCAACATATATGGCAAACCAGAAGGGGCTCAAATCCATGAGGTGAGCACTTGCATCCTTACTCATCATGATAATTATTAATAAATTCAAGTGTAATGTTCAAAAATACATATGAATTAAATAGGTAAGTAGCTACTAATTCTAAGTGAAATGTTAAAAAATACTAATACTACTAAATCCAATTGTATTTTAAAAATTTCATTGTTATTTAACATTTTTTTCAAAACCCTAGTTTCAAGTATTTAGTTTGATTCGTTCTGTCGAGACGAAAAAAACAGTATTCTTGGATTTTTCCCCCCGACTTATATACATTGAGATATTTAATTTTGAAATTTCAGAAAAATTTGGTTGATGGCGTGGAAGGTTTTGAATTTGAAATGTCAAATAACATTTTTTAGCTTTATCCTTGTTTATCCTATTAATTGCAAAAATGTCATCACCTCTATCCAAATAGTTTTTTATATGAACCATTGATTTGCATGTTATTCAATGTTTGATGTTTGTAGTTGGTTCAAATGATTCTTATTTTAATTAATTTTTATAAGAGTAAGACCCTATATATATATACTCCCTCTGTCCCGCTACAAACCGCACACTTTCTATTTTGAGCGTTCTATTACAAATCGCACACTTTCTAAAATGGCAAAGAATCTTTACTATTCCCTCCACTCATTCTCTCTCATATTTTACTTTTACACTCACAACATTTATATCATTATTTTTTTCCTTAATCCCCGCACAAACGAATGATTAATGCGGTTACTATGACGGAGGAGTATATATATATATATATATATATATATATATATATATATATATATATATATATATATATATATATATATATATATATATATATATATATATATATATATATATATATATATATATATCTATAGTATAAATTAGACTCCCATTATTGAACAGTTGAATGAACAGTTTCACGCGACAAATTTCCCATTTTACCCTCATACATTTGTCTCTTTCCCATTTTGTCCTTAAAAAAAATAAAAAAAATTTTTAATTATATAAAAAAAAAACCCCGTGTTCTTGGACACGGGCATGTACTAGTATATATATATATTGAATTAATATAAGAAAATGTATATGTCTATGATGCACGCAGATAAACATCGATACCAATGTTGAGAAGATAAATGGAATAAGTGGGGCTTACGGATCTTATGGCGGTGGAACCTTAGTAAAAGCTGTAACTTTTTTCACAAACAAAATGAAGTCAATTGGCCCTTTTGGTACCCAAAAACCCGAAGACACTCCTTTTTCATTCTCAGTTCAAGCTGAAAATGGTATTACTGGATTCCATGGTCGTGCTGGCTCTTTAATTGACGCCATTGGAGTCACCATGCAGACTAGTGCTGCCATTGTTGGACCATTTAATGGAGATGAAGGAAATTCATGGACTTACCAGCCCCGAGGTTTAATAACTCGCATTCATGTTACTTATGCTGAAGTTGTTCACACACTCCAATTTGAAAGCGTTGACCCGAACGGGGATACCCAACATTCACATGTCTATGGTCAGACCCCTGGCCCGAACAAAATTACTGTGAGCCTCCCTCATGATCGACTTGACAATTCAATCCAACGTTTTTTTATGTTACATTTTCTTGAATTTTTTTTTTTTAATTCTTTAATGTGTGTGATTGATTATTTTGACAGGTTGTAATTGAGAAAGATGATAAGATCACCAACATTAGCGGAACGACTGTCGATTTATCTGGTTGGTTTATAACTGGGATGCATATAACCACCAAGAAGCAAGTATATGGTCCTTTTGGGTCGGTAGGAAAGGGAATTAAATTCGCATATCCGATCGAAGAAGGATATATAAGCGGATTTCACGGCAAGTCCACTCATGCTCTTAAGGGTCTTGGCGTCTATGTCAAGCCAACTTAAGTTTTCCGAAGTCAAGAAAGAGGAATAAGGCTATTGGCCATGTTTTCAATTGCTGTTTTTATTGTTGTTGAGTTTCTTGTTTTTGTTTTTGGCTGTTTTATTGTTGTTGTGTTTCTTGTTTATGTTTTTGTTTTTGACTCATCAAAATGTTTAATAAACTCCTCAATGTCATTTCTGACTAATCCCAATTGTGTGGACTTCATGACTCTATCAAATATCAATTGATGGTACGCGGAGTGGTGCTAAATTGATGCAGTGAAATAAAACCCAGTGAAATAAAACCCAAAAGAAAAACCATCTAAGGAAAATCCTCGAAACTAATAATCTATCTAATAATCTATGGAAAATATTATCGAATTAAACTAATACAAGCTTCTAGGGTTTGACCCACAAGATAAGATGCAAACTGCAATCTTAATAAAATAACTAGTCTAATACCCGTGCGTTAAACGCACGACCAAAATTTTTTGATAAATAACATGAACTAAATCAAATTGTTACTATAACTATCTCATTTGATTTGCATGACTATCATTAAATAAAAATAATTATCTCATTTCTAAGTAATTCATATTATCAACAACTCTATTTTTTCATTAATTCACGTCTTTTAAGAAATTATATTTTTTGATATAATTTTATAAAGTCATAATTCGTATTATCTAACCAATATTATATTATAGTTTTCTTTTTTTTTTTTTTTTTTTTAAATATTTTATAGTTTTTATTTAGAAAACCCCATACATAAGTAGTTATTTTTTAGAAAACTATTTTAAAATAGTTAAGAAATCATTTATTTATTGTTTTAGCAATAAATATACAATTTATAACAAAAAAAATCAACTTAAATTTTTAATGTAAATTAATTGTCCCAATTTTTTAAAATCCTTTTCTTATACTTTTTATTTACCAATTTTTTTAATTTAAGAAACTTTATCTAAATATCACTTGTTGAAACTTAACTATATATCACTCTTTAAAAATATGGTTCAATAAAACACTAAAATCTCAGTTTTTTATTTTATTCATTTTTGGAATTTTAATGAATAAAATATTATCAATAATAAATTCAAAAGTTGTGTAAAAAAAAGTGGATAAATATGATTTCAAGCCTATTAAAAAAAATTCTACATTATAACTATTAGCTAAAAAACACTTAGTTCGAAGAAATTAATGAAGAAAAAGAAAAAAAAGTTTTTATAAAATTAAAAAGAATATAAGAAAATATAATTTTGAAAACAAAAATTTCAAAAAAAATATATCGCATTAATTTAATAATAATATTGATTTCTAAACATATTCAATAACTATTTTCATTTTAAAAACACTCTTCATTTAAGAAAAAAAAATGAAAAAAATATATCTAAATATCATTGTTATAAATAATCAATAACCATTTAAAAAAAAACTTAATTAGTTACACATACATGTTTGTTCAAAAGAGATATGATATGTGATTGAACTTTAAACAAACTATTATAAAAGTTTAATTATTTTTATATTATTTTAAGAATAAAATATATTTTTTATTTTTTTTTCTCAAAATACTAATATTGTACAATTTGTATCCAAGATAGAATTTTAAAATTTATATTAAGTCAAAAATATCATTTTATTAAATGAAAAGATTCCATGTCCATAATAATTGTTGATTTTGGAGTTTGCATAAGTTTTTGTTTTTTTTAAAAAGACAATTATTACTATTACCCACATTTCAAAAATATCATTTTATTAAATGAAATGATTTCATGTGTTTCTAAATGTATTTTTAATTAATAGGGGAGGAGAATAGGATAATAGGTTAATTTAAAGACAATTAATTGTTTTCTTAATTAGTTGATTATGCAAATCAAATATTCTAGAACCATCCATGTTTTGGAGGGAAAATGGGCTTGTTGAAATGCTTTATGCACTTCAACGTTTATATATATATAGATATTATCAAAAGTTCAAGTTTTACAAAAACTCTAGATGAGTATTTATAATCCAAATAAATTCTAATAGCCAGAAAATAATAATTGATAATGCACAAAACGTCGCATCAGTCCAAATTCAGCGGGTTGGATATTTTTGGAGAATTGAATAGAATGAAAAAGATAAACAAACACGTAAACTAAGCTGGGGCTTCACTGGCGAACACCCTCAGACGTGAGAGTAAGTATTCGTAAATATGAGAGCATGCCAATTGACAACAGTTTAGAGTCAAAGAATGCGTTACCATAATTATGAGATTTATGCCATATATTTATAGTGGTATGAGACGGTTTTCTGCCTTAGAAAAGAAGTCTTAGGAGAAATTTAATGAGTTGAATCTTATTCAAATCCTAAATTCAAGGTTTCCATATTTGACTAGAATTCTAACCGTGATAGCTTGACGTATGTCGGGCATGTCATTCTCGGTGCATGGCCTTGTTCGACTTAATCCTTGGTTACCAATCATTGGTCGAAATTGTGTTTATGCTGTAATTATGTAGGACGATCAAAGGTAGGGAGGCCCACTCACTTTGTCGTCATAAGGAGATATAACCCTGGTGGGATTAAATGTAAGAGAGATGGTCTTGGTCGACATATCAGGCATGCTTTGCCCTTGGTCGATTTATCTTTATTTCTAGATTCTCTTTGACTTTGGTCAACACGTGACTATGTTGAGTTACATGGAGGACCATAGCTAGGAAGACCGATTCCCTATGTCGTTTTTAGGAGTTGTACATAATTTTACTCGCGGCTCGACCCATAAAGCTTACTCGTAGCATGATCCAATGGGTCAAGCTCGGTTTATACAATTCAGTGGCCCCCCACTTTCTAGCTCGACTTTGCTTCCCCAGCAAGTCCTCATCAACAACCCAACAGATCACAGGATGCCCCAACTTTAGCTTGGGACCCTTACAAGCAAGAATATCAATTCCCTTCAAGGAAACGACATCGCAGAACTTGTTGGCTAGTTCCTCGACCTCGGCATAAGTAAAACCAAGATGAGGAGGAGCAGTCAAAGTGGCAGACTGAATGGTAGAGGCAGAAGGGTTATCCTTCTTCAACGACGGCTCTTCATACAAAGAATCATGCTCAGCCCTACCTCTTTTCTAGCTCGATCTGCCCCTTTGCATCCACACTATGATTGGCGAAGCCTTCAAGTCGACCATCATACCGTGACAGCTGCTCCTTTGAGAGTCCCATTTCCTTGAACGTTTTGTAAAATAGAATGTCTTTGCAGGCCCCATGTCTATCAAGAGTCTGCTCGTCGTACACCCATCAATCAGCCCTGGGATAACGAGAACTTGCTCTCTGGACGCTATATTAGTTGCTAATTCGTCTGGATAGAAGCTGATAACCTCGTCCCTGATGTAGCTTCTAGGCGGCACGTGAGGGGTCTTGTTGAGCTGGAATATCTTGTGTTTCAGGGCGGTGTTGCTAGCTTGCTCAGTGATTACTCCCAAATTCAATCAAGGTTGCCTTGGTTCTTGCGTACCACCAGCAGGTCGCTCACCGCCACCAGACTGAGTGGCCTTCACATACCTGTCGAGCTTACCATCGTCGACCCACTTCTGAATGATACGTTTCAGACTCATACAATTTTCCGTAGTATGGCCCGTATCCTTGTGATATTCACAATATTTACTGTTGTCCCTTCTGAACTTATTTCCTGGGTTCATTGGGGCTGGGGGGACCTAGCTCGACTGTATTCAAAATTTCAGAGCGACTTACTGTTAGCGGCGTAAATGTCTTGGGCACTCTCTCAGTCGCCCTGGTTCTGTTCTTCCCATTCTTGTTGTTACCACCATTTTTGGCTTGGTCTTTCTTATCAGCATCTACGACCTCAGCCTTGGAACCTGTCCCTTTCTTCTTTTCTTTCCTCTCTTCAGCAATGGCCACATTGTAGGCCCTTTCAAACAGCTCTTGACGGGTTGTCACGCTCCTGACTTGTAGCTCGTAATCTAAGTCATTCGAGGTTACTCCATTTCTAAAGCAATTTATTACTTCCCTATCTGTCAGGTCCTCCTCAATCTTGTCTACCATCTCCTTGAACTTGGTATAATAGCTCATCGTGCTTTCATTTTTTCCTTGCACCAAATTGTTCAAATCGGTGACTGTCAATTTTTGGGCTCCAGCCGTCGAGAAGCGATCTAGAAACTTCTTTCTCATGTAATGCCATGTGGTAATACAACCTGGTGCCAAACCCTTAAACCATGTCAGGGCTGCCCCTGTGAGAGTGCTGGTAAGTGCCTTGCACATCATATCATCCTCGTTGGAGACGAAACACATAGTAGCTTTTAGAAGCTGTATATGACTCTGGGCATTGGTCGCACCTGAATATTTTTCAAGAGTGGGCAACCTGAAACCGTGGGGAGGTCGACGTTCGAGCAACTCTTTGGACAAGGGACGAAGAGTAAAGTCATTTCGTTCGCTCTTTCCAACATCATCTTTTTTGTCGGCCTCCCATTGTTCAAACTTTTTCTTCCACTGCAACCATTCCTTAGCATCTGGATTGTCGTCCCTTGCATGGGAGACGTCGTTGGATCTTTGTCGCTCATCACGATGAGGTTCCCTCCTTGAGTTAGCCCTACGCCTTTCACTTCTGGGGGGATTCACCTCTCTACCTCGCCTGTCTCTGTGGGAAGGCGATCTCACTGAGTTCACTGGCGACCTGCGCCTATCTTTCCTGACGGGTGACCTACGCCCATCTCTATTCCTGTGAGACTGCGACCTAACTGATCTGACAGGCGACTTGCGCCTATTTCTCTCGCGGTGAGACTGCGATCTCTCGGTTCAAGCAGGCGACCTACGCCTATTCCTTTCAGCCTCCCTCTGTCATCTCAACTCAGACTCAGCTTCCTGCTCCCTGTACGTATTGAGATGACTACGCAAGTCGTCGGGCGGAATAGGTATGTGGGTGCGAATGTGTGGTACGATCTGTCGTTCATTATTCTGCCTGTTACTCCCGTTTCGCTCTAGCACTTCCTTCTGGATCGCCCTGTTAGAGACTTGTGAGGGGGCTGCTCTCTCCGACCTTCTATTATTCTGATCAGGCTCCTCCTCCATCACTAATAACTCCGCTAAGATTCTAGCCCGCTCCACTAGCATCTTCTTTCTACTGAGGGAATTGGTTGAGGGACCTGGTCTGTCGCCTGCAGCCATTCGCCCTGCTTGACGCTTTGGAGGGGGCTGAGCCCTTTGCTCGACCATGGGCCTTTTCTCCCTTCTGCCGTCGGGCAAGCCTCTGCCATCATCAATGCTATTCGAACGTGTCGCCCTTCCATGCGGACGCATCGGGGGAGGAGGAGGAGGCATATTAGCATTGCGGTTTCCAGCATTCGTATTAGTACCGGTGTTACCCTCGTTATGCTCGTCCGAGGCCTCTGACACATGACCATCAGAAGTCATCATGATGATGGGTTGTAAGAAATTTCGAGGTCAAAAAAGCACGATTCCCGGCAATGGAACCAAACTGATGCTGCAAGAATCGTGTCGTTATCAATCTCCGTCCAGCTGCAAGATCAATCTCCTGACTTCTGACCTGAAAACAGAACCCACGACTAGCCGGAATGGTCTCCGGCAAAGACCCTCGGGCGTGAGGATAATTAAGGTGTATGAGAGCTAAATAATTATAAGGAACAATGTATTCTCAAATAATCAAAAAGCAATTACCTTGAAACGGTTGACATTGCCTTGTATTTATAGTTGTTGATGAGAGATATAATTGTGATATGATTGTATTAAATCCCTATAATCTCGGATCAGATATGCATAAGAAATTTTGTCCATCTATAACTCCTGATTTGTAGGGAGTCCGTTTATGAAAAGACTTGTATTCACGCCTGGACTCTGTAGGTCGTCACGTATTATAATAGGTCGATGTCGCCTGTTGGGCCTAGGTCGACCTGACTGATGGATGTGATCATGCCCGAACTGAGATCCGTCGTATGTCGGACCATGCTAAGTCGGGACATTGTAGGTCGGACAAAGAGCTTAGGTCGATTGATCATGCTGTTGGGCCATGGGCCTGGTAATAATGGGGCCTAACCCACAGAGAATGTGGTGACAATAGTAGGTAGATAATTGAGTTTACTCGTTGAACATAGCCCATCACATTTATTTCGTTCAATAATAATAATTATTATAATAATAATAATAATATCTGGTAAGAATATAAAACATCCAAAGTAAACATAAACTCGTTTAAATAAATTAAAAAACAAAAAAACGTCAAAAGAAAGTCGGGAGAATGCTTCGCAATCGTGTTGAGTGATTTAGTGTGCAAATAAGCCACAAGTCTGTTGCTTCCAGCTACTTGTCCTCCATCATATTCCCCTTCTTCACGAGAAGAACTCGTCCCTATTTTCACATTCAAATTCTCAGAATGATCATTTCAAGTAAAAAATACTTTGAATATAATTGTATGTTTGCAGGGGCTGAAATTTTTTTTTTTTTTTTTTTGCCCCCGCCCCGCCCCCACACCAATATGTTTTTGTTATATATAATTAACTTCAAAATTAACACCAGTGAGTGATGCGGTTCAGCGGTAGAAGGTGTAAAGTTAAAGTCTTTGGTGTGTCCTTTCAAATCAATGTTCAAGCCCTGCTACCTACATTTTCAATTAATTTTATTTGTCTTCCATCTTTGCTATTCTCTCTCTCTCTCTCCATTTCTTTCTCTTAACAGTTTTGTTTTTCTCTTTTTCCTAATATCCTCACATTTTTTCAATCTTAATTAATTAGTTAGGCTTTTCCCATTTTTTTTGTTTTTGATCTTTCTTCCTATTATTCCAAGTTTAATTAGCAAATTTGAATTTCTTTTTTGTACGAGTAATATATTTTAATAAATTGTTTGCGTTAAATACTTCAACATTATTTCAATCGTTCTTAAAATTACTTACTTTTATCATTTTTGTTAACTTTCTTAATTCTTTACATTTTTAATTAAAATACATTGTATTTCATGGATTCGACCCATTTTTTACTTGTCCGACCCGATTTTTTTTTTTTACGGGGACGCTGCCCCCAAACCCCCGTGTAATCTTGCCCCCCCGGGGCAATTCCTGACTCCACCCTTGTATGTTTGGCATCCTAAATTTCAGGATAACTTGAAACAATACTCCGTATCACTGGATTATAAATATTTTGAATATATCCGTATTTTAAACACAATTTAAAGTAGAACGGTTTCTTCAAAATAAAAGATGATCATCCCTCTTGCTTTGCTTTGTCAGAATCAAATCTGTAACAGATTCAATTTCTTCCTCAATAAACCCTTCAAATACTAGACTTGAAATATACTCCCTCCGTCTCGTTAGAAGTGTCACTTTTTACCCAAAATGGTGTCTCGTTTGAAGCGTCACCTTTCCTAAAAAAAAAATATTTTATTAATATTCTATTATCCCATCCACTATTCCCTCCACTAATTCTCTCTCCTCTACACTAACAAATCTTTTTAAATTTACTATTTCCTTCACTAATTCTCTCTCCTAATTTCAAATTACACTCACAATATTTTTTCTTCCCACACTTTTCCTTAATTTGCGTGTCACCTTAAAAGGGTAACACTTCTAGCGGGACGGAGGGAGTACAGCTTAGTTTTACTATTTTTACAATTTACTCCCTTCATATTTCCATAGAAATATGCGTATTTTTGCTTGACACGAAAATTAAGGTAAAAAATGAAAAAGATGAAAAAGGTGATGTGTTGTGAGTGTAAATGGTTGGGTAGGAGAGAGAAAGTGGAGTAAGTGGGTAATGATTGTGAGTAGAGATAAGTGGATCTCATTTCCATTTTGAGAAAATATAAATTATTGTGAAACGCTCAAAAATATGTCTTTTTGCATATTATCATGAAAGGACAAAAAGTGAACATTTAATTAATGTAATGTCCTTTCGTCAACTGATAAGCCATTTATGCATTAAATTTCTTGATGTGACATATTATATCTCTCATGTGTCTATCTTGATTGTGATTATACTGGGAAATATGGAATCTCAATTTTTTTATAATTAAATTTGCATGTGAGTACGTACTGTGAATACTGTCTTCATTACTAACTCCAATACAGCACGATTTCTATTCGAAATCTAAAATCCCTTAAAAAAATCTCTACTAACGACACTGAACCTGATACTCAAGGGGACAGAAATTTAATTGCAACTTAAATTAATGTTTTGGGAGTACCAGTTCTAGTTTGGACTCTTCCACGTACCTAGTGCCCAAGGAAAAAAACAAATAGAAAAATGGGTTAAACTTGTTTTTAGGTTAATTATTATAATTAAAATATTCAAATTTAATACTTATTCTTCTTATGTACCTATACTTCCTTTCTTTAGTTAATTAACTTAAAGATGTATAATCCTTTACCTTGGCCTTGCTTTAACGTATCAAATGAACGTACATCGCCAAGAAATATGCGGAAGCCTAAACAATGAAACGGAGCGGAAATCAATTAACTTAAAGATGTATAATCCCTTACCTTGGCCTTGCTTTCCTTCCTTAAGCAACGCCTTTACGCGAAATCTACAATCACGGAATAACATAACTTATAAGACAAGCAATCGTTTATTACTTCTTATGTACCTATACTTCCTTTCTTTAGTTAACCTATGAGTTACTCTTAGACTCACCTTAACTGGTTAACTAACTTTCTATTTTTAGTAACTTTCCTAATTTAGCAGTTTCTTAAACTTAGAAACTTTCTATTTCGAAACTCTAACACTTTGGAACCTAAGTCTTTTAGTATTCTTAAAGTGTTATTTTTCTTCTTTTCCCTTAATATAATTTCTTTAAAGTCTTTGGACTTCCCCTAAATTCCAAAAGGTTCTTTTAGGTTTTCTTAATTTCAATAAAGTCCTTTAACTCTCTAAAGTTACAAAGAGGTCATTTAACTTTCCGAATTTTACAAAATAGTCCATCAACTTTTGGAAAATTGCGAAACAGTCCCTCAACTTTTGGAAAATTACTAAACAGTCCCTCAACTTTTGGAAAATTGCTAAACAGTCCTTCAACTTTTCAGTAATTGCAAAACAGTCCTTCAGATTTTCAAAATCACAGAACAGTCCCTCGTAACCTTTGAACTTTTCAGTTCGGTCTGAGTTAACCTGTTCGCTTAATGACTTAATGGATAATCCTTTCAGCTTTGAAAACTCATGCGGTTTGGTCCCTTTTCAGTTTGAAAACTAACTGTGCTTTATCAAAATAGGCCAAACACTTAACGGTTTAAACAAAACAAAACCAAAACCTACCTAGGCCATTCGGCCGAATCCATGGTGGTTCAAAAACATGATTTTTGTTCTTCTTTTTATTTTTCAAACATTAAATACATCATTTAATTTATATATTCTTTTAATAAAAATACTTTTAATCATATTTATTGAGATTGATTTAATTTCAGAATAATATGAATTAGGGTTAGGGTTACATCATTATAACCTACAATTTCCCAATAATCAAACCCTTAATTTATTACATAAACCTTAAGATTAAACCATTACAATCTAAGAATGGCTAAACCTAGAATTAAATAGTTTTAAACTTTCAAAAAAATTATAACTAATTCAATTTAATTCGGAATTGAATGAAATAAAAACTAGGGTTTAGGGTATCATCTTACCTTGATTTTTTGATGAAGAAACAATGGCCAAAGAAGACCAAAAACGGCTGTCACTCCTCCTCCAAGCCTTCGACCGCCGCCCCTCTCCTCTCTAGGGTTTTTAATTTCTTTCTTTTTCTTTGCTTTGATTAATGAAAGATTATGAAAAAATAATAATGAGGTTTTATTTTAATATCCTAGGCTTTCACCTCCTTGGGCCCCTTTGACCTCCTAAGCCCAACTTAGCCCACTTGACTTAATTAAATAAATTGGTCCATTTAATTAATCCAAGTCCAAATCAAATAAGGAGTATTATTTTATTTATTTTTCTAATTAAAATAATACAAAAAAAATTTAAAATTTTTGGGTCTTTACATTCTTACCCCCTTAAAAGAAGTTTAGTCCTCTAAACTTAACGTACCTGCCACTGTCCAATTTGCATCATCATCATCTCTAGCTTTCATAGTATAGACTCTTCCTGTACGCTTCGAATTTGAGTCGTCCTTGTTGTCCTTACTCTTGTCCTTGTTCTCACGATCCTTTGTGAACCTTTCTTTGAGTGGTTCAGGGCAATCCTTAATCATATGCCCGGTCTTCCCACAGTTAAAACACGCCTTTAAGATTCTATAACAACGTTGAGTTTCATGATTACCCCCACACTCATTACACTTGGCACCATCAGTACGTTGTGTCACCTGTTTCTTTGCCTGACTTCCTGAATCCTTATTATCCTGAAAACTAGTTTGTCTATCTCTCTTTTTATGCTTGTCATTCCAATCTGCCTGCACTTCGATAAGACCTCTTTCCACTAGCAACGCCTTGTTTACCACGTCCTTGTATGTCTTAAGCTCAAATGGTACCACTCCCCTCTTGATTGCAGGCTTTAACCCCTCTTCAAACCTACGCACGCGATTTTCTTCGGTTGCCACGTAAGTAGGGGCAAACTTGGCAAGACGTGCAAACTCAGCCTCATACTCAGACACCGTCTTGTCCTTCTGAACTAGCTTAATAAAGTCATTCTCTCTCTGAATTTGCTCACTCCTAGGAAAATACTTCTCATAAAATGCCACTTTGAAATCTTCCCAAGTAAACAAAAACTCGTCATTCGATGCTTTGCGCTTCTCCATAAGCCACCAATCATAGGCCCCTTCCTTCAACATGAAGGTGGCACACGACACCTTGATACTCTCACGACAGCGCATCCCCTCAAATGTCTTTTCCATCTCTTGCACCCAATCCTCTGCTGCTATAGGTCCCCCAATACCACTAAAGGTTGCGCTAGTATGCTTTTTTAATTCTTCTAAATCACTACTCGCCTTAGGTGGGACACCACCAACCTCTTCTTGAACTCCGTTGTTCTTTGGATTAATCCGTAAGTGCTTGCAACAAGGGAACTAATTACGCCACCGGCGCTCGTTCTTTGTACCCCCTGACCATTGGTCCCATTGGCTTGATTACCATCCTGAGCATTTTGGGTATTCTCAACCCTATGATTAGTACTATTCTCAGCTGAAACCTCATGGTTGTCATTCTCAACATGATCCTCTTCCCTCACATCATTAGTCTGATTCCGTTGTCGACCTCTCCGGTTTTGAATCCTTGTACTCACTCTTATTTTCGCCATTAACCTAAAATGGCAAAAGAGAAAATAGTCATAAATCCAAATAGATAAGATTTTGATACACTAAGAAATAAACATTATAAACTTTCATAATTTGGTAAAGCAACTGATCTTATCATAACAATCTACACTAACACTCCCAGAATGACACTGAGATCAAACCTAAGACTCAGATCAAACTTATTCTCACAAATCCTAAACTCCCAAAGATCTAAAAGCTCAATTCAACTTATCCTCATACATCCTATCTCCCAAGGATCTAAAACCAGGCTTTGATACCAACTGTAACGACCCCAAATTTCCACAACAATAATAATACTTAATTGATAATAAAATAACCTCCAACGGCTACTAAAAACCATAATTCAAACACTAACCATCATTTGAAATAACTTAATGTGGACAACGGTAATAATTCCAACGGCTAGTACAATCCACTAGCTCAACACAATCTTTAAAGTCTTACAACTTTCAAATAACTGAAATAACTAACTAAAGAGTCTAAAAATGAATGAACTAGAACGATCCTTGAACTCCTTACGAAGT
The DNA here is from genome assembly GCA_022495995.1 of Adenophora triphylla var. japonica. Taxonomy (NCBI): domain Eukaryota; kingdom Viridiplantae; phylum Streptophyta; class Magnoliopsida; order Asterales; family Campanulaceae; genus Adenophora; species Adenophora triphylla. The sequence continues at coordinate 165,904 of JAFEMH010002041.1, forward strand.
GCTCCCGAACCGTTTCATCTTCTTCCTATATGAAATCTGGAAGAAAAAGAGTATGAAAGGTTGAGCGAACAATGCCCAGTAAGTTCATATACAACCCTCCTAAGTTACTAAGGAGGAGTTGACCTGAAGGAATATCAAACAATACAAATTTCAAATAACAATCGAAGACATAACGAATTACAAATTCGAAATCATTATTTAACAAATTCTCAAATCACATGTCTTTCAAAATCTCAATGGTTTCACAAACTGAGTTAACAAATATTTTGGAGTTCCAAATGATGACGAAATCGATTCAAATTGACTCGAATTGTTTACTTATTTAAAACTGTCCCATACCAGCTTTAACTAACTAAACCACTCACAGATTTTTAGGAATTTCAAAGGACTGATAAGCTGAACAAAGTTGACTCGAATGATTTAGTTATCTACAACTGTCCCATACCAGCTGTAGATAATCAAATCATTCACAGACATCATGATCACATAAGTGGTCCACTGACCTTATCAAACCAAAATCCCATAAAGGGAACAAAAGCCCACAAGGAGCACAAAGGTTGACTCCGCAGAGTCCTAAACAGTGTATCCGGAACACTTCACCACTCCTACATTGAAGCGGTGAACTAAGTTTGCCCGAAGGCCAAAATATCAAATATACCCCGCCGAAGCAGGTTGTCTAACTTAGTGATCATTAATGGAACAAAATCATATCATATCAAAACTCATTTTTATACAGAATACGAACTTTCACAATAACAATAAAATTCTGTATTTACGAAACCAAAAGGACGATATAGCAAACGAATAACAAAAGATTAGCAAATAACGGTAACCGAGGGAGTCAAAACAAATACTGACGCGAGGTCAGCTTTAACGTATCAAATGAACGTACATCGCCAAGAAATATGCGGAAGCCTAAACAATGAAACGGAGCGGAAATCAATTAACTTAAAGATGTATAATCCCTTACCTTGGCCTTGCTTTCCTTCCTTAAGCAACGCCTTTACGCGAAATCTACAATCACGGAATAACATAACTTAGGCACAAGTAATCGTTTATTACTTCTTATGTACCTATACTTCCTTTCTTTAGTTAACCTATGAGTTACTCTTAGACTCACCTTAACTGGTTAACTAACTTTCTATTTTTAGTAACTTTCCTAATTTAGCAGTTTCTTAAACTTAGAAACTTTCTATTTCGAAACTCTAACACTTTGGAACCTAAGTCTTTTAGTATTCTTAAAGTGTTATTTTTCTTCTTTTCCCTTAATATAATTCCTTTAAAGTCTTTGGACTTCCCCTAAATTCCAAAAGGTTCTTTTAGGTTTTCTTAATTTCAATAAAGTCCTTTAACTCTCTAAAGTTACAAAGAGGTCATTTAACTTTCCGAATTTTACAAAATAGTCCATCAACTTTTGGAAAATTGCGAAACAGTCCCTCAACTTTTGGAAAATTACTAAACAGTCCCTCAACTTTTGGAAAATTGCTAAACAGTCCTTCAACTTTTCAGTAATTGCAAAACAGTCCTTCAGATTTTCAAAATCACAGAACAGTCCCTCAGAACCTTTGAACTTTTCAGTTCAGTCCTGAAGTTAACTGTTCAGTTAATGACTTAACTGGATAATCCTTTCAGCTTTGAAAACTCTGCAGTTTGGTCCCTTTTCAGTTTGAAAACTAACTGTGCTTTATCAAAATAGGCCAAACACTTAACGGTTTAAACAAAACAAAACCAAAACCTACCTAGGCCATTCGGCCGAATCCATGGTGGTTCAAAAACATGATTTTTGTTCTTCTTTTTATTTTTCAAACATTAAATACATCATTTAATTTATATATTCTTTTAATAAAAATACTTTTAATCATATTTATTGAGATTGATTTAATTTCAGAATAATATGAATTAGGGTTAGGGTTACATCATTATAACCTACAATTTCCCAATAATCAAACCCTTAATTTATTACATAAACCTTAAGATTAAACCATTACAATCTAAGAATGGCTAAACCTAGAATTAAATAGTTTTAAACTTTCAAAAAAATTATAACTAATTCAATTTAATTCGGAATTGAATGAAATAAAAACTAGGGTTTAGGGTATCATCTTACCTTGATTTTTTGATGAAGAAACAATGGCCAAAGAAGACCAAAAACGGCTGTCACTCCTCCTCCAAGCCTTCGACCGCCGCCCCTCTCCTCTCTAGGGTTTTTAATTTCTTTCTTTTTCTTTGCTTTGATTAATGAAAGATTATGAAAAAATAATAATGAGGTTTTATTTTAATATCCTAGGCTTTCACCTCCTTGGGCCCCTTTGACCTCCTAAGCCCAACTTAGCCCACTTGACTTAATTAAATAAATTGGTCCATTTAATTAATCCAAGTCCAAATCAAATAAGGAGTATTATTTTATTTATTTTTTCTAATTAAAATAATACAAAAAAAATTTTAAAATTTTTGGGTCTTTACATTCTTACCCCCTTAAAAGAAGTTTAGTCCTCTAAACTTAACGTACCTGCCACTGTCCAATTTGCATCATCATCATCTCTAGCTTTCATAGTATAGACTCTTCCTGTACGCTTCGAATTTGAGTCGTCCTTGTTGTCCTTACTCTTGTCCTTGTTCTCACGATCCTTTGTGAACCTTTCTTTGAGTGGTTCAGGGCAATCCTTAATCATATGCCCGGTCTTCCCACAGTTAAAACACGCCTTTAAGATTCTATAACAACGTTGAGTTTCATGATTACCCCCACACTCATTACACTTGGCACCATCAGTACGTTGTGTCACCTGTTTCTTTGCCTGACTTCCTGAATCCTTATTATCCTGAAAACTAGTTTGTCTATCTCTCTTTTTATGCTTGTCATTCCAATCTGCCTGCACTTCGATAAGACCTCTTTCCACTAGCAACGCCTTGTTTACCACGTCCTTGTATGTCTTAAGCTCAAATGGTACCACTCCCCTCTTGATTGCAGGCTTTAACCCCTCTTCAAACCTACGCACGCGATTTTCTTCGGTTGCCACGTAAGTAGGGGCAAACTTGGCAAGACGTGCAAACTCAGCCTCATACTCAGACACCGTCTTGTCCTTCTGAACTAGCTTAATAAAGTCATTCTCTCTCTGAATTTGCTCACTCCTAGGAAAATACTTCTCATAAAATGCCACTTTGAAATCTTCCCAAGTAAACAAAAACTCGTCATTCTGATGTTTGCGCTTCTCCATAAGCCACCAATCATAGGCCCCTTCCTTCAACATGAAGGTGGCACACGACACCTTGATACTCTCACGACAGCGCATCCCCTCAAATGTCTTTTCCATCTCTTGCACCCAATCCTCTGCTGCTATAGGTCCCCCAATACCACTAAAGGTCAAGGCTAGTATGCTTTTTTAATTCTCGCTAAATCACTACTCGCCTAGGTGGGACACCACCAACTGTTCTGCCGAACCCGTTGTTCCGGATTAATCCTGTAAGTGCTTGCAACAAGGGAACTAATTCTCGCCACCAGGCGCTACCGTTTCCTGTACCACTACATTGGTCCCATTGGCTTGATTACCATCCCGAGCATTTTGGGTATTCTCAACCCTATGATTAGTACTATTCTCACTCGTGAAACCTCACGGTTGTCATTCTCAACATGATCCTCTTCCCTCACATCATTAGTCTGATTCCGTTGTCGACCTCTCCGGTTTTGAATCCTTGTACTCACTCTTATTTTCGCCATTAACCTAAAATGGCAAAAGAGAAAATAGTCATAAATCCAAATAGATAAGATTTTGATACACTAAGAAATAAACATTATAAACTTTCATAATTTGGTAAAGCAACTGATCTTATCATAACAATCTACACTAACACTCCTTAATGACACCGAGATCAAACCTAAGACGCAGCTCAAACTTATTCTCACAAATCCTAAACTCCCAAAGATCTAAAAGCTCAAATCAACTTATCCTCATACATCCTATCTCCCAAGGATCTAAAACCTGGCTTTGATACCAACTGTAACGACCCCAAATTTCCACAACAATAATAATACTTAATTTATAATAAAATAACCTCCAACGGCTACTAAAAACCATAATTCAAACACTAACCATCATTTGAAATAACTTAATGTGGACAACGGTAATAATTCCAACGGCTAGTACAATCCACTAGCTCAACACAATCTTTAAAGTCTTACAACTTTCAAATAACTGAAATAACTAACTAAAGAGTCTAAAAATGAATGAACTAGAACGATCCTTGAACTCCTTACGAAGTGCTCCCGAACCGTTTCATCTTCTTCCTATATGAAATCTGGAAGAAAAAGAGTATGAAAGGGTGAGCGAACAATGCCCAAGAGTTCATATACAACCCTCCTAAGCATTAAGGAGGAGTTGACCTGAAGGAATATCAAACAATACAAATTTCAAATAACAATCGAAGACATAACGAATTACAAATTCGAAATCATTATTTAACAAATTCTCAAATCACATGTCTTTCAAAATCTCAATGGTTTCACAAACTGAGTTAACAAATATTTTGGAGTTCCAAATGATGACGAAATCGATTCAAATTGACTCGAATTGTTTACTTATTTAAAACTGTCCCATACCAGCTTTAACTAACTAAACCACTCACAGATTTTTAGGAATTTCAAAGGACTGATAAGCTGAACAAAGTTGACTCGAATGATTTAGTTATCTACAACTGTCCCATACCAGCTGTAGATAATCAAATCATTCACAGACATCATGATCACATAAGTGGTCCACTGACCTTATCAAACCAAAATCCCATAAAGGGAACAAAAGCCCACAAGGAGCACAAAGGTTGACTCCGCAGTCCTAAACAACAGTATCCGGAACACTTCACCACTCCTACATTGAAGCGGTGAACTAAGTTTGCCCGAAGGCCAAAATATCAAATATACCCCGCCGAAGCAGGTTGTCTAACTTAGTGATCATTAATGGAACAAAATCATATCATATCAAAACTCATTTTTATACAGAATACGAACTTTCACAATAACAATAAAATTCTGTATTTACGAAACCAAAAGGACGATATAGCAAACGAATAACAAAAGATTAGCAAATAACGGTAACCGAGGAGTCAAAACAAATATCGACGCGAGGTCGCCTTTAACGTATCAAATGAACGTACATCGCCAAGAAATATGCGGAAGCCTAAACAATGAAACGGAGCGGAAATCAATTAACTTAAAGATGTATAATCCCTTACCTTGGCCTTGCTTTCCTTCCTTAAGCAACGCCTTTACGCGAAATCTACAATCACGGAATAACATAACTTAGGCACAAGTAATCGTTTATTACTTCTTATGTACCTATACTTCCTTTCTTTAGTTAACCTATGAGTTACTCTTAGACTCACCTTAATTGGTTAACTAACTTTCTATTTTTAGTAACTTTCCTAATTTAGCAGTTTCTTAAACTTAGAAACTTTCTATTTCGAAACTCTAACACTTTGGAACCTAAGTCTTTTAGTATTCTTAAAGTGTTATTTTTCTTCTTTTCCCTTAATATAATTCCTTTAAAGTCTTTGGACTTCCCCTAAATTCCAAAAGGTTCTTTTAGGTTTTCTTAATTTCAATAAAGTCCTTTAACTCTCTAAAGTTACAAAGAGGTCATTTAACTTTCCGAATTTTACAAAATAGTCCATCAACTTTTGGAAAATTGCAAACAAGCCCCTCAACTTTTGGAAAATTACTAAACAGTCCCTCAACTTTTGGAAAATTGCTAAACAAATTCTTCAACTTTTCGTAATTGCAAAACAGTCCTTCAGATTTTAAAATCACAGAACAGCCCTCGTAACCTTTGAACTTTTCAGTTCAAATTCCTGGTTAACTGTCAGTAATGACTTAACCTGGATAATCCTTTCACTTTGAAAACTCTGCAGCTTTGGTCCCTTTTCGGTTGAAAACTAACTGCTTTATCAAAATAGGCCAAACACTTAACGTTTAAACAAAACAAAACCAAAACCTACCTAGGCCATTCGGCCGAATCCATGGTGGTTCAAAAACATGATTTTTGTTCTTCTTTTTATTTTTCAAACATTAAATACATCATTTAATTTATATATTCTTTTAATAAAAATACTTTTAATCATATTTATTGAGATTGATTTAATTTCAGAATAATATGAATTAGGGTTAGGGTTACATCATTATAACCTACAATTTCCCAATAATCAAACCCTTAATTTATTACATAAACCTTAAGATTAAACCATTACAATCTAAGAATGGCTAAACCTAGAATTAAATAGTTTTAAACTTTCAAAAAAATTATAACTAATTCAATTTAATTCGGAATTGAATGAAATAAAAACTAGGGTTTAGGGTATCATCTTACCTTGATTTTTTGATGAAGAAACAATGGCCAAAGAAGACCAAAAACGGCTGTCACTCCTCCTCCAAGCCTTCGACCGCCGCCCCTCTCCTCTCTAGGGTTTTTAATTTCTTTCTTTTTCTTTGCTTTGATTAATGAAAGATTATGAAAAAATAATAATGAGGTTTTATTTTAATATCCTAGGCTTTCACCTCCTTGGGCCCCTTTGACCTCCTAAGCCCAACTTAGCCCACTTGACTTAATTAAATAAATTGGTCCATTTAATTAATCCAAGTCCAAATCAAATAAGGAGTATTATTTTATTTATTTTTTCTAATTAAAATAATACAAAAAAATTTTTAAAATTTTTGGGTCTTTACATTCTTACCCCCTTAAAAGAAGTTTAGTCCTCTAAACTTAACGTACCTGCCACTGTCCAATTTGCATCATCATCATCTCTAGCTTTCATAGTATAGACTCTTCCTGTACGCTTCGAATTTGAGTCGTCCTTGTTGTCCTTACTCTTGTCCTTGTTCTCACGATCCTTTGTGAACCTTTCTTTGAGTGGTTCAGTGGCAATCCTTAATCATATGCCCGGTCTTCCCACGCTTAAAACACGCCTTTAAGATTCTATAACAACGTTGAGTTTCATGATTACCCCCACACTCATTACACTTGGCACCACCGCACGTTGTGTCACCCGTTTCTTTCGTCGACTTCCCGAATCCTTATTATCCCGAAAACTAGTTTTGTCTATCTCTCTTTTTATGCTTGTCATTCCAATCTGCCTGCACTTCGATAAGACCTCTTTCCACTAGCAACGCCTTGTTTACCACGTCCTTGTATGTCTTAAGCTCAAATGGTACCACTCCTCTTGATTGCAGGCTTTAACCCCTCTTCAAACCTACGCACGCGATTTTCTTCGGTTGCCACGTAAGTAGGGGCAAACTTGGCAAGACGTGCAAACTCAAATTTCATACTCATACACCGTCTTGTCCTTCTGAACTAGCTTAATAAAGTCATTCTCTCTCTGAATTTGCTCACTCCTAGGAAAATACTTCTCATAAAATGCCACTTTGAAATCTTCCCAAGTAAACAAAAACTCGTCATTCTGATGTTTGCGCTTCTCCATAAGCCACCAATCATAGGCCCCTTCCTTCAACATGAAGGTGGCACACGACACCTTGATACTCTCACGACAGCGCATCCCCTCAAATGTCTTTTCCATCTCTTGCACCCAATCCTCTGCTGCTATAGGTCCCCCAATACCACTAAAGGTTGCGCTAGTATGCTTTTTTAATTCTTCTAAATCACTACTCTGCCTAGGTGGGACACCACCAACCTGTTGCTGCCGAACTCCGTTGTTGCCGGATTAATCCCGTAAGTGCTTGCAACAAGGGAACTAATTCGCCACGGCGCTACCGGTTGCCGTACTTCCGACCATTGGTCCCATTCGCTTGATTACCATCCCGAGCATTTTCGGGTATTCTCAACCCTATGATTAGTACTATTCTCAGCTGAAACCTCATGGTTGTCATTCTCAACATGATCCTCTTCCCTCACATCATTAGTCTGATTCCGTTGTCGACCTCTCCGGTTTTGAATCCTTGTACTCACTCTTATTTTCGCCATTAACCTAAAATGGCAAAAGAGAAAATAGTCATAAATCCAAATAGATAAGATTTTGATACACTAAGAAATAAACATTATAAACTTTCATAATTTGGTAAAGCAACTGATCTTATCATAACAATCTACACTAACACTCCTGCACGACACCGAGATCAAACCTAAGACTCGCATCAAACTTATTCTCACAAATCCTAAACTCCCAAAGATCTAAAAGCTCAATTCAACTTATCCTCATACATCCTATCTCCCAAGGATCTAAAACCAGGCTTTGATACCAACTGTAACGACCCCAAATTTCCACAACAATAATAATACTTAATTGATAATAAAATAACCTCCAACGGCTACTAAAAACCATAATTCAAACACTAACCATCATTTGAAATAACTTAATGTGGACAACGGTAATAATTCCAACGGCTAGTACAATCCACTAGCTCAACACAATCTTTAAAGTCTTACAACTTTCAAATAACTGAAATAACTAACTAAAGAGTCTAAAAATGAATGAACTAGAACGATCCTTGAACTCCTTACGAAGTGCTCCCGAACCGTTTCATCTTCTTCCTATATGAAATCTGGAAGAAAAAGAGTATGAAAGGGTGAGCGAACAATGCCCAGTAAGTTCATATACAACCCCTCCGGTTACTAAGGAGGAGTTGACCTGAAGGAATATCAAACAATACAAATTTCAAATAACAATCGAAGACATAACGAATTACAAATTCGAAATCATTATTTAACAAATTCTCAAATCACATGTCTTTCAAAATCTCAATGGTTTCACAAACTGAGTTAACAAATATTTTGGAGTTCCAAATGATGACGAAATCGATTCAAATTGACTCGAATTGTTTACTTATTTAAAACTGTCCCATACCAGCTTTAACTAACTAAACCACTCACAGATTTTTAGGAATTTCAAAGGACTGATAAGCTGAACAAAGTTGACTCGAATGATTTAGTTATCTACAACTGTCCCATACCAGCTGTAGATAATCAAATCATTCATGCACATCATGATCACATAAGTGGTCCACCGACCTTATCAAACCAAAATCCCATAAAGGGAACAAAAGCCCACAAGGAGCACAAAGGTTGACTCGCAGAGTCCTAAACAAGCAGGTATCCGGAACACTTCACCACAACTACATTGAAGCGATGAACTAAGTTTGCTCGAAGGCCAAAATATCAAATATACCCCGCCGAAATAGGTTGTCTAACTTAGTGATCATTAATGGAACAAAATCATATCATATCAAAACTCATTTTTATACAGAATACGAACTTTCACAATAACAATAAAATTCTGTATTTACGAAACCAAAAGGACGATATAGCAAACGAATAACAAAAGATTAGCAAATAACGGTAACCGAGGGAGTCAAAACAAATACTGACGCGAGGTCAGCTTTAACGTATCAAATGAACGTACATCGCCAAGAAATATGCGGAAGCCTAAACAATGAAACGGAGCGGAAATCAATTAACTTAAAGATGTATAATCCCTTACCTTGGCCTTGCTTCCCTTCCTTAAGCAACGCCTTTACGCGAAATCTACAATCACGGAATAACATAACTTAGGCACAAGTAATCGTTTATTACTTCTTATGTACCTATACTTCCTTTCTTTAGTTAACCTATGAGTTACTCTTAGACTCACCTTAACTGGTTAACTAACTTTCTATTTTTAGTAACTTTCCTAATTTAGCAGTTTCTTAAACTTAGAAACTTTCTATTTCGAAACTCTAACACTTTGGAACCTAAGTCTTTTAGTATTCTTAAAGTGTTATTTTTCTTCTTTTCCCTTAATATAATTCCTTTAAAGTCTTTGGACTTCCCCTAAATTCCAAAAGGTTCTTTTAGGTTTTCTTAATTTTAATAAAGTCCTTTAACTCTCTAAAGTTACAAAGAGGTCATTTAACTTTCCGAATTTTACAAAATAGTCCCTCAACTTTTGGAAAATTGCGAAACAGTCCCTCAACTTTTGGAAAATTACTAAACAGTCCCTCAACTTTTGGAAAATTGCTAAACAGACCTTCAACTTTTCAGTAATTGCAAAACAGTCCTTCAGATTTTCAAAATCACAGAACGGCTCCCTCGTAACCTTTGAACTTTTCAGTTCATCCTGAGTTAACCTGTTCAGCTAATGACTTAACTGGATAATCCTTTCAGCTTTGAAAACTCTGCAGTTTGGTCCCTTTTCAATTTGAAAACTAACTGTGCTTTATCAAAATAGGCCAAACACTTAACGGTTTAAACAAAACAAAACCAAAACCTACCTAGGCCATTCGGCCGAATCCATGGTGGTTCAAAAACATGATTTTTGTTCTTCTTTTTATTTTCCAAACATTAAATACATCATTTAATTTATATATTCTTTTAATAAAAATACTTTTAATCATATTTATTGAGATTGATTTAATTTCGTATCAATATGAATTAGGGTTAGGGTTACATCATTATAACCTACAATTCCCCAATAATCAAACCCTTAATTTATTACATAAACCTTAAGATTAAACCATTACAATCTAAGAATGGCTAAACCTAGAATTAAATAGTTTTAAACTTTCAAAAAAATCATAACTAATTCAATTTAATTCGGAATTGAATGAAATAAAAACTAGGGTTTAGGGTATCATCTTACCTTGATTTTTTGATGAAGAAACAATGGCCAAAGAAGACCAAAAACGGCTGTCACTCCTCCTCCAAGCCTTCGGCCGCCGCCCCTCTCCTCTCTAGGGTTTTTAATTTCTTTCTTTTTCTTTGCTTTGATTAATGAAAGATTATGAAAAAATAATAATGAGGTTTTATTTTTATATCCTAGGCTTTCACCTCCTTGGGCCCCTTTGACCTCCTAAGCCCAACTTAGCCCACTTGACTTAATTAAATAAATTGGTCCATTTAATTAACCCAAGTCCAAATCAAATAAGGAGTATTATTTTATTTATTTTTTCTAATTAAAATAATACAAAAAAAAAAAACCAATGGCTATACAAATATCACCCCCATCTACTTGCTCGTGCGTTGTAAACCACTTCTTGCACGGATATATATGATAAGATATCCCATAATCTAGAATACACAAATCCCAATTCTAATTGATGTCAATATCTCTCAGAATCAGAAGCAAACCAATATACGAGTACTTAGAGAAATTGAAATCAAGACTAAACCAATGTTACTGGTTCGGTTCGATTTATACTTGTTCGTTCCGGTTTCATTAGTCCGCTTCGGTTATGGAAAAATTTTGCACACCCCTACTAGAATGCCTTCTTGGACATCCTCTTAAATCAATGACCAAAACATGTCTTCTCTCTTATATAAGAATTAATTTTGCTGCTGCTATGAGATAGCTAGTAATTTAACTAGCTAGCCCTAATCTTTAGGGTTTTAGGAAATCCTAACCAAAACGCTGTCCCAAACAAAATAACTGGGGCTATGCGGTCGTATAAGCTTCATATTGGTCACTCACCACAGACGCATAGTCCCTCAAAAAGATTATCATCCCTTATTGTTTTTTTGGAATCGAATTTGTAACAGCTTCAATTTCGTCGTTAAAGAACCATTCAAATAATATATTTGAAATATATAACGTAGTTTTACTATTTTTACAATTTATACAATGTACAAAAAGTGAACATTTAGCATGCGGGGTCTAAGCCTGATGGTTAGAGTTCATGGCTTCCAACCTGGAGATCATGAGTTCGATTCCCCCACCACTGGTTAGAGGGAATGACATTGCCCTCCCTAGCATAGCTAGGCGCCTCTGTGAAGTGCATCAAGGGGGGAGCGGTGAAATGTGTTGATCCCCTTTAAAAAAAAAAAAAAAACGTGAACATTTAATGTAATGTCCTTTCGTCAGCGGCAATCCATTTATGCATTAAATTTCTTGATGTAATATAATGACATCAACATTTTAGCCGTAGTGGAAATTTTCATTGAAATTTGATGATGTGAAATTATAAGAGATTAAAGTATGAACAGTATAAACCAAGATACAAATGTGGGCTTGTTCGAGCATGGCCCAAATGAATTGAGTCCTAAACATAGTCCATCAAGTCTCATATACGAGGAAGGAAATGGGCTTCCTCGTACCAAGCCACCTCGTCATGCCCCTAGGTCGACATAGACCCAGCAGGCGGAATGACCAAGGCCCAACTCGAAGACCGAGGGAGACCTCCCTTGACGACGAGGAGGCCTCCTCGGCTATCCAACTATCACACTACTAGAATCAGGCCTCTTACCGACGGACATTTCCGTCGGTAAATCTCCATATCCGTCGGTAAATGAACATTACCGACGAAAATAGTCCGTCGGATTCCGTCGGAAATAATTCGTTGGTAATACCGACGGATCATTTCCGTCGGTTATACCGGCGGATAGTCCGTCGAAAAATAGAAAATTTTGCCGAAAATTGTCCGTCGGAAAGCAGGTACGCCGGCCGGTTCGCCGGAGCCGTAGCCGAAGGTTACAGACGGACATTTCCGTCGGTAAATATTAAAATAATAAAATATTAAAAACACTTACCGACGGTTAAATCCGTCGGAAAAATTCATATTTACCGGCGGATATGTCCGTCTGTAAGCTGCAACTTTGCCGGCGGAAATTTCCGTCGGTAATTAATTTTATTTTTTGTGTTTTTAATTATTTACCGACGGAAATATCCGTCGGTAATTTGACCAGATTTTTTAAAAAAAATTCTATTTTATTATTAAACCACGTGTAAACCTGTCAAACCTGTTTTATAACAAATCCAAACTTAAAAAAAACACAAACAACCTACAAACAAAGGGAAAAGGGGTAATGGGAAAGGGATAAGGGGTAATGGGAAAGGGAAAAGGGGAAGGGAAAATGTTTTGTTTGAACATCAAATAAAATGAAATGTAATAACATCACATAGCGAAAGGGGAAAGGGGAAAGGGGAAAGGGGAAAAGGGGAAAGGGGAAGGGGAAAGGGGAAAAGGGGAAAAGGAAATTGTTTCGCTTGGGGAAAAGGGAAGGGAAAGGGAAAGGGAAACAAAATATATTTGTTTACATTACATGCCAGCCAAATAAAATGAATGTCAATCAACCACGACCCCGACCACGAGCGCTGCCGCTACCGCTACCGCTACCACCGCCACTACCACCGCCACTTCGCCTAAGGTATTGACCGACTGACTCATCAGAAGCGTTACCGCTATTACGTGGCTGTGGCTGTGGCTGTGATTGCAAATTCATGGTAGCCAAGTATTGTTGCATGCGCTGCTCAAGCTGTTGCTCCAATATAGTCTGCACCTGGGCCTCCACCTGGGTGTGCATCTGGGTCTGCAATTGGGTCTGCACCTGGGCCTTCACCTGGGCCTGCACCTGGCTCTGGATCAGCTCCACTCGCCTCTCAACCTCTCTGTTGACCCGATCATCAAACGCTTCTTGATCCACATGATGACCGCCACGAGGAAGAAGATGAAAAGTATTGCGTAGTAGGGCCGCGAATGGCATGTTAAAATACCCCTCACCATGTCCTCCGAATCCAGTGCAAGCGGTCTCCCTTTGGTTGCTTGTCTCGGAGGACAATGGCCGCCCAAAGCTTTTCACGAAAGGCGGGCCGCTCGGTGCTCTCAGGAGCCAAACTTCCTTCTTCAATAGCCTCCTCACGAGCCCGCCTATCATACTCTTCCTGAAAAAAAAAATAATACATTATACACTATGGTAGAAAATAATATTTCTTTAACTAAATAATTTATAGTTTACTAATAGAAAATACTATTAACACTTACATAAAGGGTCTGGTAATAAGGGTTGACCTATTGTGGCCCTGAGCCATCAGCAGCCTCCGCAGTATGTGTAGCCGTAAAACACAAAGCAGAAGACGCCTCATCATCTCCGTGTTTCTTACGCTTAACATACAAAAAAATTAAAACTTTAAAAAGCCTATCAAATAATAACAATATATGAATCAAATAGAGTATTGCTTAATTTACAAACGGATAATAAATGAAGTAAGTTTACCATTCTGGACCAAGTCTCGCTGAAGTTAATTGATCCTCCAGTGTGCACACTCCCCCGCCCCTCTTGTGAGTTCCTATTCTTCTTTGCAATTTCTGATTTTTTTTGAAATTTCTCACTGTTTCAATAGGCTTCCCACGGCTCTCACGCACCAAATGGAGAAATTAGCCGGAGGCAAACCATCATTTAGCCACTTTCTTTTCATGTCGTACACTTTCCCAATACCGCTTAGCAACCAATTTCTTGAAAGCCGCCTCGATTTGAACGTCGGTACACCCAGGGCATGAATATATGTGCTACAAAAATAGTAAAAGTAGTTAAATACACAAGGGAATAGTCTACAAACTTTACAAAGGAAAGAGAATTAAGTAATTTTACCCGAAACTGACTTTACCAGATAGCGTACACCTCTTTTGATATTGACTTCGGGGTGGGATAAAATTCCTCAAAAATTATACCCGCCGAATAAATCCCCAAACCATCTAGCGGGATCTTGACAACCACCATGTATAAACCTATAAAATATTAATTGAAAAACAATATATCAATATATATACAAATAAAAAGACAATAATAAAATGTAAACATTATATATATGACATTTACAATTAAATAATACTTACTGGCCACTGGGAGAGATAGATATTTCCATTTTTCCATCCTCATTAATAATTGCGTCCAAGTTAACCCGTCCGGATGGTTCACTAACTGGAACACTAGAGCTTACATTACCTTGACTGCTCAAATCATCATCACTACGTCCTGAACCAGACGTAGAGCCCCTCCCTCCAGTCCTTGGAGAAACAAGACGATGGATAAATCCCGCAACCTTGCCTCTCTTTGAACGATTGCCACCTCGACCCGACATATCTAAACTAGTATATTATATATACAAATAAAAACAATATATCAATATATAAACAAATAAAAAGACACTTCATTTAGGTTTATTGATATAAACCTAAATGATTAATATTTAATATTTAGGTGGATGTGAATAATTTTAAATATTAATATTTAATTCTTTGTTGTTAAGTATATCATTCTCTAGGGTGAAAGGACAATTCATGTCCATTAGGTTTAGAATTGGGGTCGGCTTCTATCCCATCCCGAAATACACGTATGAATTGCAAATATCACTTTGTCTACTTGCTTTATAATCGAAAATCAAGCAATTTTAATAGACAATAATGATATTTACAAATCATATAATCGTGCATAATTTTTATTTTTATTCATTACCATAACATGCATAATTTTGATCAATAAACAAGATGAGAGTCGTTATCATCCACAACAATCAAAACCCTATCTCAGCTTAGACCAAGAAAGACAGAGCAAACAAGTTCGATCGTTTGAGCAAAGGATTTTCTGCTTAATATAGATTTTTTCAGCCATCGTTCTCCTCTCTAAGGATCTCAAACATCACGGCCATGTTCTTGGATGGCCTGCTTTTACTCTTCACGTGGTATACGGTCACAAGTAAAAATAAGGTAACAAGATAACATCGTGAAGAGAAAACAGAAGCTTTCCTCCATTTTTTTCTTCACCTTCCATTTACCCAAGATCTGATTGTGAATCTTCCTCATGAACTTGAAAGCGGTGTTGCCCTCAATCTCACGGTTGCTTTGCATGTTTTGCGAAGCAACCATGAGATTGAGAGCAACACGGCTGCCTTTCATGCTCATGAGGAAGATTCTCGCAATCGGGATCTTAGGTAAATGGAAGGTGGAGATTAAAAAAATTGGAGGAAAGTTTTGTTTTCTCTTCACTGGTGTTATACTGTTACCTTGTTTTTACTTGTGACCGTATACCACCAATAAGAGAAAACAGACACTGACAAGAACATGGCTGTGATGTTTAAGATCCTTAGAGAGAAGAGGACAGTGAAACTGGAAAAACTCTTATTAAACAGAAAATCATTTGCTCAAACAGTAGAGAACTTATTTGCTCTATCTTTTTTGATCAAAGATGGACGGATTTTGATAGCTGTGTGTGAGAAAGGCTCTCATCTTATTTATATATATACATATATGTATATTTTTATTTTTATTTTTATTTTTATTTTTTATCTTTTATTTTTTATTTTATTATTATATTTATTATTATTATTATTATTATTATTATTATTATTATTATTATTATTATTATTATTATTATTATTATTATTTATTTCATTTTTTATTATTATATTTTTTATTATTATTATTATTTATTATTATTTATTATTATTATTATTATTTTATTATTATTTATTTTATTTTTTATTATTATATCTATTATTATTTATTATTATTATTATTATTATTATTTTATTATTATTTATTTTATTTATTTATTTATTTATTTTTTAGTTTTTTTTATTATTATTATAGTTTTTATTATTATTATTATTATTTATTATTATTATTATTATTATTATTTAATTATTATTTATTTTATTTATTTATTTATTATTTTTTTTTTTTAATTTATTTTTTTTATTTTTTATTTCATTTTTTTAGACATTCACTTTCTCAGTCCCGATATGAATATCCAAAACCTTTTAAAATTTGCTCTCCAAGAGTAAATTTGGAACTTTTTTGGACATTCATTTTGGGACGGAGGGGGTATCAAAAAACCATTTGCAAAATCCATTGTATTTCTTTCAAATTTCAAATAAGTCAACAACAACATCTCTAAGGGAATCTTGTCAGATTTATCTATTTCGCATTTCAAAATTTTAGCAGCTTTTTCCACTTTTCATTTTTCCATTATTTTAAGTGATATTTTTAGATTTCAACTTGTCAAATTTAAAAATGACTATGTTTTAATATATTTATAGATTTGAATTTTAAATTTTGATTTATTTTAAATTCTATAAACTTAGCTTAATTGGGTGTCTTCAAATTCCAATCCATAATAAATAACCCTTCTTTTCCTCCCTCCTCGGGTACTTAAACTTTGACTAATTCACCTGTAAACCCAAATCAAGAAAACACAATTTTTGGAACTAAACCTTAAAATAGGAATTTTGGGACTAAAAAGGCAATAACCCAATTTAGAAACATATTGGGACGGTGAGGGGGGGTGAATTAGTTAATTGCAAGCAGAATATTTATTATTACTAAAATGGCTTAACTTTTTTAATTTCCTTGAAAACTAGAAAATGACACTCATTTGGGGGATATAGAGTATACTAAAAAGAAGCTCATTTTGACTGAGGTAGTAATATTTTTCGTCCTTCTCTGAATAGAGGTTGCAATAAAATGGGGAAAACACTCTAATATGTTAAATGACAGTAGTTACCCTCTTAACCTAGCACTCATTTGTTTCAGTTAATTAATTTTTTTCAACAATTATACATACACAGTTAATTGATTTTTTTCAAAATTAGGCATACTTTCGTAATCAATACTTGAGAGAGAGAAATCCAGTGAGAGAGAGAGAGAGAGAAAGAGAGCTTACCGGCGACGGAGACAACGACGGCGAACGGCGGGCTCGGCGGCAACGACAGAGACTAGGGCGACTGCGAGAGAGAGAGAGAGAGAGAGAGAGAGCGAGAGAGAGAAAGCGAGTGAGAGAGAGAAATCAAGTGAGAGAGAGAAAGGGATTGAGAGAGAGAAAGAGAGTTTACTGGCCGGCGACGGAGACGGCAACGGCGAACGGCTTCCACGGCGGAGACGGCGTTTGTTCGCGAATTACTGATGAGAGAGAGAGAGAGAGTGAGAGGGAGAAATCGAGTGAGAGATGAATTAAGCGATGGAGAGAAACTTACCGAAGACGGCGATGGCAACGGCGAGGCGCTAGGGTTCGTTCGCCAACTGAGAGAGAGGAGAAGAAGCGTAAAATGAAGGCGTAATTAAAAAATGGGATTTTTTCATTATATATAGGGCTTCGTTACCGACGGACGTGGCCGTCGGTATTACAGACGGACACTGTTCCGCCGGTATTACCGACGGAAATTTTTAAATTACTGACGGACAAAATGAAATTTTAAAAAAAAAATCCCGGTAAAATAAAATTAATTTCCGTCGGAATACTTTTGTTTTCCGTCGGTATTACCGACGGTCCTACGGTAAATGCCCTGTTTCTAGTAGTGTCAGGACATGTTTCTCCAGTTCTCTTACCTCCCCCCGGCTCATCGTAGGCCGACCTAGCCATGTATGACGAGGAGAGGCCATCTCAGCTTTCTTGCAGAGTTGCAGTTTATTCAGTCCTATTTAAATAAGGACATTGAGCAGTTATAATCTTTCTAGGATTGTAACCACCTCACATATCAATTCAGGTCCAACAAGGGCTCATCTGTTAGTCAAATATATGCTTAGGCTTAGAATTGCTTAATCCCAATCATAACAAGCATTAATGAGGACCCCTAATTTAGTTAGATCAAAATAGAATTTTTCTATGTATCATAGGATCCCTTAGTGCTAGTGCCTAGTGTTGTTGTTATGTATTTTCTCAAGATTTGAAGACTTGAAGACCTGAGAATTTCCTTCTGCAATGTGAGTTACTCCTTGGAAGATGCCTTACCGATTGAGGTGACTCACCGGTCAACCTGTCTTACCAGTTGAGTTACCGGATCGACCTCACCGGTCATGCCCTCTTTACCGGTTGAGGCTTACTCCTCAAGCTTCCCTGTTAGCAGCTTGCCGATGCATTAATTGCTCCCAACTACCCAGCCATCAACTTTAGCTAAAGTTGGTAAAGCAAGCATGCTGACAAGACATCTCTGCAACAAATCAGTACCTTCTTTGAGAATGTCAAGTAACCAGTACTCACAGCGCTCCAACTATCTCTGGAAATCCTCTCTATCCAAATCTCAGGCATTTAATGCAAGGATCTTCCCATTTAATGCCTGCCTGATCTAGTCATCATTGCAACCTCTTCAAAGACAACGGCTCCTTTTCAAAGTTCACTATAAATAGCTTACCTGGAGCATTGAAGAAGGTTGGTGCATTTATGATTCTTGAGAGTGAGTTGCTTTGAACTACCAACCTGCACATTCTCTAGTTCAAAGCATTCAAAGCAAGTCCCTTCATTTACTAGACATCTCTGTTAGGACTTATACACTGGCACCTCAATCAATTCTGTAGTGTTCCTCCATTAGACTACTTATGGAACACATTGATTGACTCACACACAACACCCTAGAGAAATCAGCTCAGCTTGTGAGCACATCTCTAGAAAACACCAGGTCTTTATTGTAGCACGACCCATTAGTGGTCACCTCTAGATTGGCAGCCTTTCAATCATTGGCTTGCAACTTGTAATAGGTAGAATCCATTAATATAGTAGTGCACCTTCACAAATCCAAGTTCTGACCAAACTTGGTAGAGGACGTAGCAGTTATTTAACACTGTGAACCTCTTCAAACAATGTGTCATTTATTGCTTTGTTTGTTTTCTGTTGTGTAGTTGTAATCAGTTGATAATCTCTCAACTGGTCACAACCTATTGACTTCACTTACTGCTCATTTTGTATGTCTTACTTGGAAACAACCTTTGTCTTGACTTGCATGATGTATTGATTTACCGGTTTGCTTTTATTTAACTGAAAACTTTATTTTCGCTGTGCAAAATCATTCACCGGTAAGCTAGAGTTTTTCAAAACCAGTTTTAGCAAAAAGTTTTTAAAATCAGGCTATTCACCCCCCCTCTAGCCTGATTCCTACCATTTGGGACCTAACAATTGGTATCAAAGCTTACAATTTTCGAAAATCATTTTTCCAAGCTTAATCGCTTGAATTGCCAATTCCAAAATGGCAGGAAAAATCATGCAATCATACAACTTGGCAACCGTTCCTATGTTGAATGAAAACGAATTTCCAGTATGGAAAATGTAATCATGCGGTACTTGGACTCAATAGATGATAGGTTAACTACTGTAGTCAGAGATGGTCCAATAACACCCCTGAAAATCAATCTTGCTACCAGAGCACCCAAAACTCCTCTCATGGATCATGCAGATAGAGAGTCTGAACAAGATTTTGAGGTCTATGAAACCTATGTGCCAAAACCACGTGAAGAATGGACTGAGGATGACAAACTTTGTGATTCCTTGGACAGAAAAGCTTTGCACATCATAACCTCTGGACTTGATGACAGACTATACAAACAAGTACAAAGCTATGAGACTGCTCAACAAGTGTGGCAGAGTCTTCTCAGATACTTTGAAGGAGATCAGGTGGCAAAGGACAACAGACTCTACAAAAGTGTAGCTGAGTTTGAGTCCTTCAAGAAGAATCCAAATGAGACGTTAAGGGAAACGTACGACCGTTTCTGCGAGGTGAGTAATTCTTGTGCTTCTCTAGGTAGAGTTTACACTATGAAAGACCTAAACATGAGATTCCTCAATTCTCTTGGAGACTTGTGGCATGTGAAGGTTGCTATTTTGAAAGAATGCCGTGATTTGAACGTTACTCATATCCAGAACATTGTGTCAACTTTGTTTTTATATGAGGAAGAACTCAACCGGCTGAGTGGAGTTCAAAAACAATTTAAAAATCTATCTCTCGCCAAATTTCTGCATCGAGATCTTCCCCGGTTCTTTTATGCTTACCAGCCAAACTACCACCATAGACTCTCCCTCAATCTCTCAACCTCAACCAACTCAAGCCAATACCCCTTCTAATGTGATTTTTGAGGAAGAAGATGAATTTGCTGCCTTCGCTAGAAATTATAGAAAGTTCAAGGATTTTAAAAGATCCCAACAATCCCACAGCAAATCCTTCCAACCCAAATCCTCATCATTTCAAAGATCTGGGAACTTCCAAAAGAAAGGCCAAACCTCAACCTCAACCGATGGAAAGAATGCCCAAGGTGAGCTTGTGTGTTACAATCAGAGAAAACCCGGCCATTTTGCCTCCAAATGCCCTCAACCTAAATATGAATTTTTGAGGAAGAAACCATTCAAGAAATTCCCTAGATCTAAATCTAAGAGCTTAGTTGCTGAGGATGGAACTGAAAAAGCTATGCCAGTTTGGTTCGAGACTGATTCCGAGAATGAGGATGCTGACATAGATGAAGAGGCTGATGTCAGTTTTGTTGCTATGGATGGAACCTATGACAAACCCATCTCCCTACAGACTCCTATCTTTAGACACCCCAATTCCAATGAACACTCATCCTATATTGACCAGACCACACCGAGGAGATCTCCCTTAACTTACTTTGACGAACCCATTCCTATTTCTAAGTCAGGTGAGAGTAATCCTTATAATTTCAAAATTCAAAACATAGGTGGATCCCTTTATGGTCAGTCTAAAACCATGCCCACTCTCAGACCGTTGATGCAACCAATTCAACAGACCTACCAAGCTCAAGCCTTACCGATAATCTCTCATCAACCGACGCTTGAGACTCTACCGATTCATTTCTTAAAGCCTCTAACCGAGTCAAGCCCTCAACCGATATCATCACTGCCAAATTTTGATCCCAATTTTGAACCATCACCCTCTTCCTCTCAGCCTACCGTTGACCCTATGCCAAATATGTCAAAGTCTGAAATGGCAGAGGTGATGAATGAGCTCTTCTCAGATTTTGAAAAATTAAATGAAGCTCACAAAATTATGGCTGATAATTTTAAAATGATCACTTCTGAAAATGACTCTTTGAAAGCTGAAATAAAATTTTTAAAAGAAATTAAGCTAGAGTCTGATCAGTTGAAGAAAAATAATCAAGAACTCACTGAAAGACTAAACATATCTGTTGGTCAAATCGTTGATCTTGTGTCAAGAAATAACTCTCTTTCAAAAACCATTGACACATTTTCAAAATCCCGAGCTGCTATGGATGTTATCATACAAGATCAGTTATCTCCTCACCGAGATGTAACAACTGGTACATCCAGCAGTAAGGAAAATGACAGCAATGACAAACCGGTTACCAAGTCTGTCTCTGAGAACTTGATGGGTAAATTTGATGATGCTCAATCCAAATTGATTAAGAGAGAGTTAACTAAACCTTTCTAAGCTGTTCCACACACCTATCCCAAGGGAAGGGAACAGATGAAGACTTATTTGGGCAAAAACAAATCCCAATGGACCGAGGTAGCTGATCCTGAGCTAGGACAATATGTTCCTCTCAGTGATGGTAACAGCAAAGGTGGAATTAAAATTGCTGACCAAGTTGCAGGTAAGGAAATCTCAACCGGTAAGGAAGCCATCACCGGTAAAGGACCAACCGGTCAGACAACTGTCACCGGTCAACCAACCGGTGAGAACTCCCCAACCGGTAAAAGACCTTCCAAACCAATGCAACCGGTCAACAAAGCTAAATCCATCACCTTCGTCCCCAAAGGATCTATTTCTGCTCAATCAGTGAACTCTTCTGAAGCAAAGGCTATATTGAACATCCAATCATCTAAGCCCCCTCAGCCATCTTCTAATAAATGTGCAAATTGTGGTTTTATTGGTCACAAGGCTTATGAATGCCTCTTGAAGCACCTATCTGGACCCACTGAGTCTAAAAGCTCAGGTGGTGGCCAGATATGGCTGCCAAAGAGGAACTAACTCTTTGGACCCAAAAGAATAAGGGGGACCATAAGCTTACTGTTTCATTTCAGGAATGCTTAATGGCCTCAACCGATGCCGGTAAGGATGTTTGGATTATGGACAGTGGATGCTCTAGGCATATGACTGGACATGCTGATCTCCTCACCGATCTGGAAGAAGCATCTGGTCCTCCAGTTGTCTTTGGTGACAACGCAAAGGGTAAAATTATCGGTCGTGGATCCATCAAAAGAGGTACAGTTGTTGTACAGAAGGTATCTTTGGTGGATGGTCTAAAACATAACCTTCTCTCCATATCACAATTCTGTGATAAAGGTATGCATTGTGTTTTTAATTGTTCCAATTGCTATGTGAAAGACATTGCTACAGGTGAAACACTTCTCACTGGATATAGAAAAGGTAACGTATATGCTATTGATTTAAACAATGTTTCGAATGTTACTAATGTTTGTTTTGTAGCTAAGAACATCAGTGAGAACTCCTGGCTATGGCATAAGAGACTCAGTCACTTGAATTTCAAATACCTATCCAAGCTGGCTAATCAAAATCTAGTTGCCGGCTTACCTCAAGTGTCTGCTAATCATGATAGGAAATGCAGAGCCTGCCAATTGGGAAAACAGCATAAAGAATCTTTCCACAGTAAGCCCTGCATGTCCACTTCTAGATGCCTCCAGTTGCTACATATGGATCTGTTTGGCCCCACAACTACTGCCAGTTTAGGGGGTAGCAGATATGCTTTGGTTGTTGTAGACGACTTCTCAAGATATACCTGGGTAGAGATGTTTGCTTCAAAAGATGATACATATGAAGTAGCCACCAGATTATTCCGTCTACTGCAAACTCAAAAGGAGTGTGACATCATCAGTATGAGATCAGATAATGGAACAGAGTTCAAAAATCTTGGAATTGCTCAGTACTGTGATGATCATGGAATAGATCACAATTTCTCAGCTGCTGGAACACCGCAACAAAATGGTGTAGTTGAGAGAAAGAACAGGACATTGATCGAAGCTGGAAAAACAATGATATCCGAAGCTAGGCTTCCCAAGTATTTTTGGGCTGAAGCTATCCATACAGCATGCTTCACCCAGAATAGATCTTTGGTCAACAAATTTCACAACAAGACCCCTTATGAGCTATGGCGTGGCAGAATTCCCAATATTGGTTTCTTCAAGATCTTCGGATGCAAATGCTACGTACTTTACAACGGTAAAGAGCGCCGAGGTAAATTTGATGAAAAAGCTGATGAAGGCATCTTTGTGGGATACGCCAAGCACAGTAAGGCATTTAGAGTTTTTAATAAACGGTTGTTGGAAATTGTTGAATCTGTTCATGTTACTTTTGATGAATTTGATTTGCTAGAGTCTGATAAGGCTCCAAATAGTACTGATAATTCTGGAGTGTTTGAGACAGGTACCAGCAATCAAAATTCCAATCATTCCACCAGTTCTAATGCAAATCAATCTCCAGTTCAGCCTTCAGCCTCAAGTGGTGTAACTTGTAGAGACTTAGTTGATGACTCCTTCTTTCCCCAATCGGTTAGGCAATCCAATAGACAACCCCAGCTAACCGAATTATTACCAACTAGTCCTAATATCAACTTTCCTAATTCACCTCCTGAAGCTGAACCAATTTCAAACAATTTACCGTTTCCTTCCCCACTTACCGATCACCAGTCACCATCACTTTCTCCAAACCGATCTCCTTTAACGGTCACATCTCCCTTTACCGGTCCTACTCCTCCATTAGAAACCTTAAGGCAAGAACCTGTTAGGCATGACCTCCCTAGGGAAGTGAGAACAGTTAGAGATCATCCATTAGAAAATGTGATAGGTGATGTCTTTGGTCCCAGAATGACTAGAGGCCAATTAAGAAGCATGGAGGATCAACATGGACTATTTTCCTCTGCTATGGTCTCGAATATTGAACCAAAGAAGACTGAGGAAGCACTAGATGACCCCAGCTGGGTAAAAGCTATGCAAGAAGAGCTTAACCAGTTTGATAGATGTAAAGTTTGGGAGTTAGTGCCTAGACCTAGTGATCAAACTGTGATTGGAACGAAATGGGTTTATAGGAATAAATTGGATGAGACTGGAAAAATTATAAGGAACAAGGCTAGACTAGTGGCGAAAGGATATAGGCAGGAAGAAGGCATAGACTATGATGAGACTTTTGCTCCCGTAGCTAGATTAGAAGCCATTAGGTTATTTCTTGCCTATGCAGCCTACAAAGAGTTCAAGCTATATCAAATGGATGTGAAAAGTGCATTTCTCAATGGAGAACTTCAAGAACTTGTTTATGTAGATCAACCTCCTGGTTTTGAAGATTCCAAGAAGCCTAATCACGTATAAAAATTGAATAAAGCTTTGTATGGCCTCAAGCAAGCACCTCGAGCATGGTATGAAACTCTCTCCAAATTCCTACTTAGTGAGAAGTTTGAACGAGGTAAAATCGACACCACCTTATTTATTGCTAAGCATAATGGTCATTCATTGTTAGTTCAAATATATGTTGATGACATTATTTTTGGATCTACTAACGAAAAATTATACAAGAGATTTGAGAAACTTATGCAGAGCAAATTTGAGATGAGCATGATGGGTGAGCTTATATTTTTCCTTGGTCTTCAAGTCAAGCAAACCCAAGAAGGTATTTTTATCAATCAAGCCAAATACACTAATGATCTAATCAAGAAATTTGGTCTTGACTCTGCTCATCCTCAAAGCACTCCAATGGCCACCAATGTACACCTTGACAAAGATGAGTCCGGTAAGAAAGTAGATATGACACTCTACCGAGGTATGATAGGATCTCTACTTTACTTAACCGCCAGTAGGCCAGATATCATGTTTGCCGTATGTGTATGTGCTAGATTTCAAGCTGACCCTAGAGAATCTCATTTGCAAGTTGTTAAAAGAATTATTAGATATCTTGTGGGAACTGCTAACTTAGGTTTGTGGTATCCAAAAGACTCTTCATTTACACTTATTGGTTATTCGTATGCCGATTTCGCAGCCTTGTAAGGTCACCAGAAGAGTACTAGTGGAACTTGTCAATTTCTAGGTAACCGATTGGTTTCTGGTCATGCAAGAAACAAGCATCAATTTCCACTTCTACGATCAAGCCGAGTACATAGCTGCTGGGAGTTGCTGTTCTCAAATCCTATGGATGAAGCAACAACTAGTAGACTATGAAATCCCTCAAGAAGTATGTCCTATCTATTGTGATAACACCTCAGCTATTTTAGTCTCCAACAATCCCGTGATGCATTCAAAGACCAAGCACATAGACATCAAATACCACTTCCTCAAGGATCATGTTGAAAAGGGTAACATTGTTCTTTTAAAAGTCCATACTGATTATCAATTAGCTGATATCTTAACAAAACCATTGGACATTAAAAGATTTGAATTCCTTAGAGGAGAACTAGGCATGATTGATATTCGATAAATATTATGTGCTAACTTTGCTATATGTGTAAGCTATCAACAAGATCAAGGTGATTTCTCTCGTTTACCGATGCGTTTCAAGTGCTCATTTACCGGTATCCCTTACCAGTAAAGCAAGACTCCTTTACCGGTCCCCTTACCGACATACTTGATCGGTAAATGGTGTTGCTAAACGATGGTCTCCAACCGGTGAAAGATCTCTCTTACCGATCAATCCCTGACCGGTCAGCTACCTTGCCGATTGCCCTCTTACCGACGAACTGCGGTCGGATCAAAATTTGCAATCCGTATTTAACCGGCTCGTTTGTCATCATTGCCTAACATGTCACATCAATCCCTTCGCCGCTGCAGTCTGCACTTACCATACCTATCCTTACCTGTTCCCCATGCTCCTATACAAAAGAAGTAGATCAATTTTAAATAATTGATCAAAAAGGTAATCTCTGTATCATTCATATTTATCAAAAAGGTTATCTTTTTGTCCTTTATTATATTTTGATATAACTGCTGCACTCACGTTCATATTTTCATGACACATCTTTAATTTCGTAAAACAAAACTGTCAATCAATGTGCATGACAGTTAAAAACCTTTAAGCTTCTTTTGTTTTAACCAACGCATCTCTTCATCTTCCCGCTCTTTTGTCCCCTATATAAGGATTTCAAAATATCATTTAAAGTTTCTGGATTCTCTCTCTCTCTAACGAACTAAGGCAACCGGCAAAAACTCATTCTTACTTCATCTTCTCCATTCGTTTATCTCTTCAATCAAGTTCTCTGGTATGTCCATTGAACTTTAAGATCTGAACGAACGAAGACCATATTTTCTTAGGATCCTTCTCTAACTTATATTGTTTGATTAATTTTTGATTCACAGATGGCTCCCAAGAAAGACATTTATGGAGGTTACATTCTCCCCAGCTTCTTCGACTCCGATGAAGGCCGCGCCATTGAAGCCCTGTTCATTGTTGCCGGAGTTATCCCTTTCGTGATGCCTGATGGGAATGAAGATATCTATTATGAGATGGTCAATGAATTGTTTGACAATGGTGTGGTGGATGAGAATGAGAATATTATTTCAACCGCCGGCGTTCCT
Source organism: Adenophora triphylla var. japonica (assembly GCA_022495995.1). Classification (NCBI taxonomy): domain Eukaryota; kingdom Viridiplantae; phylum Streptophyta; class Magnoliopsida; order Asterales; family Campanulaceae; genus Adenophora; species Adenophora triphylla. The sequence continues at coordinate 192,894 of JAFEMH010002041.1, forward strand.
GCGTTACCTTTAACCCAAATTTACTATTGCCGCCTTCCCAAATCTCTCTTCCTCTGGTTCATCTTCTATCTCCATGAAAGATATGATTGATGCCTGGTCAAAGGTTCGTGGATCTGACCCCTTCGTTACCGGTGAAGCAAATAAGAAGGCTGGTTTTGATGCCGTGTATTATGCTGTTGCCGATATCGTGGACCGATGCTTCATTTGCCGGTCTGGCTCTCATCACTGTATCACCATGATACAATGGGAAGCAATAGCTACTATCATCATTGGTGGAGAATTCAACTGGTGTGCCTTCCTTTACCGTATTGTCTTGATTGCCTTCAAGAAATATCAGAAGGAGAAACCATCTACCAAGCCAAATAAAGCCAAACCCTGTCACTATTTGATGATAAGCCGTGCCCTTAGATCCATCCCAGGCTTTCTTCAAGCTTCTGAGAATCAACCCAAATATCCCCAATCCTTCTGCAAGGCCTTTGACAAGTTTGATATAATTAGAGCTATCAAAGAATCTACCGGTAAGCCAATCGGTAATCCACCTGAACCCTCCACCGGTAAATCAACCGGTAAGACTGCTGAACCAGTCGGTAAACCAACCAGCAAACCAGCTCAAAAGAAGAAACTCCCTAGCCGGCCAAAGGTTGCTCAATTTGTCGGTGCTCCTCCTGCTCCCAAACCTTCTTTGCCGGTAAAGAGAAAATTACTTGAATCTTCTGATGACGATGATGATAAGCCTATCTCTATCATTCTTTCCCCTACCAGAAAGCAAAAAGCCACAAATGTAAAATCAGCTCCTCCCCCTTCCAAAAGATCCAAACCTATTCCAAAATCTTCCCAACAAATTGCCAAAGAAAATGCTGAGAGAAGAAGGAGAATTGAAACAGACTTGGGAACCTTCATACCTTTCATTCCCAAAAGACTTTTTAATCACAACTTCCTTACTGACAAAATCCCATTTACCGGTCAATCATCAACCCGACCGGTAAGCCATTGCAAACCGATCAGAAACCCAACCTTTCACATTTACCATTACAATCCCTGGTTAGTCAATCCTACCTTTGAACCATCTCCCACTTGGGTATATCCTATTGAGCACTTGCCTCCTTTCCTTCGAAGGCTTCTGCAATTCCATGAGACCCACAAAACTCGGTCCTGGTGACATATCTGATTATGTGGACTTTGACAACATCCATGAAGATAAAGGTCTCTATTATACCAAGCCATGTTTGTTAAGTGACTATGATATCTCATTGTCCAGAGAGAATCTACTCAAGATTTACAATCGGTATTTCGAGTTGTTGCCTCCAATGTGGAATGCCATCTACTTGGCTCAGGACAGGCTCCGGCAAGATATGATGATTCAGGCAGTGTGGATTGATTTTGCCATTCTTTATAATGCTCAGGATACCCTCAAGGAATCTGATCCCTATCAGCTTGGAAGATATGAGTTACCGGGAGATGATCTTCCCTCCTTTGATCCTGAAATTGTCAACTTAGGCCCTCGAAGATGGCAATTCGTGAAAAATGTAATGGATGTGGTGCAAAATCTGGTTGACTTGAACAGAGACTTCCAGAGTATGGGTGATATTTCTCTTTCTGCCTTCTTCAATTCTGTTCAATCCAGCAAAAACAAATGGGCTACCATTCCTGATGAAGAAATAGAAGAAATGTTCAAAGACATTAGTGGCTCTGATGATCAAGCCATTGATAGGGCAGAGCAGTCTGTCACAAGCTCTAGCTCTACTGACTCCAGTGATTCAGATGCCGATGACCAAGTGCTGCTGAGATTGATCGGTCTAAGAAAATTAGTGCTGATTTTACCACTCCTTTACCGATGCAACATGTGGGAGGAGGTAATACTGAGACATCTCCAGTTACCGTTCTTGCTGCAGGAGGAGGAGAAATTATTAGCTCAAGCCCTTTACCGGTTATTCAACCGATGCCTCTTACCGGTGAGATACTCCAACCGGTTAGAGAAGATTTACCGGTTTCTGAGCCCCTTACCGATACTGCTCATTTACCTGTTAGCAAGCCCATTGTCGTTGCTTCATCTGAACCAGTTAATGCAAGTATTGATGATATCCTTCTCCAGCAAGCCTTGGCAGCTAGCTTATTTACCGAACAAACTAAGAAGCTCAAGAAAAGCCAAAGAGCAACCATTGAGGAGTTAGCTACTCAGAAAGCCATTCAAGCATCTCTTCTACCGGCTAATCAATCGGTAAGCCATGTGATTCCTCCTTCCTCTTCCAGAGTCAATTCACCGGTTCAGGAGGAGATTGACCCTGTTTTTGATGAAGATTCCCTCTCCAATTTCTATGAAGAAGAAGATGATGATTTTGATGAGAATGACCCTACAATTCCACCGGTTTATGATGATCCTGGTATGCGTCAGAAAGATTTGATGTCAACCTTGAACTACTATACCTCCAAGGCCTCTATTCCTCGATCTGCTGATGGAATCCCTTTATTTGAAGTTCATGAGAAAATATTTAGCAAGTCAGTAACTGAGCCTACTCCAATGCCTCCATCCATTGCCGATCGGCTTCAGAGGCAAAGAAGAGAAGATAGAATGACCACCTTCATTGATGTGGTCGAAGTTATGAAAATTGGTGCTGCTCCTGAAGATACTCCTCCTAGATATACCAAAACTCATGGGCCCGGTGAGACAAGTCGCCGGCATCAGAAAATAAAGGTTTTGAAACTGAAGAAGCGTCCTGTTCCTCCCAAAGGCAAGGAAATCATGCCTGGAAAGGATGAACAACAGTTGTTTACCGATTTCCCTTCTCCAAAGCAAAACAAAAAATACCCTTCCTCTCTTCAAAGAACACAACCAGCTTTATCGTAATTCATGGCCAGGTTGCTACCTTTGCTCCTAGACCGGTTGAAAGCACTCTTTCAACTGATAATCTCTTCATCCGGTATCTCTCTCTCAATGGCCGTATAACTCATGTTTTGGAAATGAGGATTCTGAATTGGTCGTTTGAAGTAACCAAAATGGTTGGGCTTATGCTAAACGTTTCTAGGCGTTCTATCTTAAGAAATGGCCAGCCTCAACCTTTGAGCAACATTAGAGAAGCCTCGTTACTTCTGCTTGCACTTAGAGTGATTCATGTTCTAAGGCGTCGGCAAGCCATCTTACCGTTAGCCCCTACTGCAGCTGAGCTCTTGGAAATTTCTTTTGCTGAGATGATGAGTTTGGAACCCTTTGATCCTCTTGCTCCTGCTTCTCCTTTACCGATTTCTCCTACTGACTCTCCCATGGAATTAATGGATGAGGAGATTGAGATCTCTCCTACCGGTGAAGTGTCTCGGGCCGTTCAGACTCCAGCAACTCCTCTTACCGATAGCCACGTTTCCGATCCAGTTACCAATGCCCCCTTACCGGCCAGCCAACCGGTCTCTCAAACTGCTCCTTTGCCGACCCCTCCTACCGATGATTTGAATAGGCCACTCCTTGCTCAAGATTTGATAGATCTTCATAGAGCTTTGCTTGATGGCTTTGTTGAAGTTAATGCTGAGTTGGCTCGTTCTTTTATTAAGTCCAATCAGGAGGAGGATGAAAGACGATTTGATTTGTTGAAAACTGGTATTGCTTTATCTCTTGGCAATTTCATGACCGATATAAATGCTAGAAATAACGTCATCAGAGATCTTCGGTTACAACTTGATGAAGTTCAGCAAACCAACAAAATCCTTTGTGAGCAACAAATTTCCGGCAAAGCTATTCTGGACCGATCCATTGAAGAACTCAAACGGTCAGCCGAAACCCTTAGCAGTTGTCAAGAGAAGAACCGTGAGCTTAAGATGGATTTAGCCAAAGTAAAAGCGAAAAATGAAGTGCTTTTGGTAGTTAGAGAAGAAAGGAAGAAAAGGAAAAGGGATGAGAAATAGAAGAAGAAAGCTAAGAAATCATCCAAGAAGTCTAAAGCCTTAGATCTTCCTTCAGATGCTGCTGCTCCTTAGCCGATCAAGATCCAAGCCTCTTACCGGTGCAGCTCTGAGAATGTAACCGACGATGTTTTTATCTTTCCCTCATTCACCGGTCTACAACATAATGAGAATCTCTTATCCTTAAACTTTGTGTTTTGTTTGAATTTCCTTTACTTATAATTATTTTTGAATGTTCCAAATGCTTCTAACCGATATATTTTGCAGCTCTCTTTCAAAATCTACCCCTCTTCAATCTTTTATTTTTCACTTATCTGTAAGCTTACTTAGGTAGCATCAAGTTGTCTCTTGACTTGAGGAATGATATATTAAATATACAAACTCTTTATCATTTCTTTTTCTAAGTCAAGAAGATGCTAACCTAGGGTGATTGGACTTAAGCAATTAGGAGGAGATTGTTAGTCAAATATATGCTTAGGCTTAGAATTGCTTAATCCCAATCATAACAAGCATTAATGAGGACCCCTAATTTAGTTAGATCAAAATAGATTTTTTCTATGTATCATAGGATCCCTTAGTGCTAGTGCCTAGTGTTTTTGTTATGTATTTTCTCAAGATTTGAAGACTTGAAGACCTGAGAATTTCCTTCTGCAATGTGAGTTACTCCTTGGAAGATGCCTTACCGATTGAGGTGACTCACCGGTCAACCTGTCTTACCGGTTGAGTTACCGGACCGACCTCACCGGTCATGCCCTCTTTACCGGTTGAGGCTTACTCCTCAAGCTTCCCTGTTAGCAGCTTGCCGATGCATTAATTGCTCCCAACTACCCAGCCATCAACTTTAGCTAAAGTTGGTAAAGCAAGCATGCTGACAAGACATCTCTGCAACAAATCAGTACCTTCTTTGAGAATGTCAAGTAACCAGTACTCACAGCGCTCCAACTATCTCTGGAAATCCTCTCTATCCAAATCTCAGGCATTTAATGCAAGGATCTTCCCATTTAATGCCTGCCTGATCTAGTCATCATTGCAACCTCTTCAAAGACAACGGCTCCTTTTCAAAGTTCACTATAAATAGCTTACCTGGAGCATTGAAGAAGGTTGGTGCATTTATGATTCTTGAGAGTGAGTTGCTTTGAACTACCAACCTGCACATTCTCTAGTTTAAAGCATTCAAAGAAAGTCCCTTCATTTACTAGACATCTCTGTTAGGACTTATACACTGGCACCTCAATCAATTCTGTAGTGTTCCTCCATTAGACTACTTATGGAACACATTGATTGACTCACACACAACACCCTAGAGAAATCAGCTCAGCTTGTGAGCACATCTCTAGAAAACACCAGGTCTTTATTGTAGCACGATCCATTAGTGGTCACCTCTAGATTGGCAGCCTTTCAATCATTGGCTTGCAACTTGTAATAGGTAGAATCCATTAATATAGTAGTGCACCTTCACAAATCCAAGTTCTGACCAAACTTGGTAGAGGACGTAGCAGTTATTTAACACTGTGAACCTCTTCAAACAATGTGTCATTTATTGCTTTGTTTGTTTTCTGTTGTGTAGTTGTAATCAGTTGATAATCTCTCAACTGGTCACAACCTATTGACTTCACTTACTGCTCATTTTGTTTGTCTTACTTGGAAACAACCTTTGTCTTGACTTGCATGATGTATTGATTTACCGGTTTGCTTTTCTTTAACTGAAAACTTTATTTCCGCTGTGCAAAATCATTCACCGGTAAGCTAGAGTTTTTCAAAACCAGTTTTAGCAAAAAGTTTTTAAAATCAGGCTATTCACCCCCCCTCTAGCCTGATTCCTACCATTTGGGACCTAACATCATCAAATATAATCCTCTTGGAATTAATATCTTATCTCTTAGCAATCCAATTCAACATGGATTCTATATTGCTAAACCTATAAATGTAAGCCATAATTTACATATTTTGGTACGCTATCTTTTGACTCTAAACTCTGTCAAATTGATTTCTCTCTGACATTATTGGCCAAACCTAAGGGAGGACGCGCAATCCTACGTGAAAAAATGTGACAAGTGTTTTGGTAAAAAAAAATCAACAATGAAGAAATTTGAAATGAAACGAAGGAGGGTGCAATGGAATATAATTGGTGCAATAATGTAATCAAGATGGCTCGATCATGTAACGAGGAAAACCCTTGAGATAACTATCTCGCCGGTACAAAACCTCGGGAGGTGATTATGAGCACCTACCTTTCCAAACAATTGTATTAATAATAAATTACAAGGTAGAAAGCTATGACGGATTACAAAGTGTTCTCGAGCTATGTGAGTGTAATGCGTGTGTCTATGTGTTCGTGTGTTTGTGTTTCCAGCCATGAGCTTTAAATAATAAAAAAGAAAACAGAAAAAAATCAAATCCTAACCAACTCCCCTACAATCTCGGTAAGTCATCTTCATCTTGACTTAGTCTTCCAATCCGTTGAAAGGAGTCTGTTGGACATGTCTTTTCCCACGTGCTTTTTTATCCCTGTGATTAAATATAACAGAAATAAATAATTGTTTTAAATAATTTTTACCTTGCCCTCGAGTGTGAAGATGTCGACATGCTGATAAAAACTCAAGATGCATCAATCCTGATTTTTACCCATAACAATTGTCCCCAAAAAACTGTCTTTTAAATGAATTTAAAACGTCAGTTTTTTCCATAACCTTCTAGATGCTCTGTGGTTAATTAATGGAGAAGATACGTGGCGGTTGAGGAGGAAAGGAAAGAGTCTTGATAGGAACCATAATTCTTGGTAGTGTAACGATGTTGAAATTCCAATTTCGCGGGAAAATTCGATTTTGCGTTTCTTTGAAAATCAAATAAAACCGGAAAAAGACGGAGTCGCCACGCCGTTTTTGTTTTAAGGGCCAAAACATTGAAAAATGCAAGAGATTAGAGATTTAGGTTCGGAGGTCACGTTACATGCCGGGAAGGACGTTAGTGTGCACCCGGAATGCCTCGTAAAACGAGTCTTCCAAGCTAAAAACCATTTGTTTGTGTGTGTGTGTGTGTGTGTGTGTGTGTTGCTTTGGCCAAAATAATTTGAAACTGAGAAAAGTAAAAATTTGGATTTCTTTTTAAGACTTTAAAATGACCCCATGATTTTTTGGATGATTTTTGGGTTGAGATTTGGTACTCAAAAGACCTTTTGAAGTTGAAAAACACTTCTGCCAGAATGAAAAAAGACAGTAGACACCTGATTTTGAAATGGATTCAAGGGCCTTAAAACTTCATAATCTGGAGAAACCCAGAGAATGAAAGTTGTTCCAGACACCTCAAATAAGATCTCTACGAAATAATTTTCCATTTTGGAGAAGAGTTGAGGGGTCAAAACCTTCTGGAAATCTCAGATATGAAATCTGGATTTCCAGAAACTGATGAACTGACCTTTGAAAGAAAATTTGAAAATGGGAGTTTTACTCACGCAAAAAATAAAGTAAAAATATGTCTGGAAAGCTCTGGATGTTTGCTACAAAAAGTGTTTTGTAGTCAACACCAAATTCCAAGTTTATCTGTGTCCAAAAATTTAGACAATGGACTGGGGTCTTGGAAAATTGCTACTGGACAGCAACTTCTCAAGAAAGAAAATGTGATTTTAAAGGGGGTTTTGCATCCATGCTTGTCCCCATTTCCCTAGGTTTTGATTAGTAGTCACTAGAAATTTTAGTGGTGATCTACTTAATCAAACCATCCTTGGGGTACATTAGGACTTAAGCACTTCATTTGCTTGGGAAGGGGGGAATTTTATCCTTGAAAATGAAGATTTGATGTATGAAAAATGATTTTTAGGGTTTTGAAAATGTGTTTTCTTTGCAAGAAAGTAAGAATACTTTGAAAATAATGTTGATCCTTGTAGAAGATCAACCATGGAGATGAACTTCCATGGTGATCTTCTTGGATCTAGGGCAAGAAGATGAACAAACTACATTTTGTAGTTTGGAAATGCATGCATGGATGAGAGATTTAGGATGAGGAGAGGGAGGTTATACCTATCTTCCTTGTATTGGTGTATGAGGCTTGAATATGAGAGTGTTTGAGTGAGTGTGATTTTGGTTGAATAGTTGAGAAAAAGGTGACAATTCTATGGAATTCTCACTGTTTTCTCCCTATTTTCGCCAAGATACAGTTGAGAAAATATGATGATCTCCCCTCTTTTTGAGACTGAAGGCCTCAATTTATAGCCCTCTGAAAATTGCAATCATGTCCGCGCGGATATGTCCTTCAAAGTAATCGTTCATTAAATGCCGTCTCGTGCTTTGAACAAGAGGAATATTTTCAAAAAAAATCAAATTAAACAGCCAGTTTTTGTTCCAGTAGTTTCTATTTTTGGTTTTCTTTAATTTCTTTTGCTTTTTAGGATTCCTTTCTTGGTTTATCCTTAAATAACAATGCCCACTTTTCCCTTGCTTGGTTAGAAATGTTAGGAATTGTTAGAAGTGTCATAACTTTCATTAATTTTCTAACGAAAATACTAACAAGCTCAAATTGGAGCACTTACAGTAGCCCCTCGGCGACGGCGCTTTTGAAGGAAGCGGGGTCGTCGATAAGAGTAAGGCTCCTTATTTGGCAGGATGATCAAGTGATCGAGTGGCTGAACCTATTTAATAGGCTACCTACGTATCCTTAAGAGGAATCAAGCCGGCCGTAGTTCGGGTCTTTGACCCTGGAGATGATGGAGTTTTAGGTGCCTCGAACCTGATGAGCGAGTTCTCGCAATTCGGCCGGAAAGAAACTCTGCTGGGGATAAGAGATGACCATTTTCGGTCGGATGGCTGAAATTGTATATCCGCTTTGCTGGGGATAGGAATGACTATTTTTGGTCTGATGGCTGAACCTAATGATAGGCTACCTACGTATCCTTAAGAGGAATCAAGCCAGTCGTAGTTTGGGTCTTTGACCCTGGAGATGATGGCGTTTTAGGTGCCTCGGACCTGGATGATGATGGCCTTTTAGGTGCCTCGAACCATAATTTGAAATGGCCTTTCGGTGGACTTCGTCTGCTGCCGAAGGAGAGGGTGACCGTTTTGGTCGAGGGGCTGGACCTAATGATAGGCTACCTACGTATCCCTAGTGGGAATCAAGCCCTTTCGTAGTTAGAGATTTACTCGAGATTTTGTTGGCTTCTGGGATTCCATTAACTTTGCTGGGGATTTTGTTAGCCTTTGCTGGGGAAAAATCAGACGTATTCGTCGGGGAAATCAGTCTTACGTTTTACTGCCGTTGATGATTTTGATAAAATAGACGGGATTCCGTTATCTTTCTCGGGGAAATGGGACTTACGTTTGACTGCCGGGGAATGATTTTGATGAAAGAGACGGGATTCCGTTATCTTACTCGGGGAAATCGGACTTACGTTTGACTGCCGTCGAATGATTTTGATGAAAGATACGGGATCCCGTTATCTTTCTCGGGGAGATCGGTCTTACGTTTTACTGCCGTGGAATGATTTTGATGAAAGATACGGGATCCCGTTATCTTCCCCGGGGAGATCGGTCTTACGTTTGACTGCAGTTGAATGATTTTGATGGAAGATACGGGATCCCGTTATCTTCCTCGGGGAGATCGGTCTTACGTTTGACTGCCGGGGAATGATTTTGATGAAAGATACGGGATCCCGTTATCTTCCTCGGGGAGATCGGACTTACGTTTTACTACCGTAGAATGATTTTGATGAAAGATACGGGATTCCGTTATCTTTCTCGGAGAGATCGGTCTTACGTTTGACTGTCGGGGAATGATTTTGATGAAAGATACGGGATTTCGTTATCTTTCTCGGAGAGATCGGTCTTACGCTTCGATCGCCGTTGAATGATTTTGATGAAAGATACGGGATCCCGTTATCTTCCTCGGGGAGATCGGTCTTACGTTTGACTGCCGTTGAATGATTTTGATGAAAGATACGGGATCCCGTTATCTTCCTCGGGGAGATCGGTCTTACGTTTGACTGCCGTGGAATGATTTTGATGAAAGATACGGGATCCCGTTATCTTCCTCGGGGAGATCGGTCTTACGTTTGACTGCCGTTGATGATTTTGATGAAAGATACGGGATTCCGTTATCTTTCTCGGAGAGATCGGTCTTACGTTTGACTGCCGTTGATGATTTTGATGAAAGATACGGGATTCCATTAACTTTCTCGGAGAGATCGGACTTACGTTTGACTGTCGTTGATGATTTTGATGAAAGATACGGGATTCCGTTATCTTTCTCGGGGAAATCGGTCTTACGTTTTACTGCCGTGGAATGATTTTGATGAAAGATACGGGATCCCGTTATCTTCCTCGGGGAGATCGGTCTTACGTTTGACTGCCGTGAAATGATTTTGATGAAAGATACGAGATCCCGTTATCTTCCTCGGGGAGATCGGTCTTACGTTTGACTGCCGTGGAATGATTTTGATGAAAGATACGGGATCCCGTTATCTTCCTCGGGGAGATCGGTCTTACGTTTGACTGCCGTTGATGATTTTGATGAAAGATACGGGATCCCGTTATCTTCCTCGAAGAAATCGGACTTACGTTTGACTGCCGTTGATGATTTTGATGAAAGAAACGGGATCCCTTTATCTTCCTCGGGGAGATCGGTCTTACGTTTGACTGCCGTGGAATGATTTTGATGAAAGATACGGGATCCCGTTATCTTCCTCGGGGAGATCGGTCTTACGTTTGACTGCCGTGGAATGATTTTGATGAAAGATACGGGATTCCGTTATCTTTCTCGGAGAGATCGGTCTTACGTTTGACTGCCGTCGAATGATTTTGATGAAAGATACGGGATTCCGTTATCTTTCTCGGAGAGATCGGTCTTACGTTTGACTGCCGTGGAATAATCTTGATGAAAGATACGGGATCCCGTTATCTTCCTCGGGGAGATCGGTCTTACGTTTGACTGCCGTGAAATGATTTTGATGAAAGATACGAGATCCCGTTATCTTCCTCGGGGAGATCGGTCTTACGTTTGACTGCCGTGGAATGATTTTGATGAAAGATACGGGATCCCGTTATCTTCCTCGGGGAGATCGGTCTTACGTTTGACTGCCGTTGATGATTTTGATGAAAGATACGGGATCCCGTTATCTTCCTCGAAGAAATCGGACTTACGTTTGACTGCCGTTGATGATTTTGATGAAAGAAACGGGATCCCTTTATCTTCCTCGGGGAGATCGGTCTTACGTTTGACTGCCGTGGAATGATTTTGATGAAAGATACGGGATCCCGTTATCTTCCTCGGGGAGATCGGTCTTACGTTTGACTGCCGTCGAATGATTTTGATGAAAGATACGGGATTCCGTTATCTTTCTCGGAGAGATCGGTCTTACGTTTGACTGCCGTTGATGATTTTGATGAAAGAAACGGGATTCCGTTATCTTTCTCGGAGAGATCGGACTTACGTTTGACTGCCGTTGAATGATTTTGATGAAAGAAACGGGATTCCGTTATCTTTCTCGGGGAGATTGGACTTACGTTTGACTGCCGTTGAATGATTTTGATGAAAGAAACGGGATTCCGTTATCTTTCTCGGGGAGATCGGACTTACGTTTGACTGCCGTGGTATGATTTTGATGAAAGATACGGGATCCCGTTATCTTCCTCGGGAGATCGGTCTTACGTTTGATTGCCGTTGATGATTTTGATGAAAGATACGGGATTCCGTTATCTTTCTCGGAGAGATCGGTCTTACGTTTGACTGCCGTTGATGATTTTGATGAAAGAAACGGGATTCCGTTAACTTTCTCGGAGAGATCGGACTTACGTTTGACTGCCGTCGAAAGATTTTCTTGAAAGGGGGTTGACTTGGGTTAACTCTGTTAAGTCTAGGATCAAATTGCAGAGTTCTGGATTTTTAAAGGGCAAAAGGGTCATTTTGACCCTTCAATCGTGTCCGCGCGGAGGGGATTGAAAATCAGATTGGTTTTTTAAAAGGCCGTGGCCTTTTCTTCTTCCCCTTTACAGTTTTGAACGCCGACGAGGGAGAGGGAGAGCAGAGCCGCCATTGTCGACCCCAGAAGCTTCGAAATCCTTCAATTTTCTTCGATTTTCGAGCAATGGAACACGCGGGAGTAGCCATTCAAGGCCAAGGACGTGGTCCGGTAGCGGAGAGGCGATTGGAGCTCGTTCGAATGAGGAGGCACTATTCTCTTTCGCAATCGATTGCGGAGGAGCATTACCCCGATGCGTGGCAACATTGGGCCACTGATCCTAGTCTTCGCACGGTATACTTCGAACCTTTTCGATCTCTTTGTCGATTTCTTGCTTGAAATTGAATTTTGATTTTTTTTTTTTTTCGAAAATGGTTATGTTTTTGGGCTTGGAATTTGATTTTGATGCTTTGCATGTTGTAATGAATTTGTGGGTAACCCAAATGTGCATTTTGTTTGAAAAAAGAATTGGCATTTTGCCATTTTTTTTTGTATCCGAAAATTTCAATGAAAAATTCGAAAATTATGACTTGAATTTCGAAAAATTGTGTTCTTGACACTGAAATTGGATTTTTGATGTTGTGCATTTTGCAATGAGTATATGGGTAACTCAAAATGTGCATTTTGCTTGGGAAAAGAATTGGCATTTTCGCCATTTTTTTTTTTGAAATATGAGACTATGATGAACAATTTCCCGAATTTGGGACGGACTTCTTTTGTTGCAATGTAGGATTCTTGCAATGTTGATATGAATGTGTGCATGCTCCTCTTTTTTTTTTTGAAAAAGTGGGACGGATTTATTGACTCCGTGTATGAATGAATGTACGCATGATGCATGTTATTTTATGAAAAATGGGACGGAGTTTTTACTTCCGTCGACTCTTTGTATGAATGAATGTTGATTGGGATTTGCTGAAAACTGCCTTCTTTTGTGCGAGAAAAAATGGGGCTAGGTTCATTGCATGTCGTTATGCTGCCGAATTTTCTTCAAAACTTTGTGTTGCATGATGCATGTATATGCTTTCTTTTATTTTTGTGCAAATGCAATTTTTTTTTTTTGACATTTTCTTTTTTTTTATTGCAGGGCGGAAACAACTACGTGACGGAGCAGCTGAATAAGATGAAGACTCGAGGATCAGTGGAGTCTGTAGTTGACCTGTGGGACCGGCTTCCGATTGCGGGCCGAGGAGCTTTGATGAGTCCGAGACAGATTGTTGTTGAGACCGGGCTATACGAGTTCATTGAGTGCTTGAGGGGGTTGGTTAAGTTCCCTAAGAGCAAGGGCCTGATGTTTGCTTTGGCGCAGCATTGGTGGGATGCGACCCACACATTTCACTTCTTCTGGGGCGAGGCTACAGTTACGCCTTCCGACTACGCTGCGATCACGGGTCTATCCTTCAATGGACGCAGCATTGAGTGGCGGGACGGCTACAACGACGTGGACCTGCAGGCTCTTCTGGGCTTTACCCCCATTCCCAAAAAGGGGATGGGGATGGAGTATGCCGTGGTTTATGGGAAGATTGTGGAGATCATCGGGAGCTACGAGGCTGGGGATGAGAGGATAGGCGCTGAGCAGATTGCTAGGGCCTTTTTATGGTTTGCTTTTTCGAGCACTCTTTTTGGACACGCCGAGGGGACGGCGGTGTTTGCTTTGCTGAGGAGTTTGGAGGATGTGGGGATGGCTGGAGAGGTCTCTTGGGGAGAGGCCGGGCTGGCAGAGCTTTACTTTGCTCTTGATAGATACAGCCGAAAGGCTGTGAGCTCCTTCTACTGCTTCGAGTTTGCTCTGGAGGTATAAGCTTTCTTTTTTGCTTTCCCTTTTCCTTTAAGCACGCATTCTTTTCCGCACTTAATCGACTTTATCTTTCGCAGGCATGGTTTTGTGAGTTCTTCCACGTCACGATGTGGCGGCAGCCGGCGGAGTATATCGGGGCATATCCGGCCATGCGCTCCTGGTCCAAGCATGCCCGAGAGAAGAGAGGTTCTAGGGGGCGCACGACCCTCAGGTACTCGGATTGCCTTCCTTTGACGAGGGCTGAGACGGATGAGGAGATGATATTCTATCCCTGGGATCGTTTCGATGTGGCGCAGCTGAAGGGCGCTGAGATTTGGACCGTGCAGCGGAGGATTTTGAGGGGCTTGACTTGCGACGCCTATTATCTGGGGGAGAGGGTGACGCGCCAGCATGGCGTGAATTCGCCTTTGATGACACCGGTGGAGCCTCCCGCCGACATGATGCATCCTAGTGAGAGATCTGTGACCTGGGATGATTACCGGGCGGCGGCACTTCTCGGCATTCGTGGCGATCGAGCCGTATCCAAGATTTGTCTTGAGGAGGCCGAGGACGCCCAGTGTTCTGGATAGAGAGGGGTTAGGGGTCCCGTGGTACCCTCGGACGAACTTTTCATATGTCCAGGATGGGGTCCGGTTGAGGGTGCAGATCCCTCAGCCTGAGCGGCTTCCACGAGCTTTCCGACCTCGCCCGGGTATGAAGGTATGGCTTTTCCTTCCCACCTCTTTTTTTTTTTGCTTCTGTCTTTTCTTTTCTTTCCTGTCATCATTTTTTTGCTTCAACTGTTTCTGACGCTTTTGCTTTCGTGCAGTTTCCGGAGGTGGTCGTGGAGAAGCTGACGAAGCAGGTGATCGGGGCTAAGAGATTCATCAGGAGGATGGTGGCTTGTGGAGCCCCTCGGGCTAGAGCGAGGCGACCACGGCCGGCGCCCGTCGCGGGAGGCTTCCCTATTCCTTCGTAGACTTCCTCCGAGACTCCTCTTTCTCCTCTCCTTGATCCTCGCGTGGTACTACCTTCGGACCACGTCATTCTCTGAGATCCTTACGGGCGTGGACACGTCCGGCAGATGGTGGATCTTCTTCGCACGTCCAGGAGTCTGACGCCTTCACCTTCGGATATGATTTCTTTGCAGATCTTGGCTTGCCCTATCAGAGCGTGCCGGTTGGTCCTGACGAGCCTTCTTCCGGGGACGAGGACGATGATTCTGAGCCCGAGACATTCATGGCTACCGAGGAGGCGGGCCCGAGCCGCAAGAGGGACCGGGGGGAAGGTCCAGCCACCGAGGACTCTGACTGACGATCCTTCGAGATTGATTTCTGAGACTGAGATTGCACATTTTTTTTTCTCTTTTTTTTTGCTTTTTTTTTTTTGGAATGTAATAATCTAGGATTATTGTTATTTTATTATGCTTTTTTTTTTTTGAATGCAATGTTGTATGAATGCAATGTTGCATGAGCCTAGGTTTTTTGGCGAAGGTGTAGATGTTTGGTGTATGAACTGGTTTGGACAGGCTTTGGCTTGGACTGTTGCAAAGATTTTTTTTAGGGGACAAACATATCCGCGCGGACAGGACCTGCATCTGACATTGTCTTTTAATTTTGCTTCAGATCTGGTCTCACTTTATTTCAAATTCAAACACCTTCTTCAACCACCAGTTCAAACAGCCATTTTCGGGGAGAAGGAGAGAAAAACCATGAAGAGAATTGTGAGCATGAGAAATCCACCCAAATTATCCCAAAATTCTCAAATGCAATTCTTCACCAAGTTTAAAGAGTGGTCTCGGGAGATTATGCATGAGAGGAGGTCATTCTTTGAAGAAAGGTACAAGGTGAAGTGTTTATGGTCCCTCAAAGAATTGATTCCGGACTACGACCTCTTGAGAGCTTCTTCATCATTTTGGGATACTAGAATGCATGTTTTTTGCTTTTCTTACAACGAGGTTGTTCCGACCGTGGAAAAATTTCGGGCTTTGCTTGGCGGTCCGGAGGTGGAAGAGATTGCGGTTCCTTTGCTCGGAGGGGCCTCTTTTCTTGACAAGTTGTGCAACCTTCTTCATCTTTCCCCGGAGGAAGCACAAGGTATGATCTGTGGTCCCGATCATTTCAATATTTCTGGTCTCCCTGATAGATTTAGGGGCTTAGGCTTGCTTGACGATGCCTATTGGAATCCCTTTGCACTTTGCATGTTCGGGACCTTGTTCATGGTCTATTCTTTTGGGATCTGTCATGTACCCGATTGGGCAGAGACGTTGTACCTTTGAAAAATGCCCGAGATTAGAAATTTGGGTTCGGAGGTCACGTTACACGCCGGGAAGGACGTTAGTGTGCACCCGGAATGCCTCGTGAAACGAGTCTTCCAAGCTTAAAAACCATTTGTGTATGTGTATGTGTGTGTGTTACTTTGGCCAAAATAAGTTGAAACTGAGGAAAGTAAAAATTGGGAATTATTTATTAGACTTTGGAAAGATCCCATGATTTTTGGTGTGATTTTTGGGTTGAGATTTGACACTCAAAAGATTTTTGGAAGTTGAAAACCATTTCTGCCAGAATGAAAAAGGCAGTGGACACTTGATTTTGAAATGGACTTTAGGGCTTGAAAACTCCAGAATCTGGGAAAATTCCGAGAATGAAAAATGTTCAAAACACCTTAAATAAGGTTTCTTTAAAAGAACTTCCCATTTTGGAGATGATTTGAGGGACCAAAACCTTCTGGAAATCTCAGATGTGAGATCTGGATTTCCAGAGACTGATGAACTGACCTTTAAAGGAAAATTTGAAAAATGGAGTTTTACTCACGAAAAAAATAAAGTAAAAATATGTATAGAAATATCTGGATGTTGTCTACAAAAAGTATTTTGTAGTCAACACCAAATTCCAAGTTTATCTGTGTCCAAAAATTTAGACAATGGACTGAGGTCTTAGAAAATTGCTACTGGACAGCAACTTCTCAAGAAGGAAAACATGATTTTAAAGGGGGTTTTGCATCCATGCTTGTCCCCATTTCCCTAGGTTTTGATTAGTGATCACTTGACATTTTAGTGGTGAATCAACTATATCAAACCATCCTTGGGGTACATTAGGACTTAAGCATTTCATTTGCTTGGGAAGGGGAATTTTGTAGAGATGAAATTAAAGAGAAAAATCAACTAGAGATTTAAAATGTGGACCATTTGAGATGGTCATTCATGAAGATGAACTTCAAGATGACCATCTTAGGTCAAGATTTAAGTTAAACTAGACATAAAGTAAATCAAAGTAAGAAGAATAAGATGAACAAGAAGTTAAAAGGGAGTTTTAGGGTTTAGAAAAGGAGGGCTTTACCAATGGTGACACCCTATCTTCCTAGGCTTGGAATTTGACTTGAGGAGTATCAAGATTTGGTGTTTGACTTGAGGAGTATAAAGATTTGGTGTTTGGATTTGTGTTTGGGTGGATTCAAGGCTTGAATGTGTTTAGGGTTTGATGATAGAGTTGGTCAAAGAGAAAACAAGTAGATAACACTTAAGTCCTCTATGTTTTCTCTCTAATCCTCCTCCTAAGGGGTAATTTGAGCTTGGATTGGTGTATGTATGAGAGTATGTATGAGAGTGTTTTGAGTGAGTGGGGTTTGGGAAAGATTGAAGAGAAAATGGTGGCAATTCTAGTGAATTCCCACTGTTTTCTCCCTATTTTTCGCCAAGGTGCTGTTGCTGTGAGTGATTTGTGTTGTGTAAACTGAGAGAGGAGGGTTCAATTTATAGCCCTCTGAAATTGACAAACATGTCCGCGCGGATGGGATTGTTAGCGTGTACTGTTCATTAATTACAGCTTCAGGCTTTGGACAGGAAGAATAAAATTCAAAAATCCAGCAGTTTATGTTTTTCAACTTGCCCAATTCGGATTTTTCCAATTTCTTTTGCTTTTTTGATTCCTTTCCATGGTTTATCCTTAAATAACAATGCCCACTTTACCCTTGCTTGGTTAGAAATGTTAGGAATATTAGGGATTGTTAGAAATGTTATAACTTTCGTTAATTTTCTAACGAAAATACTAACAAGCTCAAATTGGAGCACTTACAGTAGCCCCTCGGCGACGGCGCTTTCGAAGGAAGCGGGGTCGTCGATAAGAGTAAGGCTCCAAATTTGACAGGATGATCAAGTGATCGAGTGGCTGAACCTATTTGATAGGCTACCTACGTATCCTTAAGAGGAATCAAGCCAGTCGTAGTTCGGGTCTTTTGCCTATCTTCAGACGTCGACCTAAGATTTGACTATTTTCGGGAAGTCGCCCTAAGATCTGACTATTTTTGGGAAGTCGCCCTAGGATCTGATTATTTTTGGGAAGTCACCTTAAGATTTGACTATTTTTGGGAAGTTGCCCTATGATTTGACTATTTTTGGGGAAGTCGCCCTGAGATCTGACTATTTTTGGGAAGTCGCCCTATGATCTGACTATTTTTGGGAAGTCACCCTAAGATCTGACTATTTTTGGGAAGTCACCCTATGATTTGACTATTTTGGGGAAGTCGCCCTGAGATCTGACTATTTTTGGGAAGTCACCCTATGATTTGACTATTTTTGGGAAGTCACCCTAAGATCTGACTATTTTTGGGAAGTCACCCTATGATTTGACTATTTTCGGGGAAGTCGCCCTGAGACCTGACTATTTTTGGGAAGTCGCCCTATGATCTGACTATTTTTGGGATGTCGCCTTGGTAATGACTTCGGTTTGTCGAATTAGGGGATGATTGCGATTTATCGCTTTCCTCGTATTGTGTGAGATAGCGTTTTAGGTGCCTCAAACCTTAATGATGGCGTCTTGGGTGCCTCGAACCTTCATGATGGCGTCTTAGGTGCCTCGAACCTTGGAGATGGCGTCTTAGGTGCCTCGAACCTTGATTTGAAATGATTTCCCTTTGATGGTTTGGGATAGATGGTCTATTGGTGGACTTCATTTGAAGGGATCGGTCTTATGTTTGCTGCCGAGGAAATGGATGATAATGGGAAAAGAAACGGGATTCCGTTAACTTCGCTGGGGATTTTGTTAGCCTTTGTTGGAGTTTAGTTCAGGAGTATGAACCTAAATGGGGACTTAGTTTAGGAGTATGATTCTAAGTCGAGGTTTTGTTCAGGAGTATGAACCTAAATGGGGACTTAGTTCAGGGGTATGATTCTAAGTCGAGGTTTAGTTCAGGAGTATGAACCTAAATGGGGACCTAGTTCAGGACTATGATCCTAAGTCGGGGTTTCAGTTCAGGAGTATGAACCTAAATGGGGACCTAGTTCAGGAGTATGATCCTAAGTCGGGGTTTTGTACACGAGGGAGGCTGTTTGAGGGCGTTCTCATTGGGGAAGATTTGAGCTTACGAGGATTACCGGGAAAAGGGTGATTGTGTTGGTCAAGTGGATGGACCTAAGGTAGGCTACCTACGTATCCCCGAGTGGGAGTCAAGCACGGACGTAGTTCGACAACCGCTGCTTGGGGATGGTCTTTGATGGTTTGACGGTATTCGGGAGTCACCCGAGGTTTGACTGTTTTTGGGAAGTCGCCCTAAGATTTGACTATTTTTGGGAAGTCGCCCTAAGACTTGACTATTTTTGGGAAGTCACCCTAAGATTTGGTGATAATTTTCTTTTAGAAAAGTAGTTGACTAAGATATGCTTTCATACCTGTGCTGTGCTTACCTGTAGCTGTCGGAAGGACTGAGGCTACGGCTGATGTTGATGAAGAGTTGTTGGGTTGCCGTTCGTGGGACGGTTTCTGCTGACGATTTGCTGTCTTTGGAGGCATTTTGACCTGAAGGAGGAGTTTTGTTGAGTCTGCATCTTGCTGGTGATCGTCAAACTTGTAGAAGTTGTTGAGCTTGTCTTCACATTGGGACTTCTTGCTTTTGAGAACTTTGTGTCTCTGACCGATTTGCATTTGAGAACTTGGTGTCTGTAACCGAATTGTATCTGAGAACTTGGCGTCCCTGACCAATTTGTATTTGAGAACTTGGCGTCTCTGACCGAATTGTATTTGAGAACTTGGCGTCTCTGACCGATTTGTATTTGAGAACTTGGCGTCTCTGACCGATTTGTATTTTGAGAACTTGGCGTCTCCGACCGATTTGCATTTGAGAACTTGGCGTCTCCGACCGATTTGTATTTTGAGAACTTGGCATCTCTGACCGAATTGTATTTGAGAACTTGGCGTCTCTGACCGAACTGTATTTGAGAACTTGGCGTCTCTGACCGATTTGTATTTTGGGAACTTGGCGTCCCTGACCGAACTGTATTTGAGAATTTGGCATCCCTGACCAATTTGCATTTGAGAACTTGGCATCTCTGACCGATTTGTATTTGAGAACTTGGCGTCTCTGACCGATTTGTATTTTGAGAACTTGGCGTCTCTGACCGAATTGTATTTGAGAACTTGGCGTCTCTGACCGAACGGTAGACACTGGAGGTGGTCTTCATTGGGGGCTGTTTTCATCCATTTGTGGACATTGGAGGTCGTCTTTGGTGAAGATCATCCTTGCCGAAAAGGGGGATTTGATTTCACGTTTGAATTCCTGCATTCGTTAGTGAAGAGGAAGATGCATATATGACATTCATGATGACAAATGCATGCATAGAGCCAAAAATGATTGTGAGAGTATCACTGCATATGTGTGCGAGATGATGCATTTACTTGCTTTCGAAGATGCACTTAGCTTAAGCTTTTGGCAGGGAATTTATGATCTTCAATCACTTAGGATTGTTCCTATTGATTTAAGTTTTGTGCATGCTACATGAGCCCTGGGGAGATTTTTGTGGGGATGCATGGTGATGAGAGGGGATGTATTGGGATGTATGTGTCTGGAAACTGTTTGGAACAGATTTTGAGCAAGTGGTGAGAGCCCTCGATCGCGATTTAAACAGCGGTTGTTGATGAGGTTTTGTTAACAGTATCACATGGACCTCAATTTTGATGAGATTGAATTCGGATCCCGGGTCTTGGTTGAAATTTTCCCTCTCATTCTTGGTCATTTGAAGGCCGATCTTGGGACAGTGCTCTAGGGCACGTCGATATGAGTGAAGCTTCTTTCATTTTGGTGAGCTGTGACTTTGGCCGAAACCTTGTTCGGAGAATGATTTGATGAAATTGCTAATGCCGGGTGTTGGGTATGCATGTTTTAACCCTCCTATTTTTGTATTAGATTTGATTGATACCATAACCTCCTGTCTATTTTAAGGACTTTAGGACCCTATGTAATGAAGCTTAGACTTCAATTTTTAGTTAAGTCCATTTTATAGATTAGGCTTGAAGACTGGCAGACTCATTGGAATTGAGAGTTGCAGTCCAGAAGTTTCAAACCGCTTCTTTGGAACCGCCCTAGCAAAACCGCCC
This sequence comes from Adenophora triphylla var. japonica, assembly GCA_022495995.1. Taxonomy (NCBI): domain Eukaryota; kingdom Viridiplantae; phylum Streptophyta; class Magnoliopsida; order Asterales; family Campanulaceae; genus Adenophora; species Adenophora triphylla. The sequence continues at coordinate 213,868 of JAFEMH010002041.1, forward strand.
TTAGCATTTGCTTGGTGAAATCCTTTGTTTGAAACTACTCTTGAACTACTCAAGTGCAACCGCCCTATGATGAACCGCACCTTGCAGCTCATTATCAACCGCACTTTGCAACCTCACCGGAGTTACCAACCGCACTTGTCAAACCGCCTGTACTCCAACCGCCCCCAATGATTGAGACTTGAAGTGAACCGCTCTTTGCCTTTGTGATCCACATCAGCAATATCCAATGTCAACCACCTTATCTTGTCACGTGATTCAAAGTCGAGAAGATCTCGCAAGGATCTTGAAAAGGTGACAGTGTCCAAACCTCATTGCTTGCAGGAGCATTATCGGCCTTATCTCGCAACTACCGTACCAAAGGACAAAAGTGGTTGCTTTGTGGACCAATAAGAAAGCATCAAGTACCGTCCTTCAACAATGTGTCCAACGGCTACATTTTGGATGCTTGGGTATAAATACCCCCAATCTTCTCCATTTGAAGCTTGCTTGAAAAATTGAGAAATTGCTGTGTTCATGTGAAGTTGAAGCTCTGCCCAGAAAATTCTTAGTCCTTTGAATCTTCATCTTCATACTTCAAGAAATATTCCCACCCAGGAAATCAAGCCTTCCAACACTTTCAAGAATCATTGTGCTCTACATCTCACGTATTTAAAGAGCCTTGATCTTGTTCTCACACACACACCTCATTTGTTCTAGTCACATAGATTAAACACTTGAGATACACTGGTTATAGTTTTGGATTTGTTCTTCATAGAAAAGATTTTATTGTACTTTGTAATCTCTCAATACTTAATATAAAATCTCTCTTAGAAATCCAAGACTAACCATCTTGGTAGTGGACGTAGATCGTTTATCGATTGAACCACTCCAAATAGCGTGTTCTTACTTTCTGCATTTGTATTTACTGTGCTTGCTAATTATTTATCTTTGTCTCTGTTTGATCTTTATTTAGTTATCCATTATTGTGAAATAGTGTTTGGAGTTAACAAAGTCAAAACCACACGTGTTTGTAAAACTGCTCTTCCCAAAACCGCACCACCAAAACCGCATTTTACAAACCACCTCTCAAAACCGCTTTACACTCTATTATTCCGCTGTGCATTTTACACTATCACTTGCAGTCTATTATCAACTGCTAGAGGATTTTGTAAGCAAGAGGTTCAGTCTTTAAACGAGGGCGAAAAATTTTAAACAGCTATTCACCCCCCCCTCTAGCTGTATTTTCACCCTTGTTGCCACCTTTGGGACCAACAAGTGGTATCAAAGCTGGCACATTTTAAAACCACTGTTTTTCAAGCTTAACAGCTTGTGTGCCGATTCGATATGGCAACCTCAAAGACAATGACTACTGTTAACTATTCACATATTCCAATGTTGGACGAAGACCACTTTGACATCTGGAAGTGCCGAATGCTTATTCATTTGGAAACCATAGATGAGATGCTGGTGGAATGCGTGATCAATGGCCCTCTAATTCCAATGAAGGCTAACACTGATGCAACCACCAATGCTGAAACTCCAGAGGTCAAAAAGCCAAAAGATGAGTGGTCAGATGAAGAGAAGAGAATAGTTGCCTTGGACAAAGAAGGCGAGGTTCATCATCTTCTGGAACCCTCCCCGTATCAACTCTACAGAAAGTGATGTACCTCAAAACCGCAGCGTATGTGGGATGCCATAGAGAGCTACCTCGAAGGTGATGATGAGTGCAAGGAAAACAAATTATACACCGTTGAAAGATCCTACAACAACTTCAACAGAAACCCAACGAAACCTTGCGTCAAACCTACGATCGCTATGTTGAGGTAGTTAATGCTTGTAGATCTCTTGGTAAAACTTTAACCGATAAGGAAATCAATATGACTTTCCTATCTCGCTTTAGGTTCTAGATGGGTAAATAAGGCTACCTCTCTAGAAGACTCCAAAGTATTGGGTACTTGGTCATTAAGTAACTTGTATGCCAATCTTAGAGTCTATGAACTTAAACTAAATCATATTGAAGAGATAGAAGGAAAAACCAAATCGCTTTCTATGTCTCGTAGTGGAACATGAAGAGAAACCATCCACATCCAATCAAACCACCGATCCTTCCATATCAACCTCATCACTCATCGAGATGGATGATGATGATTTTGCCATGTTTGTGAAAAGATTTCAAAAATTTAGAAAGTCCTCAAAACCTTTCACAAAATCATTTTCAAAAGGCAAACCTCCCGCAACATTTTCTAGGGCTGCAGATACAAAGAAGAAGAGTGACTTGGTATGCTACAACCGTAGGAAACCCGGCCACTTTGCATCCGAGTGTCCACAGCCTAAATATGAATATATGAAAAAGAAAACTTTTCCTTCGAAATTTTCTCATCGTAAGGGAATGGTTGCTGAGGAGGAAGAGAATTCCAAGGAATTAGCAACTTGGATTGAAACAGATTCTCGAGGATGGAAGTGACGGTGAAACCGAAGAGGTTAACCTCTCGCTTAGTTGCAGACGCTTCGATGACTCGATTCTGAATCATTTGAGTTGCATGATATGGAGGAAAAGGAGGTTTTTGCAAAACTTCCAAATTATAAATTGGATGATGATATTAAACTTACTCCTAGCGTTAAGATAGGAAATTGTTCGTATTCACGTCCCATTTTCTCATCTAAAACTGCTCCACCTTCAAAAGCTATTCCAAAGAAAATTTTGTAAAAGGTGGTGGAAGAGGTTTCTCCCATGGAACATGAAAAGATGTTCAAGGAAGCCGAATGGTGATCCATCAATTCTCAAATCTTAAGAAAGCCTTAAGCTTAGCTCATGATGAACTTAATTTGTACAAGACGGAGAAAACCGTGATGAGGTCCGAAATTTCTAATCTTAAGGACCAAATCAAACGTATGACTCCTCTTGTCGATCAAAACCGCATCCTTGAAACTAAGGTTGCCGCACTTCAACTCAGAATGATGACTTGGTAACCCAAATCGACGATCGTCAAAAGATTATTGATTCGTGGCTCAAGTCTCAATCCACCAAGGATAAAATCTTGACTTCCAAGTTCCTCCCGGAACTAAGGATGGTCTAGGGTTTGGATCTGAGGAAGAGGAAAAGTGTGCATCCTCGAGTGAAAAGGATGAGGAATTTCCAGAACTAACTAAAGAAATTCCCAAGGAGAAGCATGCTAAGGGTAAGGGTAAAGCAAGACAAGTAAATTATGTCTACCCTAAAGGAAAGCAATATGGGAAGAATTCGTGTTAAAACCTAAGAATTCTCGTGGAAGCACCCGAAGAGGAAATGGCTTATGGAATTGGTAGAATCCCCGCTCCAACCTCTTCTCGGTGGAAAAGGCGGTTCGCTAACTCTGTGTCTGACCGCGCTTCTTCTTCGACCGCTCCTCCCGCCTTCAAAAGCAAGAATAGCGTTCCCAGAAATACGTGGTCAAACCAAAGCCTGTTCCCTTTGTATCACCGGAATGTTAGCCGGAACCGCACCTCCCAAACCGCTTCCTTGTCCTAGCAACCGCATGCAACTCCTAAGAAGAGTAAGGAGTTAGTAAAACCTCATGAAGCTTGTAGCTATTATAAATGTTCTGTGTGTGATGGTTTAGGTCACAAGGCCGCGTAATGCCTTTTGCGGTTCACATCCAATGCCAGGAAGAGTAAACCTCCTTCTCGTCAAACAGGTGTGGGTCGTAAAGGGTTGCTAACTTCAGGACCCAAGAAATAAAGGGGGACCTCGTTCTTAATGTTTACATTTCAGTGTCCTCTCGCTTCATGGCCGGTCACTCCAAGGATAATGAATGGTATCTTGACAAAGGTCGCTCAAGACATATGACCGGAGATAGATCATTACTTGAAGATGTCGTTGAAGCAAGTGGTCCATCTGTAACCTTTGGTGACAACAACAAAGGCAAGACCATTGGATATGGTGTTATAAGGAGAGGAAACCTAACTATTGAGAAGGTTTCTCTTGTCGATGGACTCAAGCACAACCTCCTTTCAATTTCTCAATTTTGCGACAAAGGAATGCTTTGCAACTTCACGTCATCAAATTGCTTTATCAAAGATAGCATTTCCGGCGTCACCCTACTCACAGGATTCGTAAGAGTAATATTTACATTATTGATCTAAATTCGCATGTAGTATTACTAATCTCTGTTTTGTAGCTAAGAATGTGAGCGAAAATAGTTGGCTATGGCACAAGAGGTTGAGCCACTTGAACTTCAAGTATCTTGCAAAGATTGGTAGGGAAAACCTCGTTCGTGGTTTACCTAAAGTGGCTGACCACCATCCAGAGAAATGCACGCATGCGCCTGGTAAGCCCGCGTCGTCTTTCACCAAAGAAGACCGCTCCTTCAACTTCAAGATGCTTACAAATCGCTTCACATAGATTTGTTTGGACCCGTAACCACCGCCAAAGATTGGAGGAAATAGATATACCTTAGTGGTGGTGGATGATTATTCAAGATATACGTGGGTTGAGATGATGATTTCCAAAGATGATCGCTATGAGATTCTCACCGCACTTTTTAGACGGCTCCAAACTCAAAAAGAAGATGACATCGTTAGTGTTCGATCGTATAATGGAACGAGATTCAAGAACAACGGTGTTGCTCAAGATTGTGATGACCATGGGATTGATCACAATTTTTCCATCAGCCTGGTGTTCCACAACAAAATGGGGTTGTGGAAAGGAAGAATAGGACGTTGATTGAGGCCGGAAAGACAATGATATCCGAAGCGAAGCTACCTCGCATTTTTGGGCCGAAGCAATCAATACCGCATGCTTCACTCGTAACCGCTCCCTCATCAACAAAACCTATAATAAGACTCCCTATGAGCTTTGGCGAGGAAGAACCCCCAACATTGCATTCTTCAAGATCTTTGGCCGCAAATGCTTTGTCCTCTACAACGGAAGAGAAAATAGAGGTAAATTCGGAGCCAAGGCCGACGAAGGTATTTTTGTTGGGTATGCTAAACATTCTAAAGCTTTTCGTGTTTTCAATAAAACTAGTTTAAAAATAGTAGAGTCTCATCCATGTTACTTTTGATGAGCATTCTCTCCTTGAGCCACATTTGGCTCCAAATGTTGCCGATGATTTTGTTGAGCATAATGAACCAGTGAACCTCAAACCGCACCCGAACCTCAACCGCAAAATCCAGACCTCAACCGAAATTCCTCAAACCGCACCTTTCAAACCGCACCTGAAGAACCCTCTCCGCATGCAACTCCAAGGGAAGAAGAAGTTGAGAATTCCCCTATCCAAATATAGAACCTCTTCGTCAACTTACATTCCATGACTTCGCCGAAGGATCTAACGATGTTCCAATTGAAGATCTTCAAGAAACCTCACCCAACCAGACTTACCCCTGAGGTTCGTGAAGTCGCTAGCCACCCCTCACTAATGTGATTGGTGATTCGTTTTCCTGTTCAAACAAGGAGATCAAATTATGACGAGCATACTTCTCTTTTATCTCAAGTTGAACCCAAGAAGATTGATGAAGCACTCCAAGATTCCAGTTGGGTCGTTGCTATGCAAGAAGAACTCAACCAGCTTTGAAAGATGCAAGGTCTGGACTTTGGTGCCTAGACCTCAGGATCAAGGAGTGATAGGAACTAAGTGGGTATTTAGAAATAAGATGGATGAGAATGGAAGCATCACTAGGAATAAATCAAGGTTGGTCGCACAAGGATATAGGCAAGAAGAAGGAATTGATTATGATGAAACCTTTGCTCCGAGCTTGCAAGATTGGAAGCTATCGTAATTTTCTTAGCCTACGCCTCTTTCAAGCATTTCAAGTTATATCAAATGGACGTAAAGAGTGCATTCCTCAACGGCGAACTGCAAGAGACCGTGTATGTTGCCCAACCACCTGGATTTGAAGACTCCAAATTTCCCAATCATGTCTACAAACTCCAGAAAGCTTTGTATGGACTTAAGCAAGCTCCAAGGGCATGGTATGAGACTCTTTCTAAATTTTTACTAGAAAAAGGATTTAAACGTGGTAAAATTGATACAACTCTTTTTATTGCCAAATATAATGAGCATACTTTACTTGTTCAAATGTATGTCGATGATATTATTTTTTGTTCTACTAATGAGTTACTTTGTAAGCGTTTCGAGAAGCTAATGAAAAGCAAGTTTGAGATGAGCATGATGGGAGAATTAACATTCTTCCTCGAGCTTCAAATCAAGCAATGCGAAGAAGGTATTTTCCTCGCCCAAGCCAAATACACCAAGGAGTTGATAAAGAAGTTTGGATTAGAAAATGCTAAAGCATATGATACTCCTATGGCCACCGGCAATAAGCTAGATAAGGATCTCAAAGGTAAGAAAGTTGATCGACTTTATATCGAGGTATGATCGGCTCATTACTTTACTTAACCGCTAGTAGGCCCGATATCATGTTTAGTGTCCGCGTATGTGCACGCTATCGCGCATCCTAGAGAAGCACATCTTATTGCAGTCAAGCGTATAATCCGCTATTTATCCGGAACCACTAACCTTGGACTTTGGTATTCCAAAGATTCGAATTTCGATCTTGTAGGTTATTCAGATGCAGATTATGCAAACTTGTACTATTGACAGAAAAGCACTAGTGGTACTTGTCATTTCCTCGAAATAGACTAGTTGCTTGGGCCAGCAAGAAGCAAGCTTCGCTTTGTCAACCACGAGGCCGAGTATATTGTCACCAGTAGTTGTTGTCAAATCCTTTCGATGAAGCGGCGCTTGGTGGACTATGGAATCCATGAAGGGAATTGCCCTATCATGTGTGACAACACTTCAACAATTTCATCTCCAACAACCCCGTCATGCATTCCAAGACCAAGCATATTGATATCAAGTATCATTTCCTCAAAGACCATGTGGCGAAGAGGAATATCCATTTAGAGTATGTGGGGACAGATAATCGATTGCCGACATCCTCACCAAGGCTCTTGACTCCAAGAGGTTTTCCTTCCTCGCAGGAGAAATGGGTATGCTTGAACTTAAATGATTCCATACTTTTATTGACTAACTTGTGTGTTGAGTTTAGGTTATATCTCTTATTGAAAATCTTGATATCAACCGCATCATTGCTTGAACCGCGGTTATTCAAACCGCTTGAGTGGTCAACCGCCTATGTGGTCAACTGCGTATTATCAACCGCGTACTTCCAACCGCGTATTACCAACCGCATAATGCTTCTGACCGCTCCATCTTCAACCGCCTTCATCATATGGTATTTTCAAAAACAATTTTAATTCTTTTCTTAGCTTTAAAGAAGCTAAGCGGTTTTAAAACTCTTTTCAACCGCACTGCCACGTGGACCCTGTAAGTTCTTTTTATTTTTCATTTCACCCACATTTTGACATAAGGGCATTTTTGCAAATGTTTTCCCACGTTATTTTAAAATTTAAATGCATTTAATGTAAAGGGAACATTAGCATTTAAAGCTCTCTTGTCAGCCGTCATTGGCAAAAGAGAAGAAGATGAAAGGGTGCAAACAGAGAAATGATTTCTTTTATGGGAAAATTAAAATGTCTTTTCAACTGTCCTTCGCTTGAGAATGTTCCTATAAATAACTACCAACTCTTACAATTTCACCTTTTTCACTCTCTCGCACCGTGTACCTTTCTTACCAACTTCATCTTCTCTCTCTCTCTAAGAACTCAAAACCTTCAAATCTTCAAACTTAGTTCTTGAATCTTCAATGGCACCTAAAGCACCATTCACTGATATGGTATGTCTTTCTTAACTTCATCTCTCTTCATTTATGTACAAATGTCTATGAATCCGCCATTAATGGACCTTCAAGCTTCAAACCCTCAAGAGATTTTTGTTCATAACTGTCTATTTAGTTGATCATTTTGCATGATTTCGCTTGGGTTATGCTCGAATTGTTGTTAGATTCTTTATATGTAATTTATTTTACGATCAACCAATGATTTGAACACTCGATTTTGAATTTTAAAATTTTCTTATTCGAAAACCCATTTGAGTGTTCTTGCTTGTTCTTGGTGATTCTGAGCAAAGTACGAATTTTTAATGTTATATTGTTAATCTACCGCTTCAATGTGATCATTTTGACATGTTATTTGTTGATTTTGGTGAACTTTTGTTGAAACTCGTTCTTAGTGTTCTAAGTGTTCTTCGTGTTCATCATGCCTTCAACATGACTCGTTCATATGCCTTGAATGTTTATCACATGTTTTGGTTCATCTAATTTTCACACATGTGTTTGTACTTAGAAAATTTTTCAATAAATTTTATGCACTACCGTGAATAATCAATCGCATGATGTTGTTTGGAACCGCCTTCGAAATTCCTTGATTTCAACCGCATGTACATTTCCTACCGCATACATCCTTCAACCGCATGTAAATTATGAACCGCATGTCTCTATGAACCGCACTATACTTTGAAACCGCATGCTTGTTAATTCTTCCTTTGCAACTGCATGCTAAGTTTGTTTGAGATATTACTTAGTATATAGGCTGGACACCATAACCTTCCTCTCCAAGCACCGCTTGCGGTGGGATAAACTTGGATTACAATGCCACGTACTAGTATAATTTCTTACATATTTTCTAAGTATTTTGTTGTATTCACAATACACAAGTAGTTTGGAGTTCTTCACTTTTAAACCGCATCAATTGCCAACCGCATGGATGCCCAAACCGCTTGTGCATTGTGAATCACTTTATGGATCTAAAACCTTTGTTTCATTTTGTAGGATCCTAAATTCTTTATTCCGTGCTTTGAGATCAATGAGCCTCGAGCTCCAAGGAGATGCTCTTGGTAGAGAGTTGATCGAAGACTCACTTCCTCCGGAATCCTCCCTCTCTTCAACAAAGGCCAATCTTATATCATTCCTTCCTTTGTGGATCGCTTCTACTCCTCTCGCCGTTCTAGGAGACAGAGAATTATCTCGATGGCACCAAGATCAAATGCCCGGTTGGCAAGTGTTGAAGGCTTCGATATATCCATTGATCATCTGGATATTAGAAGTACTTTTGGATTTCATGTTTCTGGATGCCCCATGGAGGTTGATCAGAAGTGTTGGATGCAACCGCTCTATCAACAAATAATCCGACTTCTCTCTCTCGGTTATTACAAGAAGAAAGCAAGGAGGGAATTTGGTGAACTTATGAGCCACTTGGGCTATTTAGTAGGAATGTCTCGTGTGTGGTAAGACCGGCAACCACAACAACTTCACTACTCAAGAATGGATTTACCGATCGTGCCATTTATAATGGAATTAAGCCGAATTGGCCCAAGATTCTCGATGAAGGAAATGGCTAGTTCCATTGATGCTTATCAATCCAAAATCAAAAATGAACACCAGAGATGGAGACCATTCTCGCAGCTCCTAACCGCGTTGTTCACCGCCTATCAACACTTGGAGGATCTCGAATCTCAACTCCCGAGTTATCGCATCAATGGGTGAAGGTGACTCCCTTGGAACCAGTGGTTTGTCACAACTTCGTATACTCATTTGGAGATACCCAAGACAAATTTCTATATGATGCCGATACTCTCAACCCCAAGGAGTTCTATGTTGAAATGACTCCAAGAACCGCGGTTACCGCTTCTAGGAAAGGCAATCAAGAAGGCCTCTAGAAAGAAAAACATTGTCCTAGAACCGCAGCCAAGAAGCCAAGGACCGCACCACCTCAACCGCGTGTTCAAACCGCAGTGCTAGTCAAAGTGCTAAGCCTCGTGGAGAAATTTGGGTTGAGAGATGAGCCTACCGATGAGGAAGAAGAAGAGGATGCCGGTATTGCCCCTCTTATCAAGAAGGCAAAATCTCGTGAAGATCAAGCACGCTAATCTCACTGAGGAAGATAAAGGTGCTTTTTACAAGGCAAAGCTTTGGACAAGTTGGAAAGAAGGGCAGAATTGAGGAAGGCTGCCAAGGGAAAGAAACCATCTTCTAAACCGCTTGCTACCTCTCAACCGCAAGCTCAAGTTCAACCTCCTGTTCAACCGCAACCCCAACCGCAACCTCCTCCTCAATCCCAACCGCTTCAAACTCCTCCAACCTCACCTACTCAAACCTCTTCCCCAATTCCTACCCAACACTTTTCTCCTTCCAAATCTTTTTCCCCCAAACCGCTCTCTCCCTCTCCACCTCCTAAAACTGCAACCTCTCAGGGGGAGAATCCCAAGAAGAGGAGGTTCAAACAAATGGCCAAGAAAACAACTCCTCCAAAGAAACACTATCTTCACACCATTGCCAAATCCAACATCAAAATACTCGGTGAAACCTCCTCATACTTTGATAAATCCTCCTCCCAAACCAATTCAAATTCATCATCCCCTTCGAATTTCAAACCCTCAAAATCAAGCCACCTCAAATCCCAAAGCCTTCACCGAATGGACATCCAAGCCATCAGCAGCCCACCATTCAACCTCCGCACTCAAAACTCCAACTCCTTCACCACAAAATTCACCCTCACACCATTCATCCCCTCATATATCAAACCGCACCCATAAATCCCCTTCTAAATCACCTATCTCTTCCCCACAAAAATCCCATTCAACTCATTCCAGCCCAATCACTTCAAATCCTCCTACCACTTCTATACCCATCCCAACCGCCCCTATCCCAACCACCCACATACCAACCGCCCCATACCAACCGCCCCATCCCAACCGCCCCTATCCCAACCACCCACATACCAACCCTTCCTCAGCCCCCATCCCAACCGCCCCCATACCAACCGCCCATCTCAACTCAAACCTCATCCCCTTACACAATTCCTCGCCTCACGCATTTTCCAAACCCTATTATCTCAAATGCCTCAAACCGCTCCTCCTACTTATTCTCGAACCGCCTCCTTCCTTCACCTTTATTCCTTCATCATCAACCGCTCCTCCACCAACTCCGACTACTCCCAAATCCTTTCCACCCTTAATCTTATCCAATCTCAACTACTCATAAACCAAGGCCACATTATCAAGTTAACCGCTTCAAATGCCTCCCTTGAGTCTTCCAACCGCTCCTTCAAAAGTTAGCCGAATCTCAATCTCATTTGATTGCCTCTCAAACCCTTCAAATGGCCGATCATAAGAACTCCCTCAAGAGTTTTGCTCAGAGGCTTGATGCCATTAAGGGGAGAAGGACTTAGCAAACATTGTCAAATCCTCACCGAGTCTTGCTTTGAAGGTTTCAAGAAGGATCTAGTCAAGGTGTTGTTCAAATTCAATCATTTGGAGATTCTCGATCTCAAGGAAATGATTTCTCGCCTTGCAACCTCCTCCAAAACCGCCTTTGATTCCCTTCAAGCCGAATTCCTTAAATCTGTCAATTCTCAACCGCCTTCTACTCAAGACTTTCAAACCGCCTCAATGCGGTTGAAGCAAATATCCTTCGGAAATTGATGATGTCAAAGAGAAGCCGAAATCAAGACAAACTCCTTGATGATGCTTTGATGGCCAAGTTAAATGAAGTCAAGGATGAATTCAATGACCGCCTTGAAAATATCAAGCTAGGATTCACCACCAAACTTGAAGCCACAATAATGAAATAAATCCTCCATCCAAGTGACTCGTGAATCTTGATGAAATGATCGAAGCCATCTCTTCCTGCATAGCTAGCTCAGGGGAGGTTCAAACTTTGTACAATTCTTTGAACTCCTCCTTTCACACCTTAATTGATGAGCTATCTCGATCAAGTGTCCGATAACTCCAAGGCAAGCTCTCGATGCCAATCTCAAGATTGATTCTCAAGCAAATATCTTAGAGAGATTGGTGACCGCTCAAGGAAGGACCGCAGAAGAGGTGAGAAAAATTAGAAAATCCTCAAGTCCGAAACCTCTCGCATCAAATCTTGCCAGGAACCCCGAGATCAATCAACCGCAGCAGCAGCAAAGAAGGTCAAGAACCGCATCAACCTTAAACCGCTATTGCTCGTATTTTTTTGTAAACTCTTTTGTTGTTGGACCGCACTCTCTTTGTATTTTCTTTTGTCCAACTTACTCTTGTTTTTGTTTGTAACCCCGTAATTTTCTTTCATTCCCGTTTTGTAACCACTTGAGGAATTAATGGAAATTGCATCATGGTTCCAAAACCTTGTTCATATCAAACTCCGCTTGTTTGTAGAACAATGAAACCTCTTATGGTTTTAAACCTCATTCAAATATTTTTCAACTTAAAAATCATATATTTTTTGAATTGAAGTTTAAACATCTCGCCTTAAACCGCACTTTGAACTTAAACTCATATTTCTTAAGTGCACTCGAATGCATTTCTCTACTTTCCATATTGTAAGTTTTTATCTCTTAGAAAGTATAGAAATCTATAGCTTAAGCTAAGTGTGTGCATTGACTTGGGACATGATTTACCATGATTAATTCTTATGGACATGTTTTTACCAAGTACAATGTTTGCTTTAGTTATAGTAGGTAATGGCATCAATCAAATAGGGGGAGATTGTTGGGTATGCATGTTTTAACCCTCCTATATTTGTATTAGATTTGATTGATACCATAACCTCCTGTCTATTTTAAGGACTTTAGGACCCTATGTAATGAAGCTTAGACTTCAATTTTTTAGTTAAGTCCATTTTATAGATTAGGTTAAATTTAGGCTTGAAGACTGGCACAAGACTCATTGGAATTGAGAGTTGCAAGGAAGTTTCAAACCGCTTCTTTGGAACCGCCCTAGCAAAACCGCCCTTAGCATTTGCTTGGTGAAATCCTTTGTTTGAAACTACTCTTGAACTACTCAAGTGCAACCGCCCTATGATGAACCGCACCTTGCAGCTCATTATCAACCGCACTTTGCAACCTCACTGGAGTTACCAACCGCACTTGTCAAACCGCCTGTACTCCAGAACCGCCCCCAATGATTGAGACTTGAAGTGAACCGCTCTTTGACTTTGTGATCCACATCAGCAATATCCAATGTCAACCACCTTATCTTGTCACGTGATTCAAAGTCAGAGAAGATCTGCAAGGATCTTGAAAAGGTGACAGTGTCCAAACCTCATTGCTTGCACTGAGCATTATCGCCTTTATCTCGCAACTACCGTACCAAAGGACAAAAGTGGTTGCCGTGGACCAATAAGAAAGCATCAAGTACCGTCCTTCAACAAACTGTGTCCAACGGCTACATTTTGGATGCTTGGGTATAAATACCCCTAATCTTCACCATTTGAAGATTGCTTGAAAAATTGAGAAATTGCCGTGTTCATGTGAAGTTGAAGCTCGCCTAAAATTCTTAGTCCTTTCAATCTTCATCTTCATACTTCAAGAAATATTCCCCCGTAAATCAAGCCTTAACACATTCAAGAATCATTGTGCTCTACATCTCACAGATTTAAAGAGCCTTGATCTTGTTCTCACACACTCACCTCATTTGTTCTAATCACATAGATTAAACACTTGAGATACACTCGGTTATAGTTTTGGATTTGTTCTTCATAGAAAAGATTTTATTGTACTTTGTAATCTCTCAAATACTTAATATAAAATCTCTCTTAGAAATCCAAGACTAACCATCTTGGTAGTGGACGTAGATCGTTTATCGATTGAACCACTCCAAATAGCGTGTTCTTACTTTCTCGCAATTATATTTCTTGTGCTTACTAATTATTTATCTTTGTCTCGTTTGATCTTTTATTTAGATATCCATTATTGTGAAATAGTGTTTGGAGTTAACATTGTCAAAACCACACTTGTTTGTAAACCGCACGTACCAACTACTTTATTAAAACCGCTTTACAAACCTCCTCTATCAAAACCGCTTGTCAACTCTAAATATTCCGCCGTGCATTTTACACTATCACTTGCAGTCTATTATCAACTGCAAGAGGATTTTGTAAGCAAGAGGTTTAGTTTTTAAAAGAGGGCGAAAAATTTTAAACAGCCTTATTCACCCCCCTCTAGCCGTATTTTCACCCTTGTTGCCACCTTTGGGACCAACAAGTGGTATCGCAGCAAACACATTTTAAAACCACTGCTTTTCAAGCTTAACCAGGTGCCGATTCGATATGGCAACCTCAAAGACAATGACTACCGTTAACTATTCACACATTCCAATGTTGGACGAAGACCACTTTGACATCCGGAAGTGCCGAATGCTTATTCATTTGGAAACCATAGATGAGATGTCTGGAATGCGTGATCAATGGCCCTCTAATTCCAATGAAGGCTAACACCGATGCAACCACCAATGCCGAAACCTGCAGGTCAAAAAGCCAAAAGATGAGTGGTCGGATGAAGAGAAGAGAATAGTTGCCTTGGACAAAGAAGGCGAGGTTCATCATTTCTGGAACCCTCCCCCGTATCAACTCTACGTAAAGTGATGTACCTCAAAACCGCAGCGTATGGGATGCCATAGAGCTACCTCGAAGGTGATGAAGAGTGCAAGGAAAACAAATTATACACCGTTGAAAGATCCTACAACAACTTCAATGTAAAACCCAACGAAACTCTTGCGCCAAACCTACGATCGCTATGTCGAGGTAGTTAACGCTTGTAGATCTCTTGGTAAAACTTTAACCGATAAGGAAATCAATATGACTTTCCTATCTCGCTTTAGGTTCTAGATGGGTAAATAAGGCTACCTCTCTAGAAGACTCCAAAGTATTGGGTACTTGGTCGTTAAGTAACTTGTATGCCAATCTTAGAGTCTATGAACTTAAATTAAATCATATTGAAGAGATAGAAGGGAAAACCAAATCGCTTTCTATGTCTCGTAGTGGAACATGAAGAGAAACCATCCACATCCAATCAAACCACCGATCCTTCCATATCAACCTCATCACTCATCGAGATGGATGATGATGATTTTGCCATGTTTGTGAAAAGATTCCAAAAATTTAGAAAAGCCTCAAAACCTTTCACAAAATCATTTTCAAAAGGCAAACCTCCCGCAACATTTTCTAGGGCCGCAGATACAAAGAAGAAGAGTGACTTGGTTTGCTACAACCGTAGAAAACCCGGCCACTTTGCATCCGAGTGTCCACAAACCTAAATATGAATACATGAAAAAGAAAACTTTTCCTTCGAAATTTTCTCATCGTAAGGGAATGGTTGCCGAGGAGGAAGAGAATTCCAAGGAATTAGCAACTTGGATTGAAACAGATTCTCGAGGATGGAAGTGATGATGAAACCGAAGAGGTTAATCTCTCGCTTAGTTGCAGACGCTTCGATGACTCGATTCTCGAATCATTTGAGTTGCATGATATGGAGGAAAAGGAGGTTTTTGCAAAACTTCCAAATTATAAATTGGATGATGATATTAAACTTACTCCTAGCGTTAAGATAGGAAATTGTTCGTATTCACGTCCCATTTTCTCATCTAAAACCGCTCCACCTTCAAAAGCTATTCCAAAGAAAATTTTGAAAAAGGTGGTGGAAGAGGTTTCTCCCATGGAACATGAAAAGATGTTCAAGGAAGCCGAAATGGTGATCCATCAATTCTCTAATCTTAAGAAAGCCTTAAGCTTAGCTCATGATGAACTTAATCTGACAAGACGGAGAAAACCGTGATGAGGTCCGAAATTTCTAATCTTAAGGACCAAATCAAACAGATGACTCCTCTTGCCGATCAAAACCGCATCCTTGAAACTAAGGTTGCCGCACTTCAACTCAGAATGATGACTTGGTAACCCAAATCGACGATCGCCAAAAGATTATTGATTCGTGGCTCAAGTCTCAATCCACCAAGGATAAAATCATGGACTTCCAAGTTCCTCCCGGAACTAAGGATGGTCTAGGGTTGATCTCGAGGAAGAGGAGAAGTGTGCATCCTCGAGTGAAAAGGATGAGGAAATTTTGGAACTAACTAAAGAAATTCCCAAGGAGAAGCATGCTAAAGGAAAGGGTAAAGGAAGACAAGTAAATTATGTCTACCCTAAAGGAAAGCAATATGGGAAGAATTCGTGTTAAAACCTAAGAATTCTGTGGAAGCACCCGAAGAGGAAATGGCTTATGGAATTGGTAGAATCCCCGCTCCAACCGCTTCGGTGGAAAAGGCGGTTCTCGTTAACCTGTGTCCGACCGCGCTTCTTCTTCGACCGCTCCTCCCGCCTTCAAAAGCAAGAATAGCGTTCCTGTGAAATACGTGGTCAAACCAAAGCCTCGTTCCCTTTCAGACACTGAATGTTAGCCGGAACCGCACCTCCCAAACCGCTTCCTTGTCCAAACCGCATGCAACTCCTAAGAAGAGTAAGGAGTTAGTAAAACCTCATGAAGCTTGTAGCTATTACAAATGTTCTGTGTGTGATGGTTTAGGTCACAAGGCCGCAGAATGCCTTTTGCGGTTCACATCCAATGCCAGGAAGAGCAAACCTCCTTCCGTCAAACAAAGTGGGTCGTAAAGGGTTGCTAACTTCAGACCCAAGGAATAAAGGGGGACCTCGTTCTTAATGTTTACATTTCAGGTCCTCTCGCTTCATGGCCGGTCACTCCAAGGATAATGAATGGTATCTTGACAAAGGGTCGCCAAGACATATGACCGGAGATAGATCATTACTTGAAGATGTCGTTGAAGCAAGTGGTCCATCTCGTAACCTTTGGTGACAACAACAAAGGCAAGACCATTGGATATGGTGTTATAAGGAGAGGAAACCTAACTATTGAGAAGGTTTCTCTTGTCGATGGACTCAAGCACAACCTCCTTTCAATTTCTCAATTTTGCGACAAAGGAATGCTTTGCAACTTCACGTCATCAAATTGCTTTATCAAAGATAGCATTTCCGGCGTCACCCTACTCACAGGATTCGTAAGAGTAATATTTACATTATTGATCTAAATTCGCATGTAGTATTACTAATCTCTCGTTTTGTAGCTAAGAATGTGAGCGAAAATAGTTGGCTATGGCACAAGAGGTTGAGCCACTTGAACTTCAAGTATCTTGCAAAGATTGGTAGGGAAAACCTCGTTCGTGGTTTACCCAAAGTGGCTGACCACCATCCCGAGAAATGCAACGCATGCCACTTGGTAAGCACCGCTGCCGTTTTCACCAAAGAAGACCGCTCCTTCAACTTCAAGATGCTTACAACCGCTTCACATAGATTTGTTTGGACCCGTAACCACCGCCAAAGATTGGAGGAAATAGATATACCTTAGTGGTGGTGGATGATTATTCAAGATATACGTGGGTTGAGATGATGATTTCCAAAGATGATTGTTATGAGATTCTCACCGCACTCTTTAGACGGCTCCAAACTCAAAAAGAAGATGACATCGTTAGTGTTCGATCGTATAATGGAACGTAATTTAAGAACAATCGGTGTTGCTCAAGATTGTGATGACCATGGATTGATCACAATTTTTCCACATGGGTGTTCCACAACAAAATGGGGTTGTGGAAAGGAAGAATAGGACGTTGATTGAGGCCGGAAAGACAATGATATCCGAAGCGAAGCTACCTCGCATTTTTGGGCCGAAGCAATCAATACCGCATGCTTCACTCAAACCGCTCCTCATCAACAAAACCTATAATAAGACTCCCTATGAGCTTTGGCGAGGAAGAACCCCCAACATTGCATTCTTCAAGATCTTTGGCCGCAAATGCTTTGTCCTCTACAACTAAGAGAAAATAGAGGTAAATTCGGAGCCAAGGCCGATGAAGGTATTTTTGTTGGGTATGCTAAACATTCTAAAGCTTTTCGTATTTTCAATAAAACTAGTTTAAAAATAGTAGAGTCTCGTCCATGTTACTTTTGATGAGCATTCTCTCCTTGAGCCACATTTGGCTCCAAATGTTGCCGATGATTTTGTTGAGCATAATGAACCAGGTGAACCATCTCAAACCGCACCCGAACCTCAACCGCAAAATCCAAAGACCCTCAACCGAAATTCCTCAAACCGCACCTTTCAAACCGCACCGAAGAACCCTCTCCGCATGCAACTCCAAGGGAAGATGAAGTTGAGAATTCCCTATCCAGCCTTATAGAACCTCTTCGTCAACTTACATTCCATGACTTCGCCGAAGGATCTAACGATGTTCCAATTGAAGATCTTCAAAGAAACCTCAATCCAACCAGCACTTACCCCCTGAGGTTCGTGAAGTCGCCAGCCACCCTCACAAATGTGATTGGTGATCTGTTTTCCGGTGTTCAAACAAGGAGATCAAATTATGATGAGCATACTTCTCTTTATCTCAAGTTGAACCCAAGAAGATTGATGAAGCACTCCAAGATTCCAAGTTGGGTCGTTGCTATGCAAGAAGAACTCAACCAGCTTTGAAAGATGCAAGGTCTCGGACTTTGGTGCCTAGACCTCGTGGATCAAGGAGTGATAGGAACTAAGTGGGTATTTAGGAATAAGATGGACGAGAATGGAAGCATCACTAGGAATAAAGCAAGGTTGGTTGCACAAGGATATAGGCAAGAAGAAGGAATTGATTATGATGAAACATTTGCTCCAGCTTGCAAGATTGGAAGCTATCGTAATTTTCTTAGCCTACGCCTCTTTCAAGCATTTCAAGTTATATCAAATGGATGTTAAGAGTGCATTCCTCAACGGCGAACCGCAAGAGACCGTGTATGTTGCCCAACCTCCCGGATTTGAAGACTCCAAATTTCCCAATCATATCTACAAACTCCAAAAAGCTTTGTATGGACTTAAGCAAGCTCCAAGGGCATGGTATGAGACTCTTTCTAAAGTTTTACTAGAAAAAGGATTTAAACGTGGTAAAATTGATACAACTCTTTTTATTGCCAAATATAATGAGCATACTTTACTTGTTCAAATTTATGTTGATGATATTATTTTTGGTTCTACTAATGAGTTACTTTGTAAGCGTTTCGAAAAGCTAATGAAAAGCAAGTTTGAGAGGAGCATGATGGGAGAATTAACATTCTTCCTGCTTCAAATCAAGCAATGCGAAGAAGGTATTTTCCTCACCAAGCCAAATACACCAAGGAGTTGATAAAGAAGTTTGGATTAGAAAATGCTCAAGCATATGATACTCCAATGGCCACAGCAATAAGCTAGATAAGGATCTCAAAGGTAAGAAAGTTGATCAGACTTTATATCGAGGTATGATCGGCTCATTACTTTACTTAACCGCTAGTAGGCCCGATATCATGTTTAGTGTCTCGTGTATGTGCTCGCTACTGCGCATCCTAGAGAAGCACATCTTATTGCAGCCAAGCGTATAATCCGCTATTTATCCGGGAACCACTAACCTTGGACTTTCGTATTCCAAAGATTCGAACTTCGACCTTGTAGGTTATTCGATGCGCATTATGCAGCCTTGTACTATTCGACAGAAAAGCACTAGTGGTACTTGTCATTTCCTTGGAAATAGACTAGTTGCTTGGGCCAGCAAGAAGCAAGCTTCAGCCAAGTGTCTACCACGCAGGCCGAGTATATTGTCAGCTGGTAGTTGTTGCCGCCAAATCCTTTCGATGAAGCAAATAGCTTGGTGGACTATGGAATCCATGAAGGGAATTGCCCTATCATGTGTGACAACACTTCAACAATTTCGCCTCCAACAACCCCGTCATGCATTCCAAGACCAAGCACATTGATATCAAGTATCATTTCCTCAAAGACCATGTGGAGAAGAGGAATATCCATTTAGAGTATGTGGGGACAGATAATCGATTGCCGACATCCTCACCAAGGCTCTTGACTCCAAGAGGTTTTCCTTCCTCGTAGGAGAAATGGGTATGCTTGAACTTAAATGATTCCATACTTTTTATTGACTAACTTGTGTGTTGAGTTTAGGTTGTATGTCTTATTGAAAATTTTCAACCGCACCATTGTTGAACCGCGTTCATTCAAACCGCTGAGCGGTCAACCGCCTATGTGGTCAACCGCGTATTATCAACCGCGTACTTCCAACCGCGTTTTACCAACCGCATAATGCTTCGACCGCTCCATCTTCAACCGCCTTCAACATATGGTATTTTCAAAAACAATTTTAATTCTTTCCTTAGCTTTAAAGAAGCTAAGCGGTTTTAAAAATCTTTTCAACCGCACCGCCACGTGGACCATAGGTAAGTTCTTTTTATTTTTTTCATTTCAAATTCACATTTTGACATAAGGGCATTTTTGCAAATGTTTTCCCACGTTATTTCAAAATTTAAATGCATTTAATGCAAAGGGAACATTAGCATTTAAAGCTATCATGTCACCGTCATTGGCAAATGAGAAGAAGATGAAAGGGTGCAACAGAGGAATGATTTCTTTTATGGGAAAATCAAATAGTCTTTTCAACTATCCTTTGTTTGAGATTTTTCTATAAATAAAAACCAACTCTTACAATTTAACCTTTCCAAACTCGAGCACCGTACCTTTCTTACCAACTTCATCTTCTCTCTCTAAAAACTTTAAATTTCATAACTTAAAACTTTGATCTTCAATGGCTCCCAAAGCACCATTCACCGATATGGTATGTATTTCTCAACTTCATCTCTTTATTTTCTCGCAAATCTTTAGTTGAATCCGCCATTGATGAACCAAGAAGCTTCAAAACCCTTGTTTGATTTTTGTTCATAATTGCTTCATCTCGTTAATCATTTTGAATGATTTCGTTGGGTTTTGCTCGGATTTGTTGTTAGATTTTCTATATGTAATTTATTTTACGATCAACCAATGATTTGAACACCGATTTTGAACTTTAAAATTTTCTTATTCGAAACCCATTTGAGTGTTCTTGATGTTTCTTGGTGATTCCGAGCAAAGTACGAATTTTTAATGTTATATTGTTAATCTACCGCTCAATGTGATCATTTTGACATGTTATTTGTTGATTTTGGTGAACTTTTGTTGAATCTCTCGTTCTTAATGTTCTAAGTGTTCTTCGTGTTCATCATGTCTTCAACATGACCGTTCATATGCCTCCAATGTTTATCACATGTTTTGGTTCGCTTGATTTTCACACATGTGTTTGTACTTAGAAATTTTTCATAAAATTTTATGCACTACTGTGAATATCAACCGCATGATGTTGTTTGGAACCGCCTTGATTGAAATCTCTAGATTCCAACCGCATGCACATTTTGAACCGCATGCACATTTCTAACCGCATACATCTTTGAACCGCATGCTTGTAAATTTTCTTTTGCAACCGCATGCTAAGTTTGTTTGAGATATTACTAAGTATATAGGCCGGACACCATAAAATTCCTCTCTAAGCACCGCTTGCAGCAGGGATAAACTTGGATTACAATGCCACGTACTAGTATAATCTTTTACATATTTTCTAAGTATTTTGTTGCATTCACAATTTTACTTGGGGTTTGGAAATTTTAAATCTTCAACCGCATCATTTGCCAACCGCATAGATGCCCAAACCGCTTGTGAATTGTGAATCTCTGTTTGGATCTAAACTCCTTTGTGTCATTTTATAGGATCCTAAATTCTTTATTCCCGGCCATGAGATTAATGAGACCGAGCTCCAAGGAGATGCTCTTGGTAGAGAATTGATCGAAGACTAACTACCTCTCGAATCCTCCCTCTCTTCAACAAAGGCCAATCTTATATCATTCCGTCCTTTCAGGATCGCTTTTTCTCCTCACTGCTCTAGGAGACAGAGTTTTATCGATGGCACCAAGATCAAGTGCCTCGGTCAAGTGCGTTGTTGAAGGCTTCGATATATCCATTGATCATTTGGATATTAGAAGTACTTATGATTTTCATGTCTCTCGATCCCCTATGGAGGTTGATCAGAGGTTCTCGATGCAACCGCTCCGTCTACGCTAATCCGACTTCTCTTCTCGGTTATTACAAGAAGAGAGCTAGAAGAGAGTTTGGAGAACTTATGAGCCACTTGGGCTATCTTGTAGGAGTGTCTCGTATGTGGAAAGACCGGCAACCACAACAACTTCACTTCTTCTCAATGGACTTACCGTTGTGCCATTTACAATGGTATTAAATTAAATTGGCCCAAGATCTTGATGAAGGAACCGGCTAGTTCCATTGATGCTTATCAATCCAGAGTCAAGAATGAGCATCAAAGGTGGAGACCATTCTCGCAGCTCCTAACCGCGTTGTTTACAAGCTATCAACACTTGGAGGATCTCGTACTTTCAACTCCCGAATTATCGCGCCTATGAGCGAGGGAGACTCTCTTGGAACCGTGGTTTGTCACAACTTCGTATATTCCTTTCGAGATACCCAAGACAAGTTTCTTTATGATGCCGATACCCTCAACCCCAAGGAGTTCTATGTTGAAATGTCACCCGCAACCGCGGTTACCGCTTCTTGGGAAAGCCATTAAGAAAGCCTCAAGGAAGAAGAATCTAGTCCTCGACCCTAAGCCTAAGAAATCTAAAACCGCACCATCTCAAACCGCCGGTGCCGGTCCAAGTTCTAAGTGGTAAAGGGAAGATGAATCTCGAGAGATGAACTCGATGAGGAGGAAGAAGAAGAGGAAGCCGGCATTGCCCCTCTCATCAAGAAAGCAAAGACTGTGAAGACCGCCACCGCAAATCTCTCTCAAGAAGATAAGGTTGCTTTTTACAAAGCAAAAATTGATAAGTTGGAGAGAAGGGCCGCAGCCAAGAAAATTGCCAAAGGTAAGCCATCTACATCCGAACCGCTTGCTACTTCTCAACCGCAACCCCAACCGCAACCCCTTCCTCAAACCCAACCGCCTCCCTCTCCAACCATATCTCCCGCTCCAACTCCTCCTTCTTCACCCATTCAAACTCAAACCTCTTCTCCAATTCCTACCCAACATTTCACTCCTTCCAAATCCCTTTCTCCCAAACCGCTTTCTCCATCTCCTCCTCCCAAAACCGCAACCGCCAGGGGAGAATCCCAAGAAGAGGAGGTTCAAGCAAATGGCCAAGAAAACAACTCCTCCAAAGAAACACTACCTTCACACCGTTGCCAAATCCAACCTCAAAATACCCGTGAAACCTCCTCCTACTTTGATAAATCCTCCTCCATATCCAATTCAAATTCATCATCTCCTTCGAATTTCAAACCCTCAAAATCAAGCCACCTCAATTCCCAAAGCCTTTACCGAATGGACATCCAAGCCATCACAGCCCAGCCCATTCAACCTCTAGGCTTAGAACTCCAACCCCTTCACCACAAAATTCACCCATACACCAATCATCCCCTCATAACTCAAACCGCACCCAAAAATCCCCTTCTAAATCCCCTATCTCTTCCCCACAAAAATCCAACTCACATCATTCCAACACAATCACTTCAACTACACCTTCGCTTCTATTCCTATCCCAACCGCCCCTATACCAACCGCCCCCATACCAACCGCCCCATCCCAACAAACCGCCCCATACCAACCGCCCCAATCCCAACCACCCCAATCTCAACCGCCTATTCCAACTACCCCACTTTCAACTGCCCCTATCTCAACCGCCCCTATCCCAACCGCTCCTATCTCAACCGCCCCTTTAACCTTACCTCCAACTTTACCCATCTCAACTCCAACCTCATCTCCCTATACAATTCCTGCCTCACGTATTTTTCAAACCCTCCTTTCCCAAATCCCTTCAACCGCTCCTCCTACCTATTCACAACCGCCCCGCCTTCACTTTTATTCCCTCATCATCAACCGCTCCTCCACCCTCTCGACTACTCCCAAATCCTTTCCACCCTTCATCTTATTCATCCCAACTCCCGATAAACCAAGGCCACATTGTCAAACTAACCGCTTCCAATGCCTCCTTGAAGCTTCCAACCGCTCCCTTCAACAACTTGCCGAATCTCGCCCCATCTCGATTGCCTCTCAAACCCTACAAATGGCTGATCATAAGAACTCCTTAAAGAGTTTTGCTCGTAGACTTGATGCCATTAAGGGGGAGAAGGATATTGCAAACATTGTTAAAGCCTCACCGACTCTTGCTTTGAAAATTTCAAGAAGGAGTTATCTCAAGGTATCGTTCAAATCCAATCATTTGGAGACTCGACCTCAAAGAAATGATTTCTCAACTCTCGCCCGCCTCCAAAACCGCCTTTGATTCCCTCCAGCCGAATTCCTCAAAACCGCCAATTCCCAACCGCTTCCTACTCAAGATATTCAAACCTCTTCTCGAATGCGGTTGAGACTAATATTCTTGGTGAAATTGATAGTGTCAAATCCTCGATGGAGGTCAACACCAATTCCTTGAATGATGATCCGTCGCCAAGTTGAATACTATCAAGGATGAATTTAATGACCGCCTTGAAAACATCAAGATAGGATTCACTACTAAACTTGAAGCCACAGCCAATGAATTAAAATCCTCCATCCAAGTGATCAAGTTGATCTTGATCCCATGATCAAGCTATCTCTCGCTCGTACCGCAGCAGCCAGTGGGGAGATTCACACCTTGTTCAATTCTTTGAACTCCTCCTTTCAAACCTCAATTGGTGAGCTATCTCGATCATGTGTCTCGATAATTCCAAAGTCCGTCTCTCGATGCCAATCTCAAACTTGATGCTCAAGCAAATATCCTAGAGAGATTGGTAACCGCTCAAGGAAGGACCGCAGATGAGGTGAGAAGAATTAGAAAATCTTTGAAGTCTCGAAACCTCGCCTCAAATCTTGCAAGGAACCCAGAGATCAACCAACCGCAGCCAGAAGCAGAAGGTGAAGAACCGCACCAACCTTAGAACCGCTTTTGCTCTGTAATTTTTTTGATAAACTCTTTTGTTGTTGGACCGCACCCTCTTTGTATTTCCTTTAGTCCAACTTTTGTTTTTTTGCAACCCTGTAATTTTCTTTCATTCCTTTTTGTAACCGCCTGAGGAATTAATGGAAATTGCGTCATGGTTCCAAAACCTTGTTCATATCAAACCGCTTGTTTGTAGAACAATGAAACCTCATATGGTATTTAAACCTCATTCAAATATTTTCTAACTTAAAAATCACTATTTTGAATTGATGTTTAAACATTCGCCTTAAACCGCACTTTGAACTTAAACTCATATTTCTTAAGTGCACTGAATGCATTTTTCTACTTTCCATATTGTAAGTTTTTATCTCTTAGAAAGTATAGAAATCTATAGCTTAAGCTAAGTGTGTGCATTGACTTGGGACATGAATTACCATGTTAATTCTTATGGACATGTTCTTACCAAGTACAATGTTTGCTTTAGTTATAGTAGGTAATGGCATCAATCAAATAGGGGGAGATTGTTGGGTATGCATGTTTTAACCCTCCTATATTTGTATTAGATTTGATTGATACCATAACCTCCTCGTCTATTTTAAGGACTTTAGGACCCTATGTAATGAAGCTTAGACTTCAATTTTTTAGTTAAGTCCATTTTATAGATTAGGTTAAATTTAGGCTTGAAGACCGGCACAAGACTCATTGGAATTGAGAGTTGCAGCTCAAGAGTTTCAAACCGCTTCTTTGGAACCGCCCTAGCAAAACCGCCTTAGCATTTGCTCGGTGAAATCCCTTGTTTGAAACAACTCTTGAACTACTAAATTGCAACCGCCCTTTGATGATGAACCGCTCCTTGCAGCCTCATCATTAACCGCCCTTTTTGCAACCTCACCGGAGTTACTAACCGCACTTGTCAAACCGCCCGTACTCCGTAACCGCCCCAATGATTGAGACTTGAAGTGAACCGCTCTTTGACTTTGTGATCCACATCAGCAATATCCAATGTCAACCACCTTATCTTGTCACGTGATTCAAAGTCGAGAAGATCTGCAAGGATCTTGAAAAGGTGACAGTGTCCAAACCTCATTGCTTGCAAATGAGCATTATCGCCTTTATCTCGCAACTACCGTACCAAAGGACAAAAGTGGTTGCCGTGGACCAATTAGAAAGCATCAAGTACCGTCCTTCAACAGCCGTGTCCAACGGCTACATTTTGGATGCTTGGGTATAAATACCCCCAATCTTCACCATTTGAAGATTGCTTGAAAAATTGAGAAATTGCCGTGTTCATAGAAGCCGAAGCTCGCCCGTAAATTATTCAACCCTTTGAATCTTCATCTTCAAACTTCAAGAAATATTCCCAGCCCGTAAATCAAGCCTTAACACTTTCAAGAATCATTGTGCTCTACATCTCACGTATTTAAAGAGCCTTGATCTTGTTCTCACACACACACCTCATTTGTTCTAATCACATAGATTAAACACTTGAGATACACTGGTTATAGTTTTGGATTTGTTCTTCATAGAAAAGATTTTATTGTACTTTGTAATCTCTCAAATACTTAATATAAAATCTCTCTTAGAAATCCAAGACTAACCATCTTGGTAGTGGACGTAGATCGTTTATCGATTGAACCACTCCAAATAGCGTGTTCTTACTTTCTGCAATTATATTTCTTGTGCTAACTAATTATTTATCTTTGTCTCTGTTTGATCTTTATTTAGATATCCATTATTGTGAAATAGTGTTTGGAGTTAACATTGTCAAAACCTCACTTGTTTGTAAACCGCACGTACCAACTACTTTGCTAAAACCGCTTTACAAACCTCCTATATCAAAACCACTTTGTAACTCTAAATATTCCGCTGTGCATTTTACACTTTCACTTGCAGTCTATTATCAACTGCAAGAGGATCTTGTAAGCAAGAGGTTTAGTTTTTAAAAGAGGGCGAAAAATTTTAAACAGCTATTCACCCCCCCCCCTCTAGCTGTATTTTCACCCTTGTTGCCACCTTTGGGACCAACAGATTCGATCACATGGGACACACATGACCATTTAACGGGGAAAAACTAACCTATTTTGTAAAAGTGACCATGAATACAATAATAAATTAGTTTAATGTGTTGTATGCAAAAATAAATTAGTTTAATATGTTGTATGAAAAAAAATAGTTTTTTAGTGATAAAACACGCAAAAACTGAATAGTACAATGATTTTATTTATAATTTTTCCTTAATTATTTAAAGGTACGTTAAGACACAATCATCTTTAAATTAAATTTATGAAAATTAATTTCTTAGTTGTTTAAATGGTATTCGACAATTCATCTTTGAATTTAAGCATCAAAGAAATTTAGTATTAATTGTGAAAATTTGAGGGATGAATTTATCAATTTTTATACTCAATTATGAACAAATTAGAAATATGTCTTAGTTTTTATGATGCATGGTGAACAAATGAAAAATGAATGTCTTAGAAATTTAATATCAATTGTGAAAAACTGAGAGATAAATTTATCAATTTTTATACTCAAATATGAACTAATGATAAATGAATATCTCAGTTTACTCTGGTGTAAATAAATGAAAATTGATTTTCTCTAATTTTTACAAGTGTAAATAAAAAAATTATTTCTAAAATTTGAATAATATGATGAGCATACTTTTTTTTTGTCTTAACGAAACGATTAAAACGGTGTTTTCGAATTATTTTTCGATTTTTACATTTTGATATATTGCATTTTAATTTTTGTGGGAAAAAAAGGAAGAGAGATAAAGAGGAGAGAGGAGGAGAAAAGCTGGAAAAGCGCTGGTGTGAGGGCATCTCTGATGCATGGTCTTTAGTCCTAGATTTCAAATCAAATTTTGATACATATATACACTATTCATATGGTATCAAATTGCATTTTCAGTGATAGGTATCAAATTTTTGGTATCAAATTAATTTTTGATAGTTATTAACTCTTTTAATATTTTTAACATAACAAATAATTTAAAATATGATTATTATTTTAATTAATTATTTAAATAAAATATTAATTTGGTAAATTATTATATAAAACCTAAATAATTTTTTAATTCTTTATTTTGTAAATAATACTCTTAACATGATTATTAATTATTTTAACATGATAAATTATTTTATATTATATTAATAATTTATTAAAGTTCTAAATATAAGTACCAAAATTTGGTGAGCTACTAAGCAAGGTAGCAAATTTGCTACCTTCTTCGGTACTAAAGCAAATTTTGATACCTATCTATTTTGTCATTAGAGATTCTAATACTTTTAGATAGGTATCAAAATTTAGTTTTGATACCTATCATTGAAATTGCCCTGACGTGAGCGTGTTTGATCCACCAAGGGTATTTTTGTGTATTCATTATATAAAGGACTTTTTTTATTAGTTTCCAAAATATCCGTCGTTGTTGTAATTTTCACTTGGCAAAATGACTTTTTGATAAATGTCTCTTAAAATTTATACTTTTATTTTGAACATTAAGATTAATGAGAAAGAGTGTAAGTGTTATTAGTATAAAAAGTAAGGAGAGATAATATGAAGTAGGAAATAGTAAGAAAATAGCTGGTGTGAGTATGGAATTAGATCTCACTAAATAAAAAATATTAAAACATTTGCCTTTTAGAAAAATGTAATTTTCAGTGAAACAACCAAAGGAGTAAAGAGTATAACTCTTAGTTGGATGGAGGACCTTTTTGAAAGCAAAAATGAACACACATATGTATGTGACTAGACTAGGCCGGTTCGGTTGAACCGGCGGTTAGCCGATTTAAATCGGCGGTTTTTAACCTCAAATATTCTAAATCAGAATCGAACCGGGTAACCGCCTTAACCGGTTACGGTTTGACGGTTTGACCGGTTAACCGGTTTCAAGCGGTTTTTTTTTTCAAATTAGATTTTTAACAGATTTAAAAACAATTAAGGAAAAAGTTAATTTTGCTAACAGTTTTTGAATAACAACGTTAACATTTTGACAGTTTTTTGAAAAAAATAGTTAACTTTTTAACAGTTTTCAAATTAGTTTAATGTGTTGTATGAAAAAAAATAGTTTAGTGATAAAACACGCAAAAACTGAATAGTACAATGAATTTATTTGTAATTTTTTCTTAATTATTTAAAGGTACGTTAAGACACAATCATCTTTAAATTAAATATATGAAAATTAATTTCTTAGTTGTTTAAATGGTATTCGACAATTCATCTTTGAATTTAAGCATCAAAGAAATTTAGTATCAATTGTGAAAATTTGAGGGATGAATTTATCAATTTTTATACTCAATTATGAACAAATTAGAAATATGTCTTAGTTTTTATGCTCAGTTGTGAACAAATGAAAAATGAATGTCTTAGAAATTTAATATCAATTGTGAAAAACTGAGAGATAAATTTATTAATTTTTATACTCAAATATGAACAAATGATAAATGAATATCTCAGTTTACTCTGGTGTAAATAAATGAAAATTGATTTTCTCTAATTTTTACAAGTGTAAATAAAAAAATTATTTCTAAAATTTGAATAATATGATGAGCGTACTTTTTTTTTTGCCTTAACGAAACGATTAAGACGGTGTTTTCGAATTATTTTTCGATTTTTACATTTTGATATATTGCATTTTAATTTTTGTGAGAAAAAAAGGAAGAGAGATAAAGAGGAGAGAGGAAGAGAAAAGCTGGAAAAACGCTGGTGTGAGGGCATCTCTGTCTGATCTGATGCATGGTCTTTAGTCATAAGTTTCAAATCAAATTTTGATACATATATACACTATTCATATGGTATCAAATTGCATTTTCAGTGATAGGTATCAAATTTTTGGTATCAAATTAATTTTTGATAGTTATTAACTCTATTAATATTTTAACATAACAAATAATATAAAATATGATTATTATTTTAATTAATTATTTAATTAATATATTAATTTGGTAAATTATTATATAAAACCTAAATAATTTTTTTAATTCTTTATTTTGTAAATAATACTCTTACAATGATAATTAATTATTTTAACATGAGAAATTGTTTTATATTATATTAACAATTTATTAAAGCTCTAACTATAAGTACCAAAATTTGGTGAGCTACTAAGCAAGGTAGCAAATTTGCTACCTTCTTCGGTACTAAAGCAAATTTTGATACCTATCTATTTTGTCAATAGAGATGCTAATACTTTTAAATAGGTATCAAAATTTAGTTTTGATACCTATCATTGGAGCTGCCCTGACGTGAGCGTGTTTGATCCACCAAGGGTATTTCTGTGTATTCATTATATAAAGGACTTTTTTGATTAGTTTCCAAAATATCTGTCGTTGTTGTAATTTTCACTTGGCAAAATGACTTTTTGATAAATGTCTTTTAAAAGTTATACTTTTATTTTGAACATGAAAATTAATGAGAAAGAGTGTAAGTATTGTTACTATAAAATGTAAGGAGAGATAATATGAGGTAGCAAATAGTAAGTGAATAGCGGGTGTGAGTATGAAATTAGATCTCCCTAAATAAAAAATATTAAAACATTTGCATTTTAGAAAAATGTAACTTTCAGTGGAACAACCAAAGGAGTAAAGAGTATAAATCTTAGTTTGACGGAGGACGTTTTTGAAAGCAAAAAAGAAAGAGTAGGTCTGCTGAGAAACGCGTTTCTCCGTAACGTGTTTTTAATAGCCAGAAGCTTTGCATTTGATATCCAGAAAAAAAAAAAAACCCAAGGCCAAGATCAAAGCTTTTGGATATCCAGAAGCTTTGGGTTTGATATCCAGAAACTGTTAGGTGCATATCCAGAAGTATGTTAAATGTATATCCAGAAACTGTTAGGTGCATATCCAGAAACTGTTAGGTACATATCCAGAAATTGAAAGAATATGTGGGACGAATCTCAAGCATCTCGGACCACATCTTGAAGATCACACAAATATTCCCAGTTAGTCAAGTTAATCACATATTGATTATGATTGATTGGAAATATCACAATATGTATCTCTTTGTTATTTGCACAGATTCCTTCCTTATATAATGTGTAGGGTGTATATATGTAACCATGCGATGTATACTGTAGAATCAAGAGAAAAGAAATAAAAAGTTTCATTCTTCACAACCACATTCACGTTTTTAACATGGTATCAGAGCTGTTTACGATCTAAGCTTCCGCATCATCTTTTCAACCATGACCGGCACAACAGACGACGAGAAGTCCAAGGAGGTGAAGGAAGGCTGCCGCTGGTGGGGGCGATCGATACAACATCACCCTATTTTATTTCAGCATCAGATAACCCCAACACTGTGTTCGTGAGCGACCTACTTCGTGATGGGAACTTTGCGGATTGGGTAGATGAAATGACTAATGCCCTATTCGCAAAGAAAAAATATGGTTTCGTCGACGGAACTATCCCAGTCCCGAATGAAGGTGGATAGAATTTGTTGGCTTGGAGACGCTGCAACGCCATGGTGAAAGGTTGGCTCAACAGCGCGATGGAGAAAGAAATCCGGAATAGCGTTAAACATGCCAACACTGCACAAGAAATTTGGGAAGATCTCAAGGAACGATTTGGAAGCGTAAGCGCACCTAGGGCTTATGAGATTAAGCGCACCATTACCATGAAAAGACAAGAAAGGCTCTCGGTCTCGGCATACTACACAAAATTGAAGGGGCTATGGGATGAAATCCAGTCGATTGCTCCGATCCCTAAGTGCGTATGTACCGGTTGTACCCGTGACGCTCCAAAAAGGCTGAGATGAAAGAAAGAGAGAAGTTATCCGAGTTTTTGATGGGTTTAGACACAAGCTTTGGGACTATCAAAACCCAAATCTTGAGTATGAATCCCCCGGTAAATCTGGGAACAGCCTATCACCTTGTATCGCGAGGATGAGAAACAAAAGCACATAGCTACCTAGGAAAAATTGTAGCTGAGCGGCCGCTTAGGCACATGGTGGACATCGTGCTGCGAAGGACGAGGGAAGGGTGGTGCAGAGGGAAAAACCCAAATGCACGCATTGTGGCAAGTTTTACCACACTGTTGAAAATTGCTTCGAAATTATTGGATATCCGGAGGAGAAGAAGAAGGGAGGAGGTAGCAGTTCAAAGAGAAAGGAAGCAGGGAAGGCAAACTTGGCAGGGAAGGCAAACTTGGCTACAAGCGAAGCAAGTCCAATTCCTGGGTTCTCAAGTGAGCAATATAAGCAACTGATCCAATTCTTCTTGGATAAATCCAATGGCGAGCAGCAAAATCAAGTCACTGCAAACATGGCTGGTAAGGCGCATGGTATGGAATCATGGGTAATAGATTCAGGGGCGAGTGAACACATTACTTGCAATGGTAAAATTCTCAAAAACCAGGTCAAGCCAAATACTCCAATATTGGTTAAAATCCCCAATGGAGAGTCTGTGCTTGTCCAAAGCATTGGTGACACCGAGCTCCCAAACGGACTGAGAGTCCAACATGTTTTAAATATGCCTACTTTCCAGTGCAATTTACTGTCTGTTAGTCAGTTAACAAAGGGCCTAAATTGTTCTTTGACTTTTTTCCCTGACTTCTGTGTGATACAGGACTTAGCTTCGAGGACGCTGATTGGGATAGGTAGGCGCAGGAATGGTCTTTATCACTTGGAACCAATGGCAAAACATCACAGAGCTATGGTGGCAACGGTTGATCAACGGGTATGGCACAAGCGCTTGGGTCATAGTTCTATTTCTAGTTCTCAGTATTTTGGTAATAATAAGGATACTAGTGTTGAGGGGGAGAATGGGCATTGCGATTCTTGTTTAAAGGCAAAGATGACAAGACTTCCTTTCTCTCTTAGTAGTATTCAAACAAGTTCTTGTTTTGAGTTAATTCATTGCGACATTTGGGGAGGTTATAAAACACCGTCTCTTTCTGGTGCACATTATTTTTTGACTATTGTTGATGATTTTAGTCGGGGTGTTTGGATTTATTTAATAAAACATAAACATGAAGTGCATGATTATCTTATTATGTTTTGCAACATGGTAAACACCCAGTTTGAAAAGAAAGTCAAAAGAATTAGAAGTGATAATGGAGGAGAATTTCAGTCTAATGAGATGGTGGTTTATTACTCCTCTACTGGTATTGTTCTTGAAACTTCCTGCACTGACACACCCCAACAAAATGGGGTGGTTGAGCGAAAACATCGCCACATTCTTGAAATGGCAAGAGCTCTTCGTTTCGAAGCGGGGTTACCTAAGAAATTTTGGGGAGAGTGTGTCTTGACGGAGGCATATATTATAAATAGATTGCCCACCAAACTCCTCAAAAATCGAGCTCCATATGAAATTCTGTTTGATAAGAAACCCACTTTCGATCATTTTAGGATTTTTGGGTGTTTAGTTTATGCCAAAGATACCAAGAAGGGGGGTGACAAATTTGATCAACGGGGTCGTCCATGCATTTTTATAGGGTACCCTTATTCTCAAAAGGGGTATAGGGTGTTTGACCTTGAAACAAAAAAGTCATACACTTCCCGAGATGTAAAGTTTGTTGAAAATGAATTTCCTTTCAAAGCCTTAGACAAGGACAGGGATGTTATTAACATACGCAGAAACTTGCATGGTAGTATGGATGAAGGTCTCATGGACCACAATGTTCACATTACTGGGCCAAGCCAAAATGGGGAAGAGAGCTCGGGTGCGCTGGGTGATCAAGAGGTGAATATTGATTATGGGCCGAGTGAGCATGGGCCGAATAATCAAACACCAGATGCCTCTCCAGTAACCGAGTCTGATGGTGAACTTGCTGCGACCAACGAACATCACACCTCAACACAGGCCCAAGACGACTTCCCTCGTCGAAGTACCCGAACAAAACATCAGCCCAAACATCTTGAAGAATATGTGGTTCGTTTGCCGTCATCCGTTGACCATGCGCCACCCATTCCCAACTCAACGAACTCGAAGGTATATCCTCTATCTAACTTTGTTTCCTACCAAAGATTTTCTCCACATCATAAAGCTTTTCTTGCGGCCATCACATCCAACGATGAGCCTAAACATTATTATCAGGCAGTCAAGCACAAACACTGGCGCGACGCAATGAAACTGGAGATTGATGCTCTGGAGGCAAACAAGACATGGACACTTGAGCCATTACCGCAAGGGAAAAGGGCAGTGGACTCAAAATGGGTGTACAAAATTAAGTACAAGCCAAACGGTGAGGTCGAACGATACAAGGCGCGCCTAGTGGCCAAAGGCTTCACTCAAGTTGAAGGGATAGACTTTCATGAGACGTTCGCTCCGGTCGCAAAACTAGTCACCATGCGATGTCTTCTTACAGTTGCAACAAAAAGGAATTGGCACATCCATCAACTCGATGTGAACAATTCTTTTCTTCACGGCGATTTAGTAGAAGATGTGTACATGAAAATCCCTCAAGGCTTCGCAAAAGAAGGAGAGACAAGGGTGTGTAAACTTCAAAAATCACTCTATGGGTTGCAACAAGCCTCGAGGAATTGGTATATAAGTTTACTAAAGCCCTTCTCATGGTCGGTTTTCAACAATCCAAGGCGGATCACTCCTTGTTTGTCTTCAAGAACGGTACCACTTATGTTGCTGCCCTCATATATGTTGATGATGTGATACTTGTTGGCAACGATAGCACCAAGATTGCGCAAGTCAAACAACATCTACACAATTTGTTTAGCATCAAAGATTTGGGACCGTTAAAATATTTTTTGGAAATAGAGGTAGCAAGATCTCCGGAGGGTATCGTCTTAAGCCAACGCAAGTATACCTTAGATATACTTGAAGAAAGCGGTTTACAAGGGGGACGTCCCATGCATTTTCCCATGGAACAGAACCTAAAGTTCAAACCAGACGACGACAGCCCACTAGTTGATGCCTCTCGATATCGTCGATTGGTTGGTCGCTTGCTATACTTGACAGTTACACGCCCAGACATTCAATTTGCGGTTAATAAACTGAGTCAATTTTTACAAGCTCCTAGACAAACTCACCAGGCAGCGGCTATGAGAGTCTTACGGTTTCTAAAAGGGACTGCTGGACAGGGACTTTTCATCCCAGTACAAGGCGACCTCAGTCTCAATGCCTACTGCGATGCCGATTGGGGGGCTTGCCTCGTAACTCGGAGATCATGTACTGGGTACTTCGTTTCTCTTGGAGATGCACCTATTTCGTGGAGGACAAAAAGACAGTCTGTGGTGTCTCGTTCGTCCGCTGAAGCAGAATACCGGGCAATGGCGACAACTGTAAGCGAGATTATTTGGTTGCGATGGTTGTTAATTGATCTTGAGACCTCACAATCCCAACCAACACCCTTACATTGTGACAATCAAGCTGCCTGCCACATTGCAAATAATCCGGTTTTTCACGAAAGAACAAAGCATGTTGAAATGGACTGCCATTTTGTCCGTGAAAGAGTGGAATCCGGGGACATCATTCCATGCAAAATCTCTACCAATAACCAAGTCGCCGACCTTTTCACAAAAGCACTTGGAGCTGCTCAGTTCAGATTCTTGGTTGGCAAGTTGGGCATTCACTACAAGAAACTATGTTATTTACGGCGCCCATATACGGCGGTGGACACGCGTCCGCCGTTAATATTATATGTATACGGCGGTTTGAACATCCGCCGTATATAATAAATATATACGGCGGCTAAGTCCGCCGTAAATAGGTAATGTACGTACATTTGGCATGTACGTATACGAGGTCGAAGTTTTATACGGCGGTATGTATATAGCCGCCGTATATAGGTACTTATTCTCGGCGGTTTGTACGCGTCCGCCGTATATAGTTACTTATTCTCGGCGGGTTATACGCGTCCGCCGTAAATGTTGTTAAATACCGGGAAACCAAATTTCCCTATTCAGTTTCGCGGTAATCTGAAGTAGAAGGCTGAAGCTTTCTCTCCTCCATAGCTACCTAGGGCACGATTTTCCGACCATGGCGACCAAATCAACAGGTAGGTATACGTATTTACTTTTAATTTTTGATTTTTGTTGTTCTTGGTGTGGTTGAGCGTTGATTTCTTCGATCTCGTATCTCGGCCTCTCTTTCTCTCCTCTAGTAGAAGCTGAAGCTTTCTCTCCTCCATAGCTACCTAGGGCACGATTTTCCGACCATCAACAGGTAGGTATACGTATTTACTTTTAATTTTTGATTTTTGTTGTTCTTGTTGCGTTTTTTTCAATTTCTATGCTCTTCATGTGTTATAGGCAGTTGTTGCGGAAGTGTGCTATTTTATGAAATATAAATTTAAATTATTATGCATGTGATTTGTGCTTGTCAAATAGATGGTGGCTTTGGACATTAAGCTTTAATAATACTTAAGAGGGATTTATCAATTTTGTATTAGAGGCTAGTATTAGATATTGGATTCTTATTGGATGAACCATTGTATTCTTTGCATTCATCTTGCTACCTTTATTAGTCATGTTTTGATTGGAGTTGATCACATTTACTTGGTCGAAACCGGCTTGAACTTTGAAATGGTGTTGAACACTTGTCTATATAGTCTATAAAAAAACAAAAAAAAGAAAACCAAACATTGGACCCCAATTTGTCATTTCCCTTATACTTTTAGTGTAATTTCATGAAAGTAAATTCAAGTAAACAATGAGTAGAAAATTAATAGAGTAAAAAGGAGACCAAGCTAATGAGTAGAAAATTAATGGTCAAAAAGTCTCAAAAAGTTGAATGCTGATTCTACATTGTTTTGGTTTATAGTATTTTGTAATGTAAATGTAAATAATATTGATACCAATGATTCCTTCTTGCCTTAGTACATGATCATGAATCTTGATACCAATGATTCCTTCTTGCTTTACTAAGATACTAAGTTGCCTCCAACAAATAGACAATACCTAGTCGTGGACTTCTTGTTTGAAGGCAAACCTTGTAAATTCCCTTAACTCTAGTGTGCCCGTAATCTCAATCTATTAGTCCATATATATGTTGGTGTTGCGCACTTCAAAAAATAATGTTGCGCACTTCAACCTAGTTCCTAAAAATAGTTTCAAATCTTTTGTTGCATGTGCATATTCTTTTGCACATCAACCTAGTTCCTTAAATTAGCTTCTCAATTAGGGGGGGGGGGGGCTTGTGAGAGAGAACGAATGAATGTTGTCATAGGGTTATACTATATCATGGGCCCAAGTTCGACTAATAGGCTAGGCTCCAACAATGTATATTATCTATATCGAGCCAAAAGTTGTACATATTTAGACTATGTTTGTTTATGAGTTTATTTTTATTCTAAACTTTGTGTCTCTCGGTCTTATATATAGGTTGTATTTTAACGTTAAAAATATCAAGTCAAGTCATATATGGACAAAAGTTGGATTGATTTGGATAATCGAATTTCAAATGAGTATTTGTCTGGGGTTGACAACTTTCTCGATTTTGCATTCTCAAAAAAGTCTGTTGGTGTTAAAGAAATATATTGTCCTTGTAAAAAATGCGCAAATCGTTACCAAGAAGACCGTGCAACCGTGATAAATGTTTGACTTGGGATTTGAGTAGAGTTTGTCTTCTGGCTTTTTGATGCTTCTTTTTTTATTATGTATTTCCACTTTCTGATTTTTCATCTCCTTTGGTGAATGTATTATTCTCTCCATGAATTTTCTCTATTTTAATGATATTCATTCTTACATAAAACTCCAGATGCATTATTTCTAATTTCTTGGTTCATTTAGAATAAGTGTTGAATGTCAACTTCAATGAGCTCTGTTATACTTTATACTTTTAATGAAAACGATACTTGGTATATAGGTGGAAACCATTAACCTTCCCGTATCGCTCTCCCTAACCCTGGGCTTGGGATAAATTGTGGTCTAACAATCCCACGTACCGGTATCATTTTCTTTAAAAAAATGAAAAAAAAAGAAAAGTTGTTCTTCTTCTTGTTTTGTTGTTGTTCTTTGTTTTGTTGTTGTTGTTGTTGTTGTTGTTATTGTTCTTTGTTTTGTTGTTATTCTTTCTTTGTTTTGTTGTTATTCTTTGTTTTGTTGTTGTTGTTCTTTCTTTGTTTTGTTATTGTTGTTCTTCTTTGTTTTGTTGTTGTTGTTCTTCTTTGTTTTGTTGTTGTTCTTTGTTTTGTCAATGTTCATATTTCTATATCTACCTTGTAGTATTACAATTGTATATTGGAAGCATTGTTATTCTATAAGGCCATTTATAAGACCAATATATGGTCTTATACATGATACATAAGACCTATAATAAATTTATAGGTCTTATACATATATTATAAGATTGTTTTTTGGGTCCTTTACTTGGTTTATCCAATTCTTGTGCTATAATTGAATTGTCATATGACGAGATATGCCTCCAAGGAAAAATTTATTACCGAGTCGGGGCTCTAACCCTAAAGGAAGAGGGTTGGCAAAACCAACCGCCAAATGGGGTAAAGAGAGGTTGATCATAATATGGAATAATTATGGTCAACCCCGGTTGGTGGGGAAATGGCACAATTAGCTACTCGAGATAGGAATTTTTGCTAAAAATGGGGAACATTTCCCATTAACTAATGAGTGGTCTCGAGATGAATCACGAGTGCATACATAACGTATGGAATGACGTTACGGTAAGTTGTAATCCATATTTCTTACATATATCTCTAGTACGTAGTCAAAAGTCTTATGCTTCTCTAACAATTGATTTTTTTTTCTTTGTTGAATTGTGTATATAGGAAAATACAAATGCTCCTCCGGAGTATTTCCCGGTTATGGCTCTTTCTCTCGCTAAAGCGTGGCGTATTTGGAAATACAATGTGAGACAAGCATATAATAAGTATTATATAGTTATGAATATTACTCGGTTATGACTTTGTTATGAATATTGACTCGATTATGAATATTATTACTCGGTTGAAACTTGACATTATAAGATGTATCAATCGACGAAGACGCATTGGCTCACCCACCCCGTGGGTGCGTTGCGGATCAATGGGCTGCACTTGTTGCGATGTAGGGTACGCCCAAGGCTCGGGTATATTTCAAATTAATCTCAATCTATTATCGTGAATGTCTTATATAAGTAGTCAAATTAATACTAATATTATCTTTTTTTTTTTTTTCCAGGAAATATCGAAACAAATAAATTGAATCGAGAAAAACAATCGTGCACTGAATAGGACCGGAAAAACGTCCCATCCCAAAGTCATCAAAGAGGTTTGTCATCGTTCAATTTAGTTCTCAGTTGTCAATTCAATTAATGTTTCTTTTTGTATCGTATATAAATATTTTTTTTTTTTGTCAAATGATTCTATTATAAATTGTAGAGAGGCGACAAGGGATTACCAACCGATCGCGTAAGCGTTTCATACATACGCGCACGGGCAAAACACCCGCGAGATCAAGCCACCACTCAAATGATTGTAAGTTAAAGTTTCAACCTTTTACATTTTGATTTTGTTATTCTATAGAATATTTTTTCATTTCTAACTTCATTTTCATAATATTAATTAAAGTTAAAACATTTATATTGAACATGTTGTTTTTGTTACAAAGAACGCTTAATGATGCGGTTGAGGAGGCTGCCGAGAGGACTCTCCGCGGCGCGTGAAGATGTTTTTGTTGGTATGTTTGGCTACGATGACCATGGGAGAGTTCGATGTATGGGAGGCGGTCTCGAACAAGACTAAGGTGTTTGGTAAATCCCAACCTTCTCGGGCGGCAGCGGAGGCGGTGGCGGGGGTCAAAGCAGATTTTGAAAGACAACTTGAGGAGGAACGCCGAAAAATGAGGATGAACGCCTTAAGTTACAACAACAAATTGATGAATTGAAACGTGGGATGGAACGACGTGGAAATGACGGTAATGAATAGGTGTTCGTGGATTTTAGACATTGTATATTTTGGATACATTCAACAACTAACAACTTTTTTGTATAATGGTTATTATGTATGGATACATTCAACATTAATTGTGTTAATATGTAGATTGTAAATATTGATTGCATTTGTGTATTTTTGTTATATTGTGTGTGTACGAGGTTGAATTTGGTTTTTGTGAACGTATTTTTGGGGAAAATGAATTATACAAAGCTGGGGAAAAAAAAAAAATAGGATTATTTACGGCGGTGACCAAATCCGCCGTATAAACCTAGGGACGACTCGTGCCCAAAGGGGGGACGAGGGAACCAGTAGGGGGTGTAAATGGGACGACTCGTGCCATGTTGGACGAGTCGTCCCTATTTAGTTATTTACGGCGGATATAGTGACCGCCGTATAAAAGTCCCATGGACGACTCGTTTGGACGAGGAACACAGTGGGGGTGCAACTGGGACGACTCGTCACGGAGAGGACGACTCGTCTCTTATTTACGGCGGTTACACATTCCGCCGTATAAAGATCACTCAAATACGCCATTTTATACGTATGTATTCCATTTATATACGGCGGTGGTATATCCGCCGTATATAGTATATACGGCGGTTCCCCCGCCGTATATAGTATATACGGCGATAATTTATACGGGGATCTATTTACGGCGGCTAGTCCGCCGTAAATACTATATACGGCGGGGCGCGTATTATTTACGGCGGATTTTAACCGCCGTAAATAAGCCTGTTTCTTGTAGTGATTCGTGATCTCCATGCGCCAACTTGAAGGGGAGTGAAAGAATATGTGGGACGAATCTCAAGCATCTCGGACCACATCTTGAAGATCACACAAATATTCCCAGTTAGTCAAGTTAATCACATATTGATTATGATTGATTGGAAATATCACAATATGTATCTCTTTGTTATTTGCACAGATTCCTTCCTTATATAATGTGTAGGGTGTATATATGTAACCATGCGATGTATACTGTAGAATCAAGAGAAAAGAAATAAAAGTTTCATTCTTCACAACCACATTCACGTTTTTAACAGAAATGTGTTAGGGCATATCCAGAAATTGCTATTGAAGGTTTCTGGATATCCAGAAACCTTCAAATGCATATCCAGAAACCATCAAATGAATATCCAGAAACATTTTGAAGGTTTCTGGATATTCATTTGAAGGTTTCTGGATATCACTTTCATAAGGTTCTGGATATCCAGTTCATTGTCGCGCGACAAGTCGGGACCCGTTTCTCCATAACTTATGGAGAAACGCGTTTCTCCCTAGATTTTGGCAAAAAGAACACACAGATGTATGTGACTTATTAACGATGTGTTAGCTAAGTCAACGAGCTGAGGAAGAACATAATTATAATTCAAGATACAGATTATAGACAAAAACTTGGGTGAGAACAAGAATACCCGTCTCATCCATGAGACGGGTCGAATCCTGACCCATGACCCGCCCAAAAAACAATTAAATGACATAATTATACCCCCTCCCCACCCACCTACCCAGTCACAAACACACACACACACACACACACACACACACACTTTCTCTCTCTACCCCGTCTCTAGCACCCCTCTCCCGCCGGCGACCCCTACCCTCCCCCGTCTCCGGCGGACCCTACCTCCCCACCTCTTGTGTTTATAATCTCAGGATGCTCTGTTTTGGGAAGATCCGGCAGTGCCCCTGCTCAAGGAAAATCTGACAATCAGCCTCGAATCTCAGTAGAAGAAGAGAAGAGGAGTAGCATTTGAAGAAGATGGGGAAAACAGGCGGGAAAATCGAAGCTAGGTGTGTATAAAATACTCTAATGTATTGAAAGGGTATGGGGTAGGGTGACTGTTC
Source organism: Adenophora triphylla var. japonica (assembly GCA_022495995.1). Lineage (NCBI taxonomy): Eukaryota > Viridiplantae > Streptophyta > Magnoliopsida > Asterales > Campanulaceae > Adenophora > Adenophora triphylla. The sequence goes on from JAFEMH010002041.1 coordinate 255,033, forward strand.
AGTTGTGACTTGTGGCTTCCTACAGAGTATGGGTTTTTTTTTTTTTTTTACTAGAAGTTGTGGACCGTAAAAAGTGGTGTGAATGATTCAGGCCATTAATTGAGATATGAAAATCAATAGAGATTTGAAAGAAATGATGAGGAAAATTGTGAAAAGTAATACTACCTCCGTCCCAATCTAAATGTTCAAGTCAACAAAAAAAAAAGTTTGACTTAGACATAAATGCAAATCTAATCATCCTATTGAAATTTTAAAAATTGTTATTGATAAATAATTTAATTATTTATCAATAACAATTTTTAAAATTTCAATAGGATGATTAGATTTGCATTTATGTCTAAGTCAAACTTTTTTTTTTTTGACTTGGACATTTAGATTGGGACGGAGGGAGTAGTTACTATAACATAATGTAATGATTGTATGCATATAAAGTAATAGTTTGTATACATTAAAGTAATACATATATACAGAAAAGTAATAGTGTTTTTAACTAATAATAGTTTTAGGAACTGTTTTCATTTTGAGTAATACTTCTCATTTGTTTAAGTAATAGTTGGTATTGCTATAAGTAATAGTACTACACTTGTGAAGTAATAGTGTTATTTTTTTTTAACTAAAAATAGTTTTAGGAACTGTTTTCATTTTGAGTAATACTTCTCATTTGTTTAAGTAATAGTTGGTATTGCTATAAGTAATAGTACTACACTTGTGAAGTAATAGTGTTATTTTTTTTTAACTAATAATAGTACTAATAGTTTTAGGAACTGTTTTCATTTTGAGTAATACTTCTCATTTGTTTAAGTAATAATTGGTATTGCTATAAGTAATAGTACTACACTTGTGAAGTAATAGTGTTATTTTTTTTTTTAACTAATAATAGTTTTAGGAAATGTTTTCATTTTGAGTAATACTTCTCATTTGTTTAAGTAATAGTTGATATTGCAAAACAGGTATTACGTTTACTTATGAACAATGTTACTTTATATGTATACAGTCATTACATTAAGAGATGGTAACTATTACTTTTTCTAAACCACTGAAAAGCCGAAAAAATAATATAAAAATTAAAAAAAAAACCAAAAAAAAAATAAAAAAATATTCTAACCCAACACAAAACACACAACCCCTTTTGACATTTTTACCCATCCATGGCTTCCTCTCTTACCTCAAACTGGACATACATTTTCGCTTAACCCAAACCTGCAAATCAACAAATAAACAATTTTAAAACAAAATAAAATCCTGGAAAGGTCAAATTTTTATCAGCAACACCTCGTACTTAATTCTAACAAAATGATTTTTTTTCCTCAGCATTTAAACAAGAAATAGAGAAATTGAATTGGGGAAGATAAAGAATGTAATCGGAAGGACTTTGGTGCCGCCCAGGAGCTTGCTCGTTTAGCTGCCAATTACAAGGTCATGCCCATGGGTCATGGGTCGATCCGTCTCATGCATGAGACGGATCCCCTTGTTCTCACAAGAGACCACCTCCAGATTATATATGATTAATTATAGATGATTAAGTTGTGTAACAGACTTCTAGAATATTAAAACAGAATAACAGTTACAATGATCACAAAACAAACTAGGTTATTTTGGCCTCTATGACTTTTATTCTAGGACTTTTATTCTAGTCCCAAGTAGTGTGGCCCTAATACGGAGAAATGAATCTGAATTGAACAAGTCATATGAATTAATGTTAGAATTGGGTCCTCATTCCCTTAAAAGGCCTTGTTAAGGGGTGAGGTTAACCAACTTTATATAGTGGATTATTTTTAATCTCCAAGTTGATGTGGGATATATGGGACTTCAACACGCCCCCTCACGTGTAGGCCGGTAACTTGGCACTACACGTGGACTTCAAACCCAACACGGGCACCCAACACGGGTTACCTTAAGCCCAACATCAACTTGAACCAGCTCTGATACCATGTTAGAATTGGGTCCTCATCCCCTTAAAAGGCCTTGTTAAGGGGTGAGGTTAACCAACTTTATATAGTCGATCATTTTTAATCTCCAAGTTGATGTGAGATATATGGGACTTCAACAATTAATCATGGTTTTATGATACACATTTGAAATAAAATAAAATTACCTTAATGTTTAAACGACCGTGTCATAAAATTACCTAGATAGTAAATTGATTGGTATACTGTGTATAAAAATAAAGTAGCTGAGAAAATGAGCGTAAGAAATAATAAAGTTTCTTTTTCATTTTAATAAGTCTGATTTGAGATTTGACGAGCAAAATGACAAAAAAAAAAAAAAAAGATCGATTTGAATTGGACCGAGGAAGTATAGAGTAAGGTGTATCATGAGGGATGGCCAAATCGGATCGAAACCGGAAAATCGGATCGGAATCGGATCGAAAAAGTTCGGAACCGGGGAGAAAATCGGAACCCGAGTAACCGGATTGGAGTCAACGACGGGCCGGTTAAGGGTCACCATTTTGGTGAACCGGATCGAAAAAAGTCCGGAACCAGATGAAAATTCCTTGGTTTTCAAGAGAATCGGATCGAAACAGGATCGGAAAAGCCCGAAATCGGATCGAACTGGGGAGAAAATCGAAATCGAAGTAATCGGACCGAAATCAACAATGGACCGATTAAGGTTCACACTCTGATCAAATTGAAACCGGCAATTTTCGATCCAAAACCGGACCGAACCGATTTTTTGGCCATCAAGATGTATTGCGATGATCAAACGTGGTAATTAAGGAAACAATAAATGGCTAATGTTGGGCCAGGTGTAATCAGTGGTTGTAAGACCATCCATTAGGTCACGTTGACTTGGAAGATACGGGAAGCCCACTTGTCAGTTTTTCTTACCTCATTGGGACCCACATAGACGAAAATCTGGTTTCCCCATGCACAACCACGTGTTAGCTCACGTGCCACTCCCATTATGTTTTAATTTACTAATATTATCATAACAGGGACGCCACCATGCAATGCATGGGAGAATTTGCATTATTTTGAGATTGTGAATTCGCGAGCGTTACTATAAAAAAGCCTTTGAAAAATTATTTGTTTGAGACAGAGATTATTAATACTTCATTTTTAAATATATTTGGAACATTATTTCTCCAATATTTTCTGTTTTGAGTCAATAATTTTTTTAATAGTCTTTATTTTGAAACATCATTTTTTTAATTATGCCTATTTTAACATGTAATATTGATTAACACGATATTGCAATTGAAAAATCGAGTTAAAAGCGTAAGGCGGATCTTTGGCGGCGTAGCGCTGGGCGGGCTAGTCGGGAACTAATCGGGATTAGTCGGGATTAGTCAGGACCTAGGCGGGGCTTAGAACTAGGCGTTGGAGAGGGGTCTAGCGCCTAGGCGGGGCCTAGGCGCCCTTAGGCGGGGTCTTTTAGAACAGAGTGAAAAATAAAAAACAGATGTTTCGAATCCAAAAATTGACGGGAAGAACATGTCTTCTTTGCTAGCCCTGTGCTACTTTATTTCATTTTATATCTGAATCACTAGTATTCAAATATCACATTGAATGTCGACTAATTTGATTCGTAATGGGTAAGAACAGAAGAACAAAATGTCGATACTGCATTTCTAATGTTCGAACTCAAAACCATTAATTAAGCTATAACACCTAAAAACCTTCTTATCATCATCAGATAATTTAAGCGCTTGTTTTTTTCTCTTTTCATTTATTATAAGCATAGTAAAGGTGACACATCAACTATAATTCCAACTTTCTTTGAAGTGTTATGATGATATGCAATTTTAAATGGATATTCTCTTTGTTCCTTTGAGATGAAGCACATTTATTGACCTAAAATGTCAAAAGGGAAGATATAAATTTGTTGCTATGAATTTCAAAAAGTTTCGAGAGCAACACAAACAAGACAAGCAAAAGAACAATTTCCTCATCATTGGTAGAGGAGGTAACAACCTTACCCACCAATAAACTCTAAATTTGAAGACTTGTTAATAATAAAAAGTCAATCCCATTAATCTCTTGACACTTGTTATCTACTTTTCAGTTATACTCCAATCCATCCCACTTCAAAAGTCCTACTTTTCCTTTTTTGTTCATCCCAAACTAAAAATTTCACTCCATGAATGACTAATTTTGAACAGTGTTTCGGACATCTATACCATTATAATGTAAATATATTTACCAAAAATTATTTATTATACCCTTATAATATTAACATATTTACAAAAAAAATCAATCAAAAAGAGGGGAAAAGATTAAATGTTTGAATTTTTACATTTTATCTCCTCTAATTTTCTATCCACTTGCAATTCTTTATTCATTTTTTAAGAATTTTCTTAAAAAACGTAAAATACTACCATAGAACTCTTGAAGTGGGGCAGAGGAAGTACCTTACTGTCATCCATTTTACATCCCCTGTAGGTGACACGATCACTAGTGCTAGTTTTTTTTTTTTTTTTTTTTATTATTTTTTCAACTTTTACCGGTGGAACATCTTAACAGATCAATAGATACATCCCCTAATTCCTATTTCTTGATCACAAAACGCAGCCTTAAACATGTTTGACTTGGTAGAAAGCGATATTATTACTATGATTAATCTAATTACAAAATTAATAAATTATACTCCCTCTGTCCCATAAAACATTACCCCTTTTACTATTTTGGGCATCCCACTTTAAAGTCCCACTTTCCTAAAAAGGAAATTTTTTAATACTTCTTTATTCATGGGACCCACTTGTCATACTCACAACACTTTTCAATTTTACTATTCTCTCCACTCATTCTCTCTCCTCCCACTCACAACACCTATTTTAATAACATTATTCCTTATTTTTCGTTCTCAACAGTAAAGGGGTAAAGTTTTGAAGGACGGAGGGAGTAATTATGATCAGTAGGTAATAATAAAGTTACAAAATAATGTTACAAAATTTGGTTTACAGAATGAAGTGTAAATATTTTGTTGACGCATTTAATTAGAATGTGGCGAATATACAATCCATATAATCAATAAAATATAGTCCAATCTTGTTGTATTCATCATTTTGTAAACTTTTTTTAATGCACATAGTATTGGCCCAATACAACATTATCCATATATAGGAAGTCTATGGTGTCTGACATTTGACTGTTTGACAGACATGCGAATATTTAGATTCCTCATCTTGATTTCGGTATACATTTTAATGGAAGTAATTGCCTTTGTAGTTAAAGGAATTCGTGGTTTGTAATGTCAAACCTGCATATGAGTATGACATGTATAATACATTACATTTTATAATATCATGAGTTACGTTTTGTTAAAATATGAGTTACATTTAACGGGGTGAGATGATATTTATAATAACATATACTATATCTTGTAGAACATGAATTATATTCTATATAATGATGATGTATAATTTGGTTGTACAAACTCCAAACTCGCAGTTAAAATATGCCCAAACCATTGTTCTACATTAATAAACAAGCTAAACAGAAAAATATCTTTTAGGATAGCATTTTTGGGACTGTCCAATATCTAATAGTCCCTATTTAAAAAAAAAAAATTGGGACATCATTTCTCTAGTAATTTTCATTTGGGAACAACATTTCTCTTGGGATAGAATTTCCTAATGATCCCTAATTTAATATGTTATATATATTTATGTTAGGGACTGTAATTAATGTTTCTAAAATATTTATAACACCCAATTAATGAGATTCATATTCCATTTTCATGCTCTGTTCTAAATTCAAAGATTGACTATATTAGATGTTATTTGAGACAGTTAACTGAAGTATGAATAACTATGTTTTATGTTTTTAGTAGAGAAAATTTTAGTGCATTTTCACACACACATATATATATATATAATTAAATTTTTAAAAACGTTGACAGGTTAAACTGGACTACTTATAAATAAAGCGAGTATTATAAGCTTCTTGATTACGTGTTTTTCAATGGATAACTCTAAAGATTGACCACCATATATTAAAAATTACAATTAGAAGTTTCCTTAAGTAAAAAAAGAAAGGCATAGTCACCAAGTAAGAAAATGGAAACACGAAATAACATAAGCAATGTTGAAAGGAGAAGCGTTGACGTAATGAAAGAGGCCGGCGCCAAATACTATTGACTTATCATCAACTTCCTTGCTCATCTATATATATATGGCCCATATGAGACATGGAAATCAAGTCATCTTCTCATTAGGGACCTACAAAACTTCTTCACATTTCCCTTTCTAAAAGCTCTCTTTTTGATCTTTCACAAACATATATAAGTAACCTTCTTGTTCTTGCCCTTTTCGCAAACTCGAAGTCAATCATAAAACTAATTTTCTTCCTACTAGATAGCATCAATGGGTAGATCACTTTGCTGTGACAAAAATGGACTTAAAAAAGGTCCATGGACTCAAGAAGAAGACCAAAAGCTATTGCACTTCATTCAGATTAATGGTCCCGGCAACTGGCGTACCCTCCCCAAGAACGCCGGTAACACCTTCACTCTACAACTTCTCTCTCTCTCTCTCTCTCTCTCTCTCTCTCTCTCTCTCTCTCTCTCTCTCTCTCTATCTATTTGTGTGTGTGTGTGTGTGTGAATGAGCGCATGCGTAAGGAAATCTTTCCTTCATAGAGTACTTACTTTCGCATATTATATGGTGAATATGTATTTAAGGTTTCTAACTTGAAAATTATCTTCTTGAATAAATAGGGCTTCAGAGATGTGGAAAAAGTTGTCGTTTGCGTTGGACAAACTACTTGAGGCCTGATATCAAGAGGGGAAGATTTTCGTTTGAAGAAGAAGAGACCATTATTCAACTTCATAGTATTCTTGGGAACAAGTAAGATGACCATACATATTATTTCATGCACCATCTTGTCTTTCACTCTTTTGTAAATATTATCTAACCCTATTTTTTATTTTCTTGATTTGATCATAGGTGGTCTGCAATAGCTGCACGTTTGCCCGGAAGAACTGACAATGAAATCAAGAATTACTGGAACACCCATATCCGAAAAAGGCTACTCCGGATGGGAATAGACCCTGTGACTCACACTCCTCGCCTTGATTTCCTAGACCTATCATCAATTCTCAACTCAGCTCAACTTAACCTTTCAAACCTTCTGGGTCTCCAAACACTGGTGAATCCTGATCTTCTCAGGCTTGTCAGTCTTTTAGCATCAAATCAAGAAAACCCGGAATCGTTACTTGCCCAACAAGCAATCCTAATGAACCAAAATAATCCTATCCAAGAAGTTTCAACTTCCACTCCAAATTTTCCTACCACAGTTCCAAATCAAGTGCTAATGGAGAATTTCAACAATGGAGAATTCTTACAAAACCTAATAGACATGAATGACCAAAACCTTCAAGAAAATCTAATACCCTCGGCAGGGTCAAGCCAAAATTTTGACTATGGTACCGGTGGGTCCCAACAAGTTATTAGGACTGATGGGTCAGAAAGCTCAGGTTTTCAGTCCTTGAACATGGGAAAGAACACAAATAATGGCCAGAATTTCAGCTTTGATTCAGCTATATCCACCCCAATATCATCAAGCCCGACACCATTGAATTCATCGTCTACTTCGTATATCAATGGTAGCACTGAAGATGAGAAAGAAAGTTATTGCAGCATGTTCAAGTTTGAAATTCCAGAAAGTTTTGAGTTTGATGATTTTATGTAAATAGTTTAAGCTGAGTCGTGGATGGAACCATGCCCTTGTTTTTCAGTGATTTCGGTCCATTCTGACTCATTTATGCATAGTTTTTTTCTTAGTTAAATTTTTTTGAAAGGGTTTCTTTTTCATGTAATTTTTTGTTGTGCAATCACATTATGCTACTTTCTCTCTTTAGATAGGATGCATTTTTCATTGTGAGATAATTATTATAGTCCGGAGTTGGATCAATTGTCGATGAGATGAGAGGAGTAGCTCACAACAATCTTTCCAAAAATCATATCAAAGACCTTTGATGTAGCCAGTGGCGAATCTATACCAAATGTTTTGGTGTTGCTTGTTCTTTACTAAAAAAAAATTGGCGTGAAACTAAAATTCAAAATGTTTACATACATAAGAAATAATAGGCTTCACTAGGCACCACTTTACATATTAGGAATATAATATAATATTATATTATATTCAAAGTATATATTGTTATATATTAGATTAGGAAACAAAATCCTTGTATTAGATTAGGAAACATAATATTTGTATTAGATTACCTTCTCCTTCTAGGAATTAGAAGTCTTCTCCTTCTAGGAGATCAATTCTTGTATTAGATTAGAATCCTTCTCCTTGTAGGAGATTACCTTACCTCCTCTTTGTAATCCTATAAATATGTATCTCTAGCATCATAATTAATTGAGTCATTCAATACAATTCCTCTATTCCATGTTTTGATTGACTCCGCCTAATTCCTCTTTATTCTAATATGGTATCAGAGCATTAAGATCCATAGAAGAACTTCTCCACGAAACCCTAGCGGCAAAACCCTAAGCCGCCCCACACCCTCACCACCTTAGCTTCCACCATCAACCATCAAAACCCCACCCTCAAATACAATCAACCTCGACAAACCCCACCAAGTCGTACCCCTTCCCACCACCACCTTCAAAATCCTTGGCAACAGCAAAAAAAAAAAAAAAACACGGCAGCAACACTGCAACTGCAGCTTCAGCAACAACAACAACCACGAACAGCAACAAAACCAAGTCCATCATTCCTTTATTCCCTATAGCCTTGCACATTCCTGTTACCCTTTTCCTAATATCCATTGGGCGAAACCCCCCCCCCTTTTTTTTTTCAAACCGCCGCCAACCACAAAATACCAACTCCTCCCATCAACCCATTCGGCTCAAAAATTCTTTAGACCGAAATCCTAAATTTTTTTTTAGTTCTTTAATCCCCTCGGCTCAAACCCCTCTTGGTTGAAACCCTAATTTTTTTTTATTCAAAACCCCCTCGGTAAAACCGAAAATCCCTCTCCACAATCCCCTCGTCTGTCATACGTAAGCCCGAACATACGTAAGCCCGAATCTTTTCTCGGCCATTATACGTAAGTCCGAACCTTTTCTCGGCCGTCAAATGTAAGCCCGAACCTTTTCTCGGCCATCATACGTAAGCCCGAACCTTTTCTCGGCCGTCATATGTAAGCCTGAATCTTTTCTCGGCAGTCATACATAAGCCCGAACCTATCACCACAACCCCATCGTCTGCCGTAGTCATGCACCAACCTATCACCACCTCGGATGCGAGGAACCACATCTCTTCAGAAACGACACACATATCCGGGAACACATCTTCAACTCGTCATCAAATCCGGTTCATCTCATTACTCTCCAAGATTGGACTTATCCAAGGAATGTCCATCTTGCGGGGGCATATCAGGAATATAATATAATATTATATTATATTCAAAGTATATATTGTTATATATTAGATTAGGAAACAAAATCCTTGTATTAGATTAGGAAACATAATCTTTGTATTAGATTACCTTCTCCTTCTAGGAATTAGAAACCTTCTCCTTCTAGGAGATCAATTCTTGTATTAGATTAGAATCCTTCTCCTTGTAGGAGATTACCTTACCTCCTCTTTGTAATTCTATAAATATGTATTTCTAGCATCATAATCAATTGAGTCATTCAATACAATTCCTCTATTCCATGTTTTGATTGACTCCGCCTAATCCCTCTTTATTCTAATATTACATACGTAAATATAATAGGCTTCATTAGGCGCGAAACATTTGGTGTTGCATGTTCTTTAAAACAGGTCAAAACGACGTCGTTTTGCAAAAAAAATAAAAATTTGGTTGCCTGGTCAACACCAGGCACTACAGTAGATGCCCCTGGACGCAGCGAAATCAGTAATTGGAGAAAATTCTACTGAAGAGAAATTCCACAAGTGATTTGCCGAAAAGAATACATGACCTAAATCAATAATAAAGTTAGTATTTACAACCAATAATGGCTTATAGAATTTAACCCAATAATGCTCGAATGCAATTTTATAAATTTATCAAAAGCTAAGTTTTACAAAATCGTAGATGAGTATTTATATTCTTATAGAAAATACTAGAAACCCTAATTAAAAAAGAAGTACTAGAAACCCTTAAATAAAAAACTCTAATAATCTATTCGAAACTCTAATGATAAAATGACTCTAGCTTAAAATTAAAAAAAAATGAGCAAACATAATAAATAAGTTAAAACGACATATCAGTCAGCATGGTACAACTCTTTTGTGTTACATCATATTCATCTGCTTGAAAAGAACTCATCTCCGAGTTCATGTACTAGTTTTGAAAACAACCATGTCAAGTAAAAAGGTATTTCAAATATACTTTGTTCATCAACACAATCAGGTTTAGGATGACTTGTTAAAAAATCTTGTACGAATCAACTTTTGTTCGATATCGCTTACCCACAGCCTCAATGTTCTGCTTCACTGCAGCTTGTATTATCTTTTCCTCAAAATTACTCGCCATCGAAGCCAAAATTAAATTAAGTGGCTCTGAATTTATTTCTTCTGGGGTTGTATCTCCACCTACGGACGAAAAAAAATCAATATTGTTCTCTCCATTGAAAACTTGAATTTGTGGATTCTAATTAACGGGTACAACTGCAACGGCATTTTCTCCATTTGAATCAAAATTTCCTAAACTTTGGACCGGCCGGTAACCAGGGAAGTGGACCCGAATCCTACAAGTTCCTCGACAATAGCTTAGGCACTTGCCCATGATTCAGAGTTGTTTACACTTTCTTGAGATTCTGTAACGATTTCTCAAACTGAGCTCGACGTTCTTTAGCAACACGTTAATATTCTGCAGATTTTTGCGCTTCCAATCTCTGAATTTTCTTAGTATAATAGTATGCATTCTCAGGAAATTTTTTGGAATTCATCTGATTTCTCTACTTAGCTAACCGTTTTGCAGCTGCTCGATCCAGATTTCCCATTAATTTATATTTTCGTCTGCAGCGATCGTGTAGGTCTGCTTCGGCCGGTTTTTCATACTCCAAGTCTAGGAAATATTTTTCCTTCCGTCGAGCACTCAGATGATTATTGATTGCATGAATAGCAATATAAGGTTTCTTTGTTGTTACCTTTGATAATCGCCATCTTTCCAGGATTTTATCTGCTCAAATGCCAACTGACGCAGAAGAAATCAACACAAAATAAAAACCACCAAAGGAAAATCCTTGGATAGAAAAATCCTATCGAAGAAGATCCTTGAAACAAGCCCAAAACGACTTTAGGGTTTACACACAAAATGCAAGACTTGCAAAATTTCAATATGAAATTAATTATCAAAACTATGTTTTACAAAAGTCTTGATGAGTATTTATAATCTTAAAGAAAATACTAGAAACCCTAGTTAAAAAAAAGTACTAGAAACACTAAAATAATAAAATCTAATAATCTAATTAAAACCATAGTGGCAAAACTACCCTAACTTTTTTTAAAAAAAAATGAGCAAACATAAATTAAATAAGTTAAAATAGAAAATCTCTGCTTGAAAAGAACTCATCCCCGAGTTTATGCCTCAGGTTAAATGACCATTTCAAGTAAATAGTTACTATGAATAAACTTCATTCCTCTACACGGACATATTTAGAATGACTTATTCAAAATTCATGCACAACAGGCCAACCGTTGTTTGATGTCGCTTAGCCATAGCCTTAATGTTCTTCACTGCAGCTTGTATCGTCTTTACCTCAAAGTCACTCGCCATCGAAGCAAATTTAAAATTAAGAGGCTCTGAATTTATTTCTCCTGGAGTTGTATCTCCATCTACGGACATAAGAATTTCAATATTCTCCTCTCCTTCGAAAACCTGAATTTGCGGATTCTGATCCACGGTTCCCAACTGCAACAGCTCTGGACCAGTGGGTAACCATGGAAAGTGGCCTCAAATCCTACAAGTTCCTTGATAGTAGTTTCGGCACTTGCGCGTGATTCAGAGCTGCTGACACTATTCTTGAGATTCTCCATCAATTCCTCAAAATAAGCCCGACTTTGTTCAGCAACCCGTTCATATTCTACAGATCTTTGTGCTTCCAATGTCCGAAATTTCTTAGTATAATATTCTGCATTGTTAGCAAAAAATGGTCAATCAGACTTTTAAACCCTTATACTATTATGAAGTTGCGGTTTTAACCATCGTTGTTTTTTTTTTGGCAATTTTAACCACCCTTCTAATATTACGCAGTCATATTAACCTTATTCCCAAACTCCGTTAAAAAAATCTAACTTTCGTTAAATAATTTAACGAAACATAACAAGATTATAACCTAGATGATGACTTGGTTATAATTTTATACATGTCTCGCCCCCTCTCTCTCTCTCTCCCTGCTTCTTTCTTTCATCTTTCTTAAACCCTAATTTCGATTGCTTTGTAATTTCTCCCAAATCTTTGTTCTAAAACCCAACTTTGATTGAAATCCCGATTTGAATTGGGATTTTTTCCAATTTCATCCACCATTCTCTCAAAATGTCTTTTGATCCCTCCAGCAGATCGCCTCTTCCTCCCTCTTTCGTTTATCTCTTCATTTACACAAACAAACTCATATTTTGAGGGTTTCTACCATCTGGGTTTGCTAGAACTTTAAGAAACATAATATTTGAAACCTTTACCGGAGTAAGGCCAGATGTAACCAATTAGATCAAGAAGAGGAGTTAGTTCATCCGAAATTCCAGGAAATCAAATCTCAGAGGGAAGAAATGGATGGGGCTAGGACCACGATTTCAAAATCTCTCGTGGCGACATAGGAGCAAACGTGAGGAAGAGGGATGAGGAGGAGAGACCTACTGATTTCTTTCAAATCATTATCTTTCAATTTCATTGTTTATGTTATGGTTTTGCAAATACTTTATGGCAAATATGTGATTGATTAGTGAGGGAGATGATGGGTTTTCAATTTTGGGTTTTGGGTTTGAGATCCATCCTACATTTTTTTTCCTCTTGGGTATTGATCAAAGGTTGAAGATGGGAGTACATCCGTAATCCGTCAAAATATGTCCGCGAGACATGCATAAAATTATAACCAAGTCATCATCTAGGTTATAATCTTGTTATGTTTCATTAAATTATTTAACGAAAGTTAGATTTTTTTAACGGAGTTTGGGAATAAGGTTAATATGATTGTGTAATATTAGAAGGGTGGTTAAAATTGCCAAAAAAAAAAACAACGATGGTTAAAACCGCAGCTTCATAATAGTATAAGGGTTTAAAAGTCTGATTGGCCAAAAATGGTTTAGAATTCATCTGATTTCACTTCTTAGTCGACCGTTATGCGACTGCTCGATCCGGATTTCCCATTAATTTATGTTTCTTCTTGCGTCGATCTTGTCGGTATGCTTCGGCCAGTTCCTCATACTCTATGTCTAGGAAGTATTTTTCCTTTTTTCGAGTACGATCCGGTTGATAATCGACTGTGTGGATAACAATATAGGTGTCATTGTTGTCACCTCCGGTAATCACCATCTTCCCAAGATTTTACCTGCTCTATTTTCAGTTGACATAGCGAAAATCAAAACAAAAGAAAAACCACCTAAGGAAAATCCTTGGATTAAATAATTCTACCGAGGTGGATCCTTGAAACAAGCCTTCGAAATTGGATTTGTAGCTCAAGAGTATGTATGCACTAGAAATATAAGTTATCTGACAACAAGATATCTTTGTTCTTGTTTAGTGCAAGGTCAAAGAATTTTAACTTATCTAATCTATGCCGCCGCATGAGTTATAGTGTTTGAGGATTTAAAAAAAAATGGACAACAGAAGAGTTCATCACTTATATGGTGCATCATGTGGTCGCATAGACATCAAATTACCGCATAGTCCCGAAAAATTCTCATGTTTTGAACTGCGTCGAATAGGGTTTAATGAAACTCTTAGATCAAGGTTAGAGAGAGAGAGAGAGAGTATAAATACTCTCATAACTCATTGCAATCGAATTAATCTTAACATCTGGAAACCTAAATTTCATTTTGATCATTGTGTTATCCGGTAATCTGTTCTAGTGATCAAGAAATTTGTTACACATATCATAGATCTGAATCTGTATTTTGAATCCCTCATAGTAATAAATATGTTCTTCCTCTTTCTATGGATTTAGCTAACACATCGTTAGTGAACCACGCAAATTTGTATGTTCATGTTTTGCTTTCAGATATATATGCATATGTTTGTTTTTCAACATCCGTTACAACAGTGTCTTAGCAAGGAAACATGTTTGTCCAAACTCAAGTCGAATGGAATTTTGGGATGCGAATCTGTCATGACCCTAATCCTAGGCACTATTTTGATCAATTGTTGAGCGTGTGGGGGTGGGGTGCGTAGCATTTCATTTTATGCATTTCATAATAATTGTGATTTTTATGTGTTAGTTTTAATATTTTAATAATTTATTTGACATTTTTAGTTATGTTAATAAATTAATTTTAAATTATTTAATGTCTAATGGAATAAATAAGAATTTTGTAGTTGATATTTTAATTGTTAAAATTTAAATAAAAGTTTATAAAAGGTTGAGGTGCTAATGTGTTAAGTTGAGGTGCTAAGGTGCTAAACAGAAACTTAAGGTAGTTAATTGTAATAACTAAAATCTTGGAGGAGCTTAAGTGAAATTTTCTTAATATATATCTTAATAAATATCCTCAGCCTTCGAAATCATTCCAGAGAGAACCAGAGAAAGAAAAATTACTCCTCCGTTCTGTTCTTATTATGATTTTATTATCTTCAAAAATTCTCCATAAATTCAATACTAGTACGTTTTTCAATCTGACTGCGTCAAAACGTTCGGGAAGCGGCAAAGATCATTTCTAGCCGATTAAAGTTTTTCTTATTTTCGAATTATTTTGATAAGTTATTATGATTTCTTTCAATAATTGTTCATTCAATGTTATATTGGATATTGTTGAAGTATAAATTGTTTGGGCATTTTATTTGGTTTTTGAAATGGTAGTACTAGATAACAGACACTTTTGTGTAATGACATGTCAAATAAGCTTTTGTGTGCTTACGCTCAGATGCTCTACCTTTACTTGTATATGTGATTATTTATGGATCCATGTCAGTGCAATCTATTAGTGTTATGCCCTAGGCCTATGATTGATAGACTTATGTGTTGACATTATTTATTATTATATGAAATGTTTATCATTTGATTATTATATATGTTTTGTATATTTGTTTATAATAATCTCCGTCCCTAATTATTAAGAGAATAATTAGTATAATTGTCAATGGATAATCATACGATGATTATATGCATAGAGATGCACATTGAAATTATGGGTACTTGTTAGAGAACAAGTTACTGGACTTGACCCGCATGAGATTTATGTCATGGTCAAATGTCATAATTAAATCTCATAAGGTTACTTCATTTAGTCCCTAGACCTGAGATTATCATGACCTTACATATGATGAAAGTCATGTCAAACGATATCTTAACACGATATCTATAAAGGGTATCTTTGGCATGATCGGAATCATGATGAGAAGGATGATAAGTCAAGATGGAATTTGTCCCTCAAAAGAGAGATGTTTAGCTTGGGCCCCTCGATGAGTGATAATGATGAAAGTGTATGGCCGTACCCCAATATGATTGGAATTATCATTATACTCAAGAATCGAGAAAGCATTGAACAAAGACAAGTTGACGAGGACCATGACTTGTGTTCAATATAACATCGTGAGACAAAGGGAGAAATGGAAGTGTACCATTGGAAACGTGAACTCTTACGTTGCATTATTTGGGTAGACATAATGGCTTGCTAGAGTCCGCTTATGTCTTATGAGAGTCGATATGATCGAACTCATTGCCAACATAATGTAATCCTATTGGGTCACACACAACTAGAATGAATTTGATTAAACCATTGGAAGAATGATTGAGAAATTTCTCATCAACCTTGTTTGGCCGTGCGACACAACAGGCCATGTGTCGTGTAGGGTCGTGCGACACAACAGGCCCTGAGGCGGTTTGACAGAATCCTTTCCTAATTTGATTAGGACTCATATTCTTTACTAATGTAGTATAAATATGAACGTCTGTCAACCCTAGTGGGTTAGCCGAAATTCTCAAAAGAAATTCACAAACATATTCTCAATATTATTCCAAGGTTTATAGGATCTAGCAATCTTCAAGAAATTGTTCTTGGATTCATTCAAAGGTATGGATACCGAAAGAGGGTCTTCGCTCGTTCATCGATCAAGGCCTAGAGTTCAAGTAAGTTGAAAAACGAAGTTTGTGATTCAAAATCACATAATCAAATCGTTTGATAGCTCAAGAACGGAAAGCGTTCAAGGTTGGTTACATCTATCTCATAAGTTTTTCAAGTTAATTATATAGAACGGATCCTAGGCTCCTTGGGTTTTATGTTATTTGATGCTTTATTCCGCTGCGCATGGACTCGTAAAACCCAACAGTGGAATCAAAGCCCCGTTTGTATGATTAAGTTTGAATTAACATGCTAGAAAAGTAATATAAAATCGTTTATATGTTCTTTTGCATGTTTTATATGCGATAGATTAATTGTTTTTGAAACAATATACCTAATTCGTGTTCTAATGATATTGAATTAAATCTGTTAAAAGTCGTTTGCATAATTTAATTACTCTGTGATTTAGAATTAATTGAATTCTGGAAATCTGTAAAAATGTCATCCTGTGTCACGCGACAGAACAGGCTTCTGTCATGCGACAGAACCTGCTTCCGTCACGCGACACTTCTAGCCCAATCTGGGCAGAATCAGTTTGTTGAACAATCGTACTAATCTATGAATGTGTTTACAATCTGATGTGTTTATGTATTAATCTGGATGCTATAAATTTATGGAAATCAATTTTATAGGGCTATACTAGATTAATTCATTGATTATGCATGCTTAGTTAATTAAAATGTGATTTTATTAATTGTTGCGATGCTTGAATAATGTGTTCTTATGTATTAAGAATCTTAGATGTTTAGTTGAAACATTATGTTATGATTTCCTGAATGTTTAGATTGAAACGCTAAGATTTTGGTTTATGATTGTTTATGGAAACAAGTCATATTAACGCAAAATCTAAAAGGAAATTGATTGTTTATAAAAGGTAGTGATTATGTTGCCAAATCAGAGCTGATTTCTGATTGTGCATGTCTAGGAAAGTTCGGTCGAAGGAGAGATTTGGTACTTAAGTAGTCCTTGTGACTCACCTATCTTCCTAGGAACTTACCTGGTGCACAGTTATGACTATCTTTTCTAATATGATTATAATCTACTTTAAAGAACCTTCATTTAACTTTTAAGTTCTTTATGCCAATTCATGATTAAAACACTTGAGACCATTCGGATAGTTTTGGGTGGGCTTTCCATAGCAAGGTACTTTGATTCTATTCGAATGGGAGCAAGATGAGGAAATGGTGGTTCCTATACGTTTAAAGTGAATGAACTTAATTGGGTTATCAAAATGGTTTTGGACCCAAGGCATAAGATGAGATTAAAATATGCCTAGACATATGATGTCTTGAATAAATCTCATAAAAGATCTAAGAGTCATATATGTGATATGATTGATGTTTCTACCTAATTAATTTAGTTTTGAGCGGTTTGCCATAGCAAACTTGAAATTAAATTAAAGTTGAATCATAGCCCATTAAATGTATATTATGCTTATTTGCATTTGAAGGTGTATAATTTAGTGGGAGCATTTCATGCAAATGCATTATACTTCTCATATGATATGTTTACTTATATGTGTTCATATTTTATGTATATCTTTTTATAGAATAAATGGCATCAAACAATAATCACCTGTCACTGCGATCTCTCCTTGAGAAGGAGAAGTTGGAAGAGAATGGTACAAACTATATGGATTGGATCCGTAGCGTGAGAATTGTTCTCAGGCAAGAGGAAAAAGTGTACGTTCTCGAGGAACCTATTCCACCTGAACCTGCTGCCAATGCTACTAGGGCAGTGAAGGACCAATATCTAAAGAACAAGCGTGACTCTACAGATGTTGGTTGCCTCATGCTCTCCGCCATGTACAAGAACCTTCAGAAGGATCTTGAGCACTTGGGGACAGTTGATCTAAACAATCGACTGATGGAAATGTTCCAAGTACAAGCTAGGCAAGAAAGGTACAACAGAGTTAAGGTCTTGACCTCATGCAAGATGAGTGAAGGACAAGCTGTTGGTCCCCATGCTCTTAAGTTGAAGGGACACATTGAGCATCTTGAAAGGCTCGGCTTTCCAATTAGCCAAGAGTTGGCTACCGACATAATATTGAATTCATTACCCAAAAGTTTTAGTAATTTCATAATGCACTATAACATGGGTGGAATGAATAAAAACCTTTTCGAGTTAGTTCAAATGTCAAATGTTGAACACGCGAAACCAATATTGTCGAGAAGAAAACCGACCAAGTGCTGATGGTTAACAAGGGGAAGGGTTTCAAGGGTAAGGGAAAGGCAAAGGTTGCTAATCCTAAGGCAAATGTTGCCAAACCCAAAGAGGCTTCCAAGCCTAAAGAGGCTAAGCCCAAGTCCCAAGAGGACGCAGTCTGCTTTCATTGCATTGAGATTGGACATTGGAGGAGAAACTGCGCAAAATACAAGGAAGTACTGAAGAAGAGCAAAGGAGTTGCTTCGACTTCAGGTATCTTTGTTATAGATATATTCCTATCTACTTCTAGTTCTTGGGTATTGGATACCGGATGTGGAACTCATATTTGTCTAAATGTGCAGGGTCTAAAGAACAGAAGGATGCTTAAGGAAGGTGAAGTGGACCTACGTGTGGGGAATGGAGCAAGAGTTGCTGCATTAGCCGTAGGAACTTATGAAGTTACTTTACCTAGACTAATACTTGTTTTGAACAATTGTTATTACGTTCCAGCTTTAAGTAGGAATATTATTTCGATTTCATGTTTGGATAATGAAGGTTTTAATTTTCTTATATATGATAAGAAGTTTTCCATTTACAAGAGTGATATGCATTATTGTACTGCTATTTCATTCAATGGACTTTATATCCTTGATGTTGAAAATCGTGATAATGATGTCTATAACATTAACAAGAGATCTAAACCCAATGATGTAAACCACACTTACTTATGGCATTGTCTTCTTGGCCATATAAACGAGAAACGCATTTCTAAACTCCACAAAGATGGATTTTTAGACTCACATGATTATGAATCTTATGAGACATGCGAATCTTGTTTACTTGGCAAGATGACCAAGGACCCATTTACCAAAACTGGTGAAAGGGCGGGCGACTTATTAGGACTCATACATACCGATGTATGTGGGCCTATGAGTAGCGATGCTAGGGGAGAATTTCGGTACTTCATAACATTCACTGATGATTATAGTAGATTTGGATATGTTTATCTAATGAAACATAAAAGTGAATCGTTTGAGATATTTCGAATATTTCAAAAATGAGGTGCAAAACCAACTTGGCAAAACTATTAAAGTACTTCGATCCGATCGAGGTGGTGAATATTTGAGCCAAGAATTTGACAGTCATCTTAAGAGTTGTGGAATCGTTTCAGAACTCTCTCCACCCGGAACACCACAATGGAATGGTGTGTCTGAAACGAGGAATAGAACTTTGTTGGACATGGTTCATTCTATGATGAGTCAAGTTGAGCTTCCTTTATCCTTTTGGGGACATGCACTAGAAACTGCTGCCTTCACTATAAACAGAGTTCCTACCAAATCGGTTCAAAAGACCCCATATGAGATGTGGCATGGAAGAAAACCTAGTTTGTCTTTCATGAAGATTTGGGGTTGTGATGCATATGTTAAGAAGTTAACTTCTGACAAGCTAGCACCTAAGTCTGATAAATGTGTTTTCGTGGGTTATCCTAAGGAAACCAAAGGATACTATTTCTACAACCGAAACGAGAACAAAGTGTTTGTTTCTCGAAATGGTACTTTCTTAGAAAAGGAGTTTCTTCGTAAAGGAACCAGTGGGAGTAAAATAGATCTCGAAGAAATTCGAGAACCCAAAAACAACATTGAACCTATGGTAGAGACTGAACCAAGTTCACAAGTAGTTGTGGAACTGATTCAGGATGCACAAGTTCTTCGCCGAAGTGGTAGATCACGATCCGAACCCGAGAGATATGGATTTCTCGTTACGGAAAATGATGAAGTGGAGTTAATCGAAAACGATGAACCTACTTGCTATCAAGAGGCGATGTCCACTCCTGATTCGGAAAAATGGCAAGAGGCCATGAAGTCCGAATTACAATCCATGGCTGATAATCAAGTTTGGAACTTGATTGATCCACCCGAAGGTGTAAAAACCATAGGGTGCAAATGGGTCTTCAAGAAGAAGACCGACATGGATGGGAAGGTGCACACCTATAAGGCTAGGCTCGTGGCTAAGGGATATAGGCAGATTCATGGCATCGACTATGATGAAACCTTTTCGCCTGTAGCTATGCTTAAGTCTATTAGAATTTTTGCCATAGCCACATATTATGACTATGAGATATGGCAAATGGATGTCAAAACAGCTTTCCTTAATGGGAAGTTACTTGAGGATGTATACATGATACAACCTGAAGGTTTTGTCACCCGTAAAATTCTAACAAGGTGTGTAAGTTGCAGAAATCCATTTATGGATTGAAGCAAGCTTCTAGGAGTTGGAATCTACGTTTTGATGAAGCAATCAAGGATTTTGGCTTTATCAAGAACGAAGATGAACCTTGTGTATACCAGAAAATTAGTGGGAGCGTAGCACTATTTTTGGTGTTGTATGTCGACGATATCCTACTCATTGGAAATGACATTCCTGCACTACAGACTGTCAAGTCTTGGTTGGGAAAGTGCTTTTCAATGAAAGATATGGGCGAAGCTGCATATATCCTTGGTATTAAGATCTATAGAGATAGATCCAAGAGGATGATTGGTTTAAGTCAAAGTACTTACATTGACAAGGTTCTTAGAAGATTTCAAATGGAAAATTCTAAAAGAGGAAACTTGCCAATGTTACATGGTATATCTCTTAGCAAGAATCAAATTCCTAAGACTAATGATGAGCGAAAGAGAATGAATGGTATTCCATATGCTTCGGCTATTGGATCTATCATGTATGCTATATTATGTACTAGACCCGATGTCTCGTGTGCTCTAAGCATGACGAGTAGGTATCAATCGGATCCCGGCGAACCACATTGGATAGCAGTCAAGAATATCCTCAAGTACTTACGAAGAACTAAGGATGTATTCTTGGTCTTTGGAGGAATGGAAGAAGATCTTGTAGTGAAAGGCTACACAGATGCTAGCTTCCAAACCGACAAAGATGATTTCAGATCGCAGTCTGGATTTTTGTTTACGCTGAATGGAGGCACTGTGAGTTGGAAAAGTTTCAAGCAAAGTACCGTCGCTGATTCTACAACCGAAGCTGAGTACATAGCGGCATCTGATGCATCTAAGGAAGCCGTTTGGATCAAAAAGTTCATTAGCGATTTGGAAGTCGTTCCAAGCATCAAAGATCCTATTGAACTTTACTGTGACAACAATGGTGCCATTGCACAAGCAAAGGAACCAAGGTCACACCAGAGATCCAAACACATACTTCGACGTTTCCACATTATCCGAGAGATATGTGAGAGGGAAGACGTAAAGATATGCAGAGTAGACACTGACGACAACGTGGTGGACCCATTAACTAAGGCTCTCCCGCAAGCTAAGCATGATGGTCATGTTAGGTCCATGGGTATTCGATACATGGGAGAATGGACCTAGTGCAAGTGGGAGACTGTTAGTGTTATGCCCTAGGCCTATGATTGATAGACTTATGTGTTGACATTATTTATTATTATATGAGATGTTTATCATTTGATTATTATATATGTTTTGTATATTTGTTTATAATAGTCTCCGTCCCTAATTATTAAAAAAATAATTAGTATAATTGTCAATGGATAATCATACGATGATTATATGCATAGAGATGCACATTGAAATTATGGGTACTTGTTAGAGAACAAGTGACTGGACTTGACCCACATGAGATTTATGTCATGGTCAAATGTCATAATTAAATCTCATAAGGTTACTTCATTTAGTCCCTAGACCTGAGATTATCATGACCTTACATAAGATGAAAGTCATGTCAAACAATATCTTAACACGATATCTATAAAGGCTATCTTTGGCATGATCGGAATCATGATGAGAAGGATGATAAGTCAAGATGGAATTTGTCCCTCAAAAGAGAGATGTTTAGCTTGGGCCCCTCGATGAGTGATAATGATGAAAGTGTATGGTCGTACCCCAATGTGATTGGAATTATCATTATACTCAAGAATCGAGAAAGCATTGAACAAAGACAAGTTGACGAGGACCATGACTTGTGTTCAATATAACATCGTGAGACAAAGGGAGAAATGGAAGTGTACCATTGGAAACGTGAACTCTTACGTTGCATTATTTGGGTAGACATAATGGCTTGCTAGAGTCCGCTTATGTCTTATGAGAGTCGATATGATCGAACTCATTGCCAACATAATGTAATCCTATCGGGTCACACACAACTAGAATGAATTTGATTAAACCATTGGAAGAATGATTGAAAAAATCCTCATCAACCTTGTTTGGCCTTGCGACACAACAGGCCATGTGCCGTGTAGGATCGTGCGACACAACAGGCCCTAAGGCGGTTTGACAGAATCCTTTCCTAATCTGATTAGGACTCATATTCTTTACTAATGTAGTATAAATATGAACGTCTGTCAACCCTAGTGGGTTAGCCGAAATTCTCAAAAGAAATTCACAAACATATTCTCAATATTATTCCAAGGTTTATACGATCTAGCAATCTTCAAGAAATTGTTCTTGGATTCATTCAAAGGTGTGGATACCGAAAGAGGGTCTTCGCTCATTCATCGATCAAGGCCTAGAGTTCAAGCAAGTTGAAGAACGAAGTTTGTGATTCGAAATCACATAATCAAATCGTTCGATAGCTCAAGAACGGAAAGCGTTCAAGGTTGGTTACATCTATCTCATAAGTTTTTCAAGTTAATTATATAGAACGGATCCTAGGCTCCTTGGGTTTTATGTTATTTGATGCTTTATTCCGCTGCGCATGGACCCGTAAAACCCAACACATTCACCTATCTCCTAGTAGCTTATTTTGAGCCAATTAGAGATAGTATATAGAAGATGGTAAATACATATATTAAGCCATGTGGGTCTGGCCTCCCTGAACCCACATATGGTAGAAGCTTTTGTAATACACGATTACCTTTATTTATCTATATAACGGTAGTTGCTTTTGAAGTATTATTTGTAAAATTGTTAGGCGTTCAAGAGATAGAAGAATGAAAATGGTTGAATGGAATTTTGGGACCATTGTTAGTTGAGGTTAGAATGGTTGGAAATTTTTTTATTGAGTGTTAAACTGAAGTTGGATATAGTAGTGTTAGTTGAGGTATAAAGGGTATGAGTAAAATGTCAAATTTTTCCAAGGCCTGCTGATGTTTAAACTCAGTGCTGGAATTCTGCTGAAGGGCACGACTCGTGCTCGTGGGAACGAGTCGTCCCTTGTCCTTTTTCACTCGTGGTACTAGTCGTGCACAATAGTTCACTCGTACTGGGGAAGGGCATGAGTCGTGCCCAGTGCCGTTCACTTGGTATTAGTTTTCAAGCAACTTAAACTTGATCAACCTAGTATATATTTAATTCCTCTTCAACTCTAATCTTAGTACAACATTAGAACTTTGCAAGGAAGTCTTAACTTATCCAAAAGGATATAGGGAAGGTATTTAAATATGGCCTTGAAAATGGTTGAAAGGCATTATATAAACTTAACCAAAGTTTATAAAACTTGGTAAACAATTCTTGAACCTTTATAGAAGGTACTCAAAGTTGTGTAATGAATATGTAGGGTTTACTTGTGATACCTTGTGCCAAACTTGGTTGCATATTCATGGTTAGTTGTGCAAATAGTGTATGAAATGCGTGTTGCACTATTTTATTGATTTGAACATGAGTACTAATACCATGTTGTTGGATTGATATTATTTAATAGTGTTTAAAATGTAAGTTGCACTATTATGATGATTTTAACATGAGTAATGTTACCATGTTATGTATTGATATCCCGATTGTGGATTTATATTCAAGTAACTGTTTATGTGCTTGAATGTGGGTATATCAGCTGATGTTTAGGGGTATAATGGGATACAATCAATTATGGATGTGTTCTATAAGGTGATTGAATTACATTATTCCTGTGACTGACCCCTTCTGTGGCCACAGATTGGGGTTGAATGCTTCTGTATTGAGCCAAAAGTCTTACAGATAGCTGTGATCTTATATGGTGCTCTGGATGGAATGCTTCTGTATCGAGCCAAAAGCCTTACAGATAGCTGCGATCTTATATGGTGCTCTGAGATGAGTCATATAATTGTTTTTTCTCTTATATGGATCTCTGGAGAATGAGTCCTATAAGCGGTAAATGTGCACGGGGGCAGTTCACCAAAGAACGAAGTTTTTACTCCCACGTTGTTCGATATATTGTTCAGACAGGAAAGGTAAAATGAGGTAACGTAATGTGTTTACCGCTTTACTAATGTGTTGTGAGCAACCTTGTTATGTGTTGCATCTTATATGGCATCTTGTTGCATTCATAATAGATTGCTGAGATTTATTCTCACCCCTTCTCCCTTTACTGTTTTAGATCGTGCTGAGACAGGTGATCCGAACCAGTGAGGCCGGGAAAGGAGTTTGGGCTATTTTCTTTTGGGTTTTGTCAGGGTAAGTTGTATGATTGGTTTATGTTTGGGAGTATAAATGGGGTATTTCTCTCTTGGAAAACTTGTATTTAGTATTATGTTGTAACCTGTTTTAATTTTGTAAATGATGTAAGTAAAACAGGTTGTGGTTTTCATAGAGGTTGATTTCTATATTTAAAAGATAAACAAAAGTTTTTAAAATTTAGGTGATTTATCTAGTAAGGGGATCTTCCCATTCGGGGCACGAGCTAAGGTTTCGGGTCGGGGTACCCACAGTTGGTATCAGAGCTCGGTTTAGAAGTCAAGGGTAGATGTCTAGATTAAGGGGGAGTATGTGATATCTGATGACGAGTATTTGATGCAGGGTTTTATTCAATGGCGGGAACTGGTGATGACCAACAAAGGGATCAATGAAATTTGGGTGATGTGGGAGTCGGAGGAAACCAAAATACAAAAATGATGAATTTGTTCAGGGTTTTCCTACAAAATATGGCAACTCAGGGACAAGCTCAACAGCAACCTGAGGGACGACAAGGACATGGGTTAGAAAAGTTTGTAAAGATGAATCCACCAAGTTTTAATGGAGATCCGGATCCATTAAAGGCAGAAAGATGGCTAGAAGCAATGAACAAAATCATTGAGGCTATGGAAAGTCCCGATGAAGAAAAGGTTAGATGTGTCGTTTTCAAGCTTGAAGGTCCAGCAGAGCATTGGTGGCAAATCTTGAAGGGATGTTGGGAGCGGGATCATACGCCCCCGACCTGGGATAATTTCACTCGAAAGTTCCAGGATTATTTTATTTCAATGGTTACCCGGGATAAGAAGGAGGTGGGGTTCTTATGTTTAGAGCAGGGAACCATGACGGTGGCTCAGTATTCAGCTAAGTTTACGGAATTGGCCCAGTATTGCACTCACTTGATACCACATGAAGCGAGGAGAGTTTATCTGTTTGTAAAAGGTTTGAGGGTCGAGTTTAGGAAGCAATTATTGACTTATGACTTTACCGATTATCAGGCAGTCTTGGATAAGGCATATAGGATCGAGAATGACATTGATGAGCATCGAGGAAGATAGGAAGGGGGTGGTAGAAGTAAGCCCAAGTATCAAGGGCAAGGCTCACGACAAGGTAGAGGACAACCAAGGGCTTCAACTTCAGGGAGTGTGCAAGGGGGACATGTTGCAGTTTCAGTGGCATGTCCAAAATCAAGACAATATGGGATTATTTGTAACTTTTGTAAGAAATTGGGGCACTCCGAAGATAAATGTTGGAGTAAACAAGGCAAGTGTATTAAGTGTGGAGAATTGGGACACTTTAGGAGGAATTGTCCAAGGCTGCGACGGGAACAAGCTTCAGGCAGCGGTCAGCAAGGAGGGCAATGGAGAGATAAATCCTACGGCAATCCTTAGAGGTATATTACCTGTCTCAGGAGTTAAGGCTCGTATTTTTCTAGATTCCAGTTCATTTTAATTGTGGCATTGCATTCTTTGTTTTTACTTTACATAAATTGCCTAAGATTATGCCTTATGTGTTGGAGGTATCTACTCTTATGGGAGAGTACCTCAAATCTTCTCTGGTTTACCACAGTTGTGATGTGGTTATATGTGGGCACGTATTGCCTGTTGAATGGGTAGAGTTACCGATTCGTGATTTTGATGTTATACTTGGCCTGGATAGGTTAAGTTGTTGTCGTGCATGGGTAGACTGTCGTAAGAAGCGAGTCTCATTTTCCATGCCTGATTTGCATATGTTTGTGTTGATGTGGGTAAGTCATTATTTGGTATTTATCTCATATCTGCATTAAAGGTCTGAAAGTATTGTCTAGAAGGGTGTGAAAGATTTTTGCTTATATGTTAGACTTGAGCAAGAAGTCACACAAAATATCTTATGTATCGGTTGTGAGTGAGATGTAAATGTGTTCAACGGAGCATTTCATGCTGCCAGAGAGGACAGTGGAATTCTGTATTAATTTAAGGCAAGGTTCAATACCGATATCAAAAGCACCTTATGGAATGGCACCTCGTGTGTTTATGGATATGATGAATAGAAATTTCAATCCTTACCTTGATAGCTTTGTGGTAATTTTTATGGATGACATCCTTGTTTATTCAAAGTCCCGAGGAGATCATGAAAATTATTTGCGAATGGTGTTATTTGTTCTTCGTGAGAAGCAATTGTTTGTGAAGTTTAGCAAGAGTGAGTTTTGGCTCAAGAGGATTTCATTTTTGGGTCATGTAGTTTCAAGCTCGGGTTTGGTCGTTGATCCTTCGAAGATTGAGGATGTGATCAAATGGAATCAACCTTCGATAGTAACATAATTTCGTAGTTTTCTGGGTTTGGCAGGTTACTACCGAAGGATTATTGATGGATTTTCGAGAATTGTAACACCGCTGATTAAGTTAACTTAGAAGGAGGTATCATTTGTGTGGGATGCTGTGTTAAGCCAGTTTTATCGAGTTGAAGAAGGAATTTATTACAGCTTCGATTCTTACCCTACCTGATAAATGTGAGATCTTTGTGATTTTCAGTTACGCGTCAAAGGAAGTTGGGTTGTGTTCTTATGCACAGTGGGAAAGGGATAGCTTATGCTTCGAGGAAGTTAGCACCGGCAGAACAGAATTATCCTACTCTCGACATGGAATTGGTTGTGATTATTTTGCGTTACCTAAGTGGAACATAAGAGTTTGACGTATCTGGTTACTTAGAAGGAATTGGACAATAGACAGAGTCGATGGTTAGAATTATTAAAAGACTTTGATTGCATTATTTCATACCATCCGGGAAAGCTAATGTGGTTGCAGATGCGATTAGCCGAAAGGCTTATTTGTCATTGAGGTCCCGTGAGTCGCAAGATGAGATGTTATTTGCGAATGTTCGAGCTATACCTACCTTGTATGAAGACCTTATGGAGGCTCAACAAAATGATTCTGAATTGAAGAAATTATCTAACAGTTTTAAGATAGAAGAACCGGAGATATTGTATTGAATAATGATGGAATTTTAACTTTTCAGAGGCAGAATTTGTGTATCGTCGTCACAAAAGATCAAAAGATAAGTCTTAAAGGAAGGTCATACATCTAGAATTGTGAGAGATTATTCGACTTCATGGAGTACCAGTCAACATTGTATCAGATCGGGATCCGAGATTCACATGACGATTTTGGGAAGGATTGGTACGAGGTTTTGGGTTCCAAGTTGAGTTTCAGTACGGCGTTTCATTCTCAGATAGATGGGCAGACAGAGTGAACTATCCAGATTCTTGAGGATATGTTGCGTGTTTATGTGATGGATTTTCATTCATTTTTGAGAAGTTCTTTAACCTTAGTTGAGTCGCGTATATTAATAGTTATCATCCTAGCAGCGAAATGGCATCTTATTAAGAGATGTATGAGAGAAAGTATCTTTATGATCCTTCGCATGTATTGAGTTCTCCACCCGAGGATTTTCAGGCTGACATGGCATTTGTGGGAGAACTATTGAGAATATTAGAATCAAGTCCGGGAGCTAAGAATCAAAAGTACTCCGGTTGTGAAAATTTTGTGAAAGAATCATTCAGTGGAGAGAAAACCACTTGGGTTTTGGGATCCGAGATGCGTGAGAAAAATATGTGATTATTTCAGCCTTCAAGTAGGTCAATTTAAAATTCGGGACGAATTTTCTTTAAGGGGGAGTGGGTGTCACGACCCTAATCCTAGGCACTATTTTGGTCACTTGTTGAGCACGTGGGGTTGGGGTGCGTAGCATTTCATTTTATGCATTCCATAATAATTGTGATTTTTATGTGTCAGTTTTAATATTTTAATAATTTATTTGGCATTTTTAGTTATGTCAATAAATTAATTTTAAATTATTTAATGTCTAAATGAAATAAATAAAAATTTTGTAGTTGATATTTTAATTGTTGAAATTTAAATAAAAGTTTATAAAGGGTTGAGGTGCTAATGTATTAAAGTTGAGGTGCTAAGGTGCTAAAGTGAAACTTAATGTAGTTAATTGTAATAACTAAAATCTTGAAGGAGCTTAAGTGAAATTTTCTTAATATATATCTTAATAAATATCCTCAGCCTTCGAAATCATTCCAGAGAGAACCAGAGAAAGAAAAATTACTCCTCCGTTCTGTTCTTCTTATTATGATTTTATTATCTTCAAAAATTCCCCATAAATTCAATACTAGTCCGTTTTTCAATCTGACTACGTCAAAACGTTCGGGAAGCGGCGTAGATCATTTCTAGCCGATTAAAGTTTTTCTTATTTTCGAATTATTTTGGTAAGTTATTATAATTTCTCAATAATTGTTCATTCAATGTTATATTGGATATTGTTGAAGTATAAATTGTTTGGGCATTTTATTTGGTTTTTGGAATGGTAGTACTAGATAACAAACACTTTTGTGTAATGACATGTCAAATAAGCTTTTGTGTGCTTACGCTCAGATGCTCTACCTTTACTTGTATATGTGATTATTTAGGGATCCATGTCAGTGCATTCACCTATCTCCTTGTAGCTTATTTTGAGCGAATTAGAGATAGTATATAGAAGATGGTAAATACAGTCTGGCCTCCTTGAACCCACATATGGTAGAAGCTTTTGTAATACACGATTACCTTTATTTATCTATATAACGGTAGTTGCTTTTGAAGTATTATTTGTAAAATTATTAGGCGTTCAAGAGATAGAAGAATGAAAATGGTTGAATGGTATGTTGGGACCATTGTTAGTTGAGGTTAGAATGGTTGGAAATGATTTTATTGAGTGTTAAATTGAAGTTGGATATAGTAGTGTTAGTTGAGGTATAAAGGGTATGAGTAAAATGTCAAATTTTTCCAAGGCCTGCTGATGTTTAAACTCAGTGCTGGAATTCTGCTGAAGGGCACGACTCGTGCTCGTGGGCACGAGTCGTACCTTATCCTTTTTCCCTTGTGGTACTTGTCATGCACAATAGTGCACTCGTGCTGGGGAAGGGCACGAGTCGTGCCATGGGGCACGAGTCGTGTCCAGTGCCGTTCACTTGGTATTAGTTTTCAAGCAACTTAAACTTGATCAACCTAGTATATATTTAATTCCTCTTTGAATCTAATCTTAGTACAACATTAGAACTTTTCAAGGAAGTCTTAACTTATCCAAAAGGATATAGGGAAGGTCTTTAAATATGGCCTTGAAAATGGTTGAAAGGCGTTGTATAAACTTAACCAAAGTTGATAAAACTTGGTAAACAATTCTTTAACCTTTATAGAAGGTGCTCAAAGTTGTGTAATGAATATGTAGGGTTTACTTGTGATACCTTGTGCCAAACTTGGTTGCATATTCATGGTTGTTTGTGCAAATAGTGTATGAAATGCGTGTTGCACTATTTTATTGATTTGAACATGAGTACTAATACCATGTTGTTGGATTGATATTATTTAATAGTGTTTAAAATGTAAGTTGCACTATTATGATAATTTTAACATGAGTAATGCTACCATGTTATGTATTGATATCCCGATTGTGGATTTATATTCAAATAACTGTTTATGTGCTTAAATGTGGTATATCAGCTGATGTTTAGGGGTATAATGGGATACAATCAATTATGGATGTGTTATATAAGGTGATTGAAATACATTATATGTAACGCCCCGAGCCCGAAGACCGGGTCGGAACGCTATCAGATTTGACGGACTATCCCCACAAACCACCACAAGTCTTTCCAGCACGTGTTGTCCTCACTTACGTGCTCACTGAGAAACTTCCCAGTGGGTCACCCATCCTAGAATTTCCCAGTGTCAAGCACGCTTAACCTGGAGTCCTTATAGGATGAGCTTCCGAAAAGAAGATGCATCTTGGTGATATGAGTAGCACTAATCAAATCATATCAAACATATCGTGCACACACATTTTTGGGGGCGCCACAATCTCCCCACTTAGGATCCTTGCCGTCCCAAGAAGGCCTACTGAAACCCCGGGGCAGTGTGGATCCAAGAGGGGCTCGTACGGATTCAAGAGGTGACTCCCACCGACTCCGCGGTGTGCACTTTGTTCCGCACAACACTTTGCTCCACACTTCCGGCCGGGTCCCGCTCTGATACCATTTGTAACGCCCCGAGCCCGAAGACCGGGTCGGAACGCTATCAGATTTGACGGACTATCCCCACAAACCACCACAAGTCTTTCCAAAGACGTGTTGTCCTCACTTACGTGCTCACCGAGAAACTTCCCAAATGGGTCACCCATCCTAGAATTTCCCCAGGTCAAGCACGCTTAACCTTGGAGTCCTTATAGGATGAGCTTCCGAAAAGAAGATGCATCTTGGTGATATGAGTAGCACTAATCAAATCATATCAAACATATCAGGCACACACATTTTTGGGGGCGCCACATTATACATGTGAGTGTCCCCTTTTGTGACCACAGATTGGGGTTGAATGCTTCTGTATTGAGCCAAAAGCCTTACAGATAGCTGCGATCTTATATGGTGCTCTGAAAGACGAGTCATATAAGTTTTTTTTTCTCCTATATGAATCTCTGGAGAATTAGTCCTATAAGCGGTGAATGTGCACGGGGGCAGTTCACCAAAGAGCGAAATTTTTACTCCCACGTTGTACGACATATTGTTCAGACGGGAAAGGTAAAATGAGGTAACGTAATGTGTTTACCGCTTTACCAATGTGTTGTGAGCAACCTTTTTATATGTTGCATCTTATATGGCATCTTGTTGCATTTATAATAGCTTGCTGAGATTAATTCTCACCCCTTCTCCCTTTGCTGTTTTAGATCGTGCTGAGACAGGTGATCCGAACCAGTGAGGTCGGGAAAGGAGTTTGGGCTATTTTCTTTTGGGTTTTGTCAGGGTAAGTTGTATGATTGGTTTATGTTTGGGAGTATAAATGGGGTATTTCTCTCTTGAAAAACTTGTATTTAGTATTATGTTGTAACCTGTTTTAATTTTGTAAATGATGTAAGTAAAGCAGGTTGTGGTTTTCATAGAGGTTGATTTCTATATTTAAAAGATAAACAAAAGTTTTTAAAATTTAGATTATTTATTTAGTAAGGGGATCTTCCCCTCGGGGCACGAGCTAAGATTCCGGGTCGGGGTACCCACATAATCGTTGTCAAATTCGAGCCTTAAGGAGCTGAGCTCAAAATTTGTTGATTTTTTCCCGAAAAGCTCTTAACGAGCTCAAGTTCAATCCTATTGCGGAAAAGGGAAATTTTGAGTTTATAACAAGATTATTGAGTAGATTCAAGTTCAAGGAAACCAGAAACAAGGGAAAATATAGAAATATGCCCTTATACTTAGGTCAAGTATGCAGATATGCCATTATACAAGTTAATTGTCATATTAGCCCCCGTACTTAAGAAAAATGTGTGGATATTTGGACATCGTTATCTTTCCGTCCAAAGTCTAACGCAATTGCTGATTGGGCGTTTAGTTGGCTTGTAAAATCGACCACGTGGAATAAAATTGCCTAAGTGGAATTTTTGAACTATCAATAGCTTGAAACAACGTCATTTTGATACATAAACTAGATGACCAAATCGTTAAATAGTTAACATATTTGTTAAATAATTGATGAAATAACATCTTTTTACCACTTCAGTTAGCAAGTCTGTTAAAAATGTCAATTTTCTTAATCATACTCATCATTTACAACTCCTGCACTACCGCCACCCACCCACCATTCATTCACAACCATCATCTACCATCACCACCACCATCACTGCCAAAATCACCACTACCACCACCATAACCAAGATCACCACCACCATAACCACAACCACCACAATCAAAATCACAACACAGATTAAGATAGATCATAAGGCAAGATAGATTTGAAAAGTCTCAATCCCAATCAAAACCAAAATTGTTTTTTTTTCAAAAAAAAAAAACTCAGTTTGTCTAAATTTAAAATAGATCTAAGAAGAAGAAGAGATGTGCTGGGGAAGGGGAAAATGAAAGAACCGGATAAAGTAGCCATGCTAGTTTGTGTATATGCCCGAAATTCTGAAATCAATCAAGCCCGAAATTCCCAAATTAAACTATTTTCTTGACCGATTTGATATTTGGGGGGTGTAGTTCTTAGGGTTAGGGCATGGTTTTGGGGAGGAGTGAACAATCTCCGATTGCATTGTAAAAGATTGTAAAACAGTGCATGAACATTCTCCGGACGCAGATTACTGATTTGGTTGGTAAAACAGTGCAAAAATGATTTGGGTAAGGGGATTTTGAACCCTTATTGAACATTTTTGAAGACTAGGAATGATTTGGTTGGCAGAGATCAATTCTAGTATTGTTGGGTGGGTCACCGGACTGGTGTGGGCGGTGTGTGGAGAATATGAAGTTAAAAGGTTAGAATTTTTGATTTTTTTACATAAATCTAAATAGATGGGATTAGGTATAATGTTAATTATAAATAAGTTTATCCTTTCACTATTGTAAAATGTTTTTTTGACTCATAGTTTAATATTTCACATTCTACCCCCTTCAATTAAAACTACGTAGTTTAGCTCTATTATTAATAAGTGTCAAAACGACGTAGTTTCAAGCTCTTCATAATTCGAAAATTTCACTTGGGCAATTTTATTCATTGTAGTCGATTTTACCAGCCAACTAAGACACCCACATTGGACGGAAATATGACGGTGTTCAAATATCTACACATTTTTTTTAAACTATGGGGGTTAATATGGCAATTAACTTGTATAAGTGTATATCTACATCATTTACCTAAGTATAGGGGCATATTTTTTTCCCAGGAACAATGTAATATTCGATCTTTTAACGAGATTATCAAGTCAAGTTCTAAATGAATTGAGTTCAAACAAGACTCGTCGAACACACATTGACTCGATGATAACAAAACGAGTTTAAAATTTGATTCAAGTTTGAATTCAAGCAACTTGCACATTAGTGTCATTAAGTTTCAATGGAGTTTCACTTTAACTACCAACTTATCAATTTTAACAATTTCATCCTAATGTTCACAATTTGTGGCAATGTAGGGTATTTTTGGTGGACATTAACGAAAATGTTTGACAACTAACAAAGTAGACAAAAAAAACTTAATAATTTTATTTAAAAATTAAATAATTATTCCCTTAAATTCAATAATTTCTCTTTTAGCACCAAAACTATTTATGTAATTTTTAATTAAGTTTTTCAAGATTTAAATAAGTTTGTCAAGTTTCTCTCAATTTGTTAACTTTCATTCAATTTTGTTAATATTAATTCAAAATTGTCTTTTATTGCCTCAAAATGTTAACATTAGAAATGAAATTGTCATTATTGATATGTTGATAATCTAATATACAATACAAGGAGGTAAAAACCGCCTCTTAGCCCCCCATAAAGAGAGGCTGAGATTGATTCTTGAAAAATTGATCGAAGGGCTGAAAATCATCCCTCCTTTTTCAACCAACCGTTCATAACTTCCCAGAAACTCCTACCGCAGGTGCGTTTACTTTCCCCTACATACTTCCCAAAAACCGCTTCCCAGTTGATTCCAGTTGATCGATCTCAATTGCAGCCATTACAATTACAAACTGTTACACAGACAGACAGAGAGAATTTTTCAATTGCAGCCATCACAATTACAAACTGTTACACAGACAGAGAGACTTTTTCAATTGCAGCCATTACAATTACAAACTGTTGTTGATTGCAGGGATTTCAATTGCAGCCAAACTGTTGTTGCTTGCAGGGAGACATATTGTTCTTGCATATGAGCAAGAATCCTATTCGTGCTGGAGAAATCGTGGTGTTCAAAGTCGACGTAAGCTCCATTTCTTCTCCTTATGCCCTTACATAATCACACTTTTCTTCTGGTTAACAAGTGGGCAGTAGAAGGAAAACATTAGTAATGAGACTATCAAAAACTCATTAATAGAAGTAGTAAAAAGCAAAACATTGTCGTATTTCCAATTATATTCTCAAGAGTCATAGCTAATCTGTATTTTTTTTTAAATCTTGGGTAGGTTCCAGTTGATCTATAAACAGCTTATATCACATGATTAAGAAACTGAAAAATGAATACGCCCATACGTTCCTCATAAGAAGCACATAATTTCTTAAAGTGCAGGAATAATCATGAAAAAAAATTAATCGAGAATTTTTAAAGAAACATAAAAGAAGAGGTTCGGCAAGGACATAGATTATTGAAATTGATGGAAAATGGAATTGTGCTACTAGAAATTGGAATAATGTCCATTGATTGATTTCACAAATCAAACCATAGTCCTCTATCCTTGCTAATTCTGATGTGCACAATCTATCCCTAATTTGACTGATAAGATGCTTGACCGATCCCAAAAGTAATGAAAATAGGGACGCACATCCCCATCTCGCAATTATAATGCTTCCATCAAGACCTAACAAATATATGAAAGTACTTCGATATATATATATATATATATATATATATATATATATATATATGTATATATATATATATATGTATATATATATATATATGTATATATATATATATATATATGTATATATATATATGTATATATATATATATATGTATATATATATATATATATATGTATATATATATATATATATATATGTATGTATATATGTATATATGTATATATATATATGTATGTATATATGTATATATGTATATATATATATGTATGTATATATATATGTATATATGTATATATATATATATATATATATATATATATATATATATACATATATACATATATACATATATACATATATACATATATATATACATATATACATATATACATATATATATATACATATATACATATATATATATACATATATACATATATACATATATATATATACATATATACATATATACATATATACATATATACATATATACATATATATATATATATATATACATATATACATATATACATATATATATATACATATATACATATAGAGTCAGGTAAACGAGCCGAGCCGAGCCGAGCTTTGAAGTTTCGAGCTCGAGCTCGAATAAAAAATATCGAGCTCGAGCTTTTCTCGAGCTCGAGCTCGAGCCCAGAATGCATGTTCGAGCTCGGCTCGAATCAAGTTTCGAGCTTTTCGCGAGCTGGCTCGCGAGCTTTTCGCGAGCTGCTCGAACTCGAGTTTTAACGAGCCGAGCTCGAGCTTCGACTTATTTTTTGAAAAAAATCTGAAATCAAACGAGCTTTTAACGAGCCGAGCTCGAGCTTCGACTTATTTTTGAAAAAATGCGAAATCAAACGAGTTTTTAACGAGCCGAGCTCGAGCTTCGACTTATTTTTTGAAAAAAATCTGAAATCAAACGAGCTTATAACGAGCCGAGCTCGAGCTTCGACTTATATATATATATATATATACTAAAATTTATTCGAGCTTTTAACGAGCCGAGGCCCGAGTCGAGCTCTCAAACGAGTCGATCTCGAGACGAGGCTCGTCGAACATACGAGCCGAACACGAGCCGGCTCGAAAAAAATGACGAGCTTGAAAATCGGTTCGAGCTCGAGCTCGAGTTCACCTCGAGCCCACTCGAACTCGAGCTTTTTTCGAGCCGAGCCCGAGCCGAGCTCGAGCCGGCTCGGTTCGTGTAATGTGCCCTATATACATATATACATATATACATATATATATATATACATATATATATATATATATATATATATATATATATAACCAAAAATCATGGTAGGTTGATCGTTGAAGGACTCAGGGATCTAAAATTTCCCTCTTAGGCAACTATTAAACAACAAATGTGGAAATATCCGAGCATGAACCTTCTGGGTTGAAAAGGCCCAACCGTTACACAAAGACATGAAGAAGAAGAAAACAGGAAAAGGTAATGAGAAAAGCAACACCAACCTTCCAAAGTAGCAAACACTTCCCAAAAGTAATGAAAATAGGGACGCACATTCCCATCTGCAATTAAAATGCTTCCATCAAGACCTAACAAATATATGAAAGTACTTCGATATAATTCACATTAGAGAACTGACAGAACATTTAGACTTGAGGAAGAGATGTCCTATACTGTCATGCATCATAGATGGAATAATGAACGGACCAATTAAAAAGACCAATAATCTATGTATATACCATAAAAATATATATAGCTGCTCTTGCATCTTCTCCTTATGGTTTTGTGTAAGTAGCAGCTCCACAACAGCTGCTTTACCAACCTTGGCATGGTCCAGGATATTGGAAGAAAAAAAACGCTCCTCAACAGACTAGATAACAAGCAGTGCGCAGTAAAAAATGATTCATATTTCAACTATGCATGAGAACACCAATCCACATAAATATTCTTGCAAATCTAGAGGTGGAGGAGGGGTATAATACACCAAACACTAACAATTCAGGCTGCAGTATTCAAGCTGAGAAGTACGACAATTCACACCCCGAACAGTGAGAACAAAAAGTAATTCAGAAGATATGCAAGGTAAATCATAATGCCAAAATACACCAGAAATAGGAATAATGATTGCAACAGTCGATAAGAGCCAGTCCTCTTCACATTCTATGGAAACATATGAAGATTAGTTTATAACTTTTCTAAAGTAGAATCCCTCTAGTTAGTAGTGATGGATCCAAAAGCTGATAAATTATAGTCCCTCCTTTCCAATAGAAGAGGTGTGTATTCTTTTTTGGTATGTCCCATTGAAGAGTAAAATTTTCCTCTTAGGCAACTATTAAACAACAAATGTGGAAATATCCGAGCATGAACCTTCTGGGTTGAAAAGGCCCAACCGTTACACAAAGACATGAAATA
Source organism: Adenophora triphylla var. japonica (assembly GCA_022495995.1). Taxonomy (NCBI): domain Eukaryota; kingdom Viridiplantae; phylum Streptophyta; class Magnoliopsida; order Asterales; family Campanulaceae; genus Adenophora; species Adenophora triphylla. The sequence goes on from JAFEMH010002041.1 coordinate 292,464, forward strand.
GTGCTAGACATATATAGAGGCAATTAGTAACATTGTGTTATTCGATATATATATATATATATATATATATATATATACAACCAAAAATCATGGTAGGTTGATCGTTGAAGGACTCAGGGATCTAAAATTTCCCTCTTAGGCAACTATTAAACAACAAATGTGGAAATATCCGAGCATGAACCTTTTGGGTTGAAAAGGCCCAACCGTTACACAAAGACATGAAGAAGAAGAAAACAGGAAAAGGTAATGAGAAAAGCAACACCAACCTTCCAAAGTAGCAAACACTTCCCAAAAGTAATGAAAATAGGGACGCACATTCCCATCTGCAATTATAATGCTTCCATCAAGACCTAACAAATATATGAAAGTACTTCGATATATATATATATATAACCAAAAATCATGGTAGGTTGATCGTTGAAGGACTTAGGGATCTAAAATTTCCCTCTTAGGCAACTATTAAACAACAAATGTGGAAATATCCGAGCATCAACCTTCTGGGTTGAAAAGGCCCAACCGTTACACAAAGACATGAAGAAGAAGAAAACAGGAAAAGGTAATGAGAAAAGCAACACCAACCTTCCAAAGTAGCAAATAGAGATTTATTAAACCAAATTCTCTCTCTATCAACATATAGAGATGTTGCTGCTCATAATGCGGGATCCCTATCATTTTTGCAACAAAGAACAAGAACAAGTTCCAGGAGTCTTTTTGTTCCGATGAAATAATGAATAGGGTGATAAGATGATTCAGAATAGCACTTTGCAGCTCGCAAAAAGTAAAATCTAATATACAATATAGCAGTATGAACCCCAATTATTATTATTTTTTGACAATGTTGATGACTTATAATCAGTGAAATTGTCTTAGCTGCGAGCATTATGTTGAGTCAACCAACATTTTGACAAAAGAATCAGTAAGACAAGCACAATAAAAAGAAAAGCTACCTCTTGGCCTTGGATAAGTGGTGGCTGAGATCGAATCTAGGAAATTTGATCCAATGGCCCTAAAAAATCCATTCTCCAACTGTCTCTCAGCTTCTCCCTCAGCTTCTCCCACAATCTCTCCCCACTCTGACTGACGGGCAGTTACTAAAGTTGCGTTAAACCACCCCACAGTCATCACATTTGCACAATAGTAATATTTAATTTATCATTCCTCTCTTGCTTTTTCTCCCCAGTTATTTTTATCATAATTTTCCCGATTTTGAGTCCTACGCCACAAGATTTTCCCCGTTTTGCCTGTGACACTTGAAGATTTTCAGCTTTTGCCTCTGTCCGCCATTTTCTATCAAACTGTAAGTTTATGTCAATGTCAATTGCTTCTCTGTTTAATTTCTCTGTTTAATGTTTCCTTACCACCCCACATCTGCAAATATTTTTAAAAATGGTAAATAGAATAGACGAGGGAAAGAAATTCCAACGGCAATATTGAAAAGTTGTAGGTTTTGAAACTTCAATCGACTCAGGCAGAGTAAAGTACCTTTTTGGTCCCTGAACTTTTTTAGTTTTTACCTTTTAGTCAGTGGACTTTTTTTTTTACCTAATAGTCCTTAAACTTGCCCATTTAGGATTAATTGATCCTTCTGTCAGTCAACCGTTTGTTTTCCGTTAGTCAAAGCTGAGTTGGCATATTAGTGGCTCAATTTAACATGACATGGCGTTGAGGTGGAGAAATACAATGGCACATGGATTGCACGTGATTAAGAATGGAAAAAGACTCCTACTACATGCAGGTTGGCAAATCATATCGCCAAATCAAACTCTCACCGGGCGAAATTCATATCGTCAAATCAAAGGCACTGGGCGACGAAGGGCGACGAAGAAAGGCGACCTAGAAGGTACTTTACTCTCATCTTTCCCTTCTTTGACATGTACGTATCAATAAAAACCCTGCACCATGTTAATTTTTATGCACTTATGTGAATATTGAAATAAGGGTTTTGATAAAGATTTGATTTTCACTGCAGTTTTCTTGGGTTTAGGGATTTTTGTGATGTGGAATGGAGTTGTAAAAAAATCTTGATATAATATGCAAACAAAATGCCCATCTACTATTTGTGGAATTTACTGTGAGAGTTGCATTTGCTGCTATGTATTCCTTTTGATATGTATAGTATTCCTATCTAGTAATGTGGTTATTTGTGGCACTTCTGATCATACCCATTGCCACTGTCTCTCTCTGGTTGTTTGTGGCACTAATGGGGTTTTGTTTTTATTGCAGTATGGATGATGAGAATGAAAATTGTAATAATGTTGAGGGAGAGAACTTGGATGGCAATGACAATGATAAATGGTGGGTTGATAATGAATATTTGATTGATAACATTGTTAGTCAGTCACATGGAGATGAAAGTGGTGATAGTTTGGGAGATTTAGATGATATGACTGATGATGAAGAGTATATCTCTAATAAGAGTTTAGCTGATGCGACAATGAGAAAATATTATGATGTTGAGAGAGAGAATGTTAATGATAATGGTGAAAATTTAGAAGATGTGGGTGAGGGGAATGTGATGGGGTTTAATCAATCAAAGTACTTTGACTTTGATATTGGAGGTGATTTCAATCAGTGGAAAAGTGATGATGGTAACAATGAATCTGGTTCTGATTTTGTTGCTAAGAGTAGCAGTGATGAAGATGATTGGGTGAAATCCGACAGGGTTAAAGCAGCTGAAGAAGTGAAATTTAATCCTAATGTAGATATCAAACAATTTGATTTTTGTGTTGATATGATCTTTGAGAGCCCTGAACAGTTAAAGGATCAAATTAGAGCATATGCAGCAGCTAAGGGATATCCTATTTGCTTCATAAAAAATGATAAACAAAGGATTCAAACAAAATGCCAAGACTGTCCATGGGGTATATATGCTAGTTATGAAGGGAGTGATGTCACTTTTAAGATCAAATCCTATCAGAAGAACCATAATGTTCAATGAGAACCAGGATTAAAACTGTGAACTCCAAATGGTTGGCAAAGAAATTAGGTGATAGGATTAGAATCACCCCTTTCACTACTAAAAATCATATTTATTGAGACGGGAAAGGGTCTCATTAAGTTGCCTAAAATAGGATCTAGTACCGTCCCTGTTTGAATTAGGATAAAACAGGGACAAATAGGGGTCTCAATAAGTGGGTGTCACAAATTTTTTAGAGACGGCAATTACCGTCCCTGACATAAATATTACATGTTAAAACAGGGACCATTAGAAAATGCTGTCCCAAATTAGGGACTATTAGAGAATCGCTGTCTCAAAAGAGAGAGCATTAGAGAATCGCTGTCTCAAAAGAGAGAGCATTATAGCATTATAGTATTTCTTGTAGTGTTTCATGAAGTTGGTTGAGATTCAGAATTTTGTGAAGGAACAATTTGGACAGGAGATTAATTTAAAAATGTGTTACAAAACAAAAAAGTTAGCTTTGAATGCAGTTAAACATTCAATGGAGGAGCATTATGCAAAGCTTTGGAATTATGTGTATGAAATAGCGAGATCAAATCCAGGGAGTACAATTGTTTTGAGAGGGACAGGGGATGAATGGGTCGGGCCTCCACAATTTAGAAGATTTTACATCTGTTTTGATGCAATTAAAAAGGGGTTTGTCGAGGGATGCAGGAAATTTATAGGTGTGGATGGTTGTTTTTTGAAGACTTGGATTAAAGGTGAGTTGATTGTGGCAATGGGGAGGGATGCCAACAACCAAATGTTCCCTATAGCCTGGGCAGTTGTAGAGAAAGAAGATCAACACACATGGAGGTGGTTTCTTAACCTACTTGCAAATGATATTGGCATAGGAGATGGAGAGGGATGGACCATTATGTCTGATCAACAGAAGGTATTATTTTCGTTCTTTTGCATGTTGACATTACTGCATCTATGATTAATGCTAGTTTCTCAATATACAAGAGATTAGCATTATACACCAGCAATGAGCAATCTGTGGAATTTGAATGTTGATTACATTATTACCAAATTAAATGAGTGAAATACATAATCAAGTATCATGGCAGGTCATAGCTTCTCTAGTTTGGACAGACCAACATAACAGTCAAATACATAATCAAATGACCATTTCTGCAGTTTTTAGGGCAACTTTGAGCAATAAACTGTTTTGACTCGAGCAATATTGGGCTGATTGGTGTATATGGATTCGAAGCCCTATGAGTCTAGTTTCTAATGGCCTAAACGGTGAAGCATTTGGAATTTTCTTGAGTGAGTTATGGTATTTTTTCTGGAAGGCAGAAGATTCATCCGAAAATCTGCAAGTTTGTGACTTTTTTTTTTTTGAAGTTGTGGGGTCATTAGTTTTGTGTAAATATTAACCGACTGTTATTACCTTCTATGCAGGGATTGGAAGTTGCAGTAAATGACTTGTTCCCTGAGATACATCACAGAAATTGTGCAAGACACATTTATGCAAATTTTAGAAAAAAGAGGGTTCACTGGTGTGAACTACAGGAGGTACTTTTGGGCAGCAGCCAAGTCAACAACTGAAGGTGACTTTCAGAAGAACATGGAGAAGATAAAAGTGTTATCTGAGCATGCTTACAAGCATTTGATGGATAGGGATCCATCTAGATGGTGTAAGGCATTCTTCCCCACTTACTGTGTTTGTGACTCTATTGACAATAATCTTTGTGAAAGCTTTAATTTTTGGATATTAGAGGCTAGATATAAACCCTTGATTAGCATGCTAGAAGCCATTAGGAAACAAGTAATGGTCAGAATGAGAGACAAAAGAGATTATATGACTAGACGACTGACTAAGGGTAGAAGGTTTGGAGATAGAGTGCTAAAGAGTTTTTGTTAAAGTCTATTGACAAACAACTATGGCATGCTTTTGTAAACAATTATCATGCTCTTTTTGATGTTTGGTAGCAAATGGATGTTTTTGTTAACATTTTAAGAGATGGCATATTTTAGATAGTTTTTTGTTTAATCTGAAGCTGGAGAACTTTATGTGCTTCCTCTTTTCCAATGAAATTATGGTGGGATTCATGAATAGTTTTTGTCATACATAGGTAGGGAGCAGGGGAATCATATCTGTTGATGAGTGTAAAGGCTTGTAGCACTTCGTTGCTAACAACTGTGATTTCTTGGGTTCCCGGTAAATCTTTTTGTAAATATATATCATTGTTTAGTATGTTGAGTGTCTGCTGGAATTGATTCATAGTATCTTCGATATCTCTTGCAATTCTTTCGATGCATATCTGGAAATATTCAAAGAATGAAAATGAATGTTCTTGTTCCTGTGAAGACCACAGAACTTAGTCAGACTAGCTATGGAGCTTAAAATTTGACTCATTTCTTCGTAAGTTGAAGATGGAGCTCCTCTTGTTTTTCAAAATGGGGAAGAAATGAAACACCAATGGTTGGTGATGATTAATATGGTAGAGATATTTAGATTTTGAAGCATTACCAATAATTTTTCAGCACATATTTCAAATCTTTTACAAGGAAAATTGATATTCTTACGACAGGAAATTGCAATATTATAAAGAGTATATCATTTCATTTTCATTGTATGAAAACTACCATTGGGACCTATTATCAAACACCTTATGAGCAACCCATATAAATGACTATCAAAGAATTAATTCAAAGACAAATGAATCTCAGAACAATAACTAACAATCCAAGATTCCAAGGTAACAAAAAAATGAACTAATTTCATTCAAAGACAAATGAATCTCGAGCGATTTTGATTTAAATAGAACTCACCCCTTGAAATGGTCTATAGGTGAAGTGAGTGGATAGGAAGACAAGACGCAAGGGATGGGCGACCGCCGTGAGAAGATGGGCGACCGCCGTGAGAGAAATCTGAATTGCCATGAGTTGCTGTGCTGATGGGCGACCGCACAGCCAGGATTGGACGATCGCGCAAGGAAGTTGGGGCGTCGGATTGAAGGACGCTTTGCGGACGAATTGAAGGACGCTTTGCGGCCGGATTGGTCGCGAATTGAAGTGGTTCTAGGCTGTGACTTTGTATCTCTCCTACTCATTACCACGTCATGTTAAATTAGCAACTAATTTGCCAACTCAGCTTTGACTAACGGAAAAATAAACGGTTGACTGACTGACTGAAGGATCAACTAATCCTAAATAAGCAAGTTTAAGGACTCTTAGGTAAAAAAAATTAGTACACTGACTAAAAGGTAAAAATTTAAAAAGTTTACTGACCTAAAAGGTACTTTACTCGACTCAGGCATTATGGACCATCACTATAGAACTGAAAATCAATATGATTAAAAAGAAGAAAGAGGGATTGAAGCCTCAAAATAGAAAATAGAAATGGATCTTACGATTGTGCAAATTTTGAGTCCTACTTCCCTCATCCAACATCTTCGCCAAGCTCTCATAAAACCACCATCGATTAACAAACCTTGCATCTATGAATGAAAGAGAAAATAGAAATGGATGTTACTCAATCTCTCGGACGTATTGAAGGCGAATTGCGTACGGTTTGCGGACGGATTCAAGCCGAATTACGGACGGTTTACGGACGGATTGAGGTTCCCTGCAAACTATTCGCGTGAATCAGGGGGTTCTTTTCCAAAACCACCAAATTGATGCTTCGGAGGGAATTTTTAATGGGTGCTTGCCTTCCTCCGGCCGATGATTTCGTCGGCGACGATCAAATCCAAGAGCCCTCTTAATCAATCTCTCGGTGGGAGGCGAGTTGACGGAGAAGTTGACCGGACGTTAACGCCGATCGAATGGGGAGGGGAGGGGAGGAGGTGGCCTGATTGTGGGAGGGGTGGGGTTTGGTCAGGGAGAGAGAAGAACGGGATGAAGGAATTTGGAAGGATAGAGAATCACAATCTGTTTCTTTTGTTTTTTGTTTGTTTCAGTGAGAGAGAAATAGTGGGAGAGAGAGAGAGAGAGAGATCAGCCTATTAAAAAAAATTAAGTATTTTAAAATAATATTACTACATCAACTTTTTCGAATTATGGGTATTATATAATTTGTACCGACATATTTTTTTATTGAAGTATAACATGAGTTTATCATTTCCATTAGTCAATCCAATAGATTGTGAGAATTCTTCTTATAATTTGATTCTTACTATCATCCTCTCGAGTAAACTATTCTATCTCAATCTCCAAATAGTGTATTTAAGAAGTTTTTCATTCTATTGCCAGCTTAATCATTTTCAAATTCTACTCAATGGCACAACCTTCAACGAAAGGAAAAGAACCCGTTGCACCACAGGTATTCTTCATTGCCCGTTCAAATTGTATGCTGATAATATTTTTCTATTAAAAATCAAAATTTTCTAGAGTTAGTAATATTTGTCTATTTTTCTATTCACTACCAGTCAGTGAATATGGAGTTAGGAGAAAGCTCAACATCTAGAAATATAAATTATCGTAGTATGCGTGAAATTGCACAATCTAGGCGACAGGCAAGATATCGATCCGAACAAGCAAGAAGCCAACAAAATTCTTCTAACGTTTCTTTTGGTCCTTCGAGACGAGCAATCGCACAAAGGAGGCTTCGTTCGCGTGAACAAGGCGCTCCTTATTCTACCATGTAACATAATTCTTCTTTCTCTCCGATTTAATTCAAATAAATTTCTCTTACAAAATATAACACGCCTTTCAAAATATAGGTCAACTATATTAGAAGACCCCTCCACTGCTGAATAAAATGAAAATATAGGTGGTTTCGAAGATGATGAGCACCATCTATGTGACATAGAGAATCAACAAATTTTCAATCAAGTTCGTCATTCCCTTGGCAGAATGAATGTCATATGTCAGCATTGTCATGTCTTGCACTGGATGGGCGAAAAATTGGTTAACTCTTCTTTGAGTAGGCCCAGATTTGGAACATGCTGCTTGGATGGGCAAGTTAGGCTTCTTAATCTTCTTGATCCACCCACCCTGTTCAGGGAATTATATGACGGTTGTGACCATCGTTTGACGTCATTTTTCCAGGATATTCGACGGTATAATGCTGCAATGGCTTTCACCAGTCTTGGATGTGATCTAGATGATCGTGTACAACGTGGCAGGGGCCCTTATAGCTTCACTATACATGGTGAGTTGTGACATCATTCCGGGTCATTACTACCACCTCCAGATTCAAATCCTGTGTACGCTCAACTTTATATATACGATCCGATGGCCGCCTTAGAATGTCGTCGACGTCGAAATGATACGTTGGATGGAGAACTAATGGGCTGCATCCAAGAATGTTTGTTACAATACAATCCTTTTGCACCTATATTTCGTCAATCATGTGCAATATTAGAACAACAAAGCCAATATCAGTCTGATCAAAATTTGTCAGCATATTTGCATTATAATCCAAGAAGAGATCAACGGCGATATAATGCACCTACGGTTGATGAGATTGCAGTAATCTTACCCGGTGATGGTACTGAGAGAAGGAGAACAAGAGATATTGTCCTTCACTATAGAGATCAAGGCTTGATGCGGATAAGTGAAAGTCATCCAAAGATACGCCTATCTGATTTACGTCTTATTATTTCCTTTAGGCGAGTTAGGATGGGAACCGTCCATGACTCTCTGGGATGTGAATAGGAATGGTCCGAGTAATAGAAGTAGAAATAGACTCACAATGATGGATTACTACAGTTATCGTTTATTCGAACGAACAACAGAGTATTCTACCATTTTGAGAGGCAAAAAACTATTTCAGGAATATTTGGTGGACGTTTGGGCTGCAACAGAGCAAAACTGTCTTCTTTTCCTAAGGGAAAACCAAGAGGCATTTGTTCGTGTTGATCGGTATAAAGATCTCCAAGAAATTTTTGATGAAGAGAGTGCAAGTCCGGATCAAATTGGTAGAAGATTCATCCTTCCATCTTCTTTCACTGGTGGACCAAGGCAAATGTATGAAATTTTTCAAGATTCCATGGCTATTACACGCGCGTATAAGCATCCAGATATTTTCTTAACTATGACAGCCAACCCGGCATGGCCAGAAATTAGAGATGCTCTACTTCCTAATCAAACTGCAGCTGATAGGCCAGATTTGGTTGCTCGAGTTTTTGAATTAAAGAGAAAGCATTTGTTGAAAATTGTTAGAGATGAAAGGGTGTTTGGAAAAGTAGAAGCTTATGTTTTCACAATTGAATTTCAGAAAAGAGGATTGCCCCATATGCATGCACTGTTTTTTCTCGCGGATGAAGATAAGATCAGAACTCCTGAGCAAGTTGATAGGGTGGTATGTGCCGAATTACCCGATCGAGATAGCAGGCCTGCACTTTTCGACACGGTTAAGAGATGTATGATACATGGTCCGTGTGGCATGAGAAACCCAAGTTTGCAATGTATGGAGAACAATAGGTGCAAAAAAAATTTCCAAAACAGTGGGCCGAAACAACTTCTATTGATAATGACGGCTATCCAGTCTATCGTCGCCGCGATAATGGAGTTGTATTGAAAGTAAGAGGGAAGGAGGTAGATAACAGAGACGTTGTACCTTACAACCCTTATCTCACAGAGTTATTTGATTGCCATATTAATGTGGAGGTGTGTGCTGGAGTTAGATGTGTTAAGTACATTCACAAGTACATATACAAAGGTCATGATCGAACAACAATGGTTTTAGGGAAAGGTGATGAAATAAAACAATATCTTGATGCGAGGTATATTGGTCCGCCAGAAGCTGCATGGCGGTTATTTGGATACAACTTGCATGAAGAATTTCCTAATGTTGTTCGATTAGATCTCCATCTACCTCGCGAGCATAATGTTTCATATGATTCAAGATGTTCGCGAGAAGAGATAGCTGAACAAGTTGAGGGAAAAGTAACAAAATTAATGGGGTTTTTTAGATGTTGTGCTTCTGATGTAATGGCCTGACAGTTTACTTATCAACAAATGCCGAAGCATTACACGTGGCAGGCGAATGTTTGGAAACGAAGACGTTATTTAAGCCAGGCAATTGGAAGAATATATTTTGCTAGCCCCTCAAGTAGTGAGAGATTTTACCTCCGACTCTTATTAATTACTGTTAAAGGGCCAACCTCTTGGGAAAATTTACGAACATACAATGGTATTGTGCATGATACATTTAAAGGTGCTTGTGTTGCACGGGGTCTTCTAGAAGATGATGAAGAATGGAATCAATGTTTGGAAGAAGCCTAAGTTATGAAGACTGGGTACCAACTGAGGAGATTGTTTGCGCTTATTCTAACGCAATGCTCTTCGATACATCCCCATGAGTTGTGGACTAAGTTTGCAATGAATATATGTGATAATCTTCCTCACAAATTGCGCACAGAATATGAAATTCCATATCCAAATGATAGTCAAATAACAGATTATGGCCTGCATCTGTTGAATGAAATATTGCAAGAAACTGGAAAAAGCTTGGCAGATTTCCCACCAATACCTCTTCCACTTCAAAATTGGACCCAGATGACCGGCAACAACAGGTTATTATGGGAACATAGACAGCTTAAGTATGATGATCGCACTACTGCTGTGGAAGCAAATATCTCTCGCTTGAATGTTGGTCAGCGACACTGTTTCGATGTTGTGATGTGTTCGGTGAATGAAAATCAAGGGAAAACCTTCTTCTTGAATGGGGGTGCAGGAACGGGCAAAACATTTGTGTACAACACAATTGCAGGGGTTTGTCGATCGCATGACAATATCGTGATCTGTGTTACATCATCTGGAATTGCATCGTTATTGTTGGTTGGTGGCAGAACGGCACATTCTACCTTTTGTCTACCGTTGAATGTGTTGGAAGATACGTTGTGTTCATTTACAAAACAGTCAATTCATGCCCAACTCTTTAGAGATACAAAATTAATAATATGGGATGAGGTTCCTATGCAACATCGCCATTGCGTTGAGGCCGTCGATCGCAGCCTTCGAGATGTTTGTGATAATGATAGCCCTTTCGGTGGAATTACTATTGTTTTTGGTGGTGATTTCCGTCAAACTTTTCCAGTTATACCTAAGTGAAATTACCCGATCTTTTTCGCGCGCGGGGCGGCGGAAAAGGCGGTTGTCTTTCGCGGGGGGTTGGTGTCTGAGACCTCGCTTCACGGGAAGGAGCAGAATGAGGAGTCGCCACGCGGTTTTGTATTTTGAGTCCAAACGTTGAGAAACGGCTATTGCGAAAAGGTGTCGTTTTTATTGGTAGCAAAAACTTAGGAAAAGGCTTTGAAAACGGGGATCATTTTTATTGGCAGCAAAAACGAGTAAAAAGCTTTTTAGTACCAGAGATTGTTAGGTTCGGAGGTCACGTTACGTTTCGGGTAGAGTATTACGAGATCGCCCGAAACGCCTCGCATGACGAGTCTTTCTACCTTTCTCGAAATCGTGTGTGTGTGTGTGTGTTTTGAAATGGGGGCTTGAATGACAAGCTTAATCTTGGTTTGAATGTCAAACGTTGATTAGGTGACTTTGTTTGAAAAGACGAGCGTTTGAATGACAAACGTCGGTTTTGAGTTGAAATGAGCGTTTGCGTGGCAAACGTCGATTTTGAGCTTGAAATGACCGTTTGCGTGGCAAACGTCGATTTTGAGTTGAAATGAGCGTTTGCGTGGCAAACGTCGATTTTGAGACGGAAATGAGCGTTTGCGTGGCAAACGTCGACTTTGAGTTGAAATGAGCGTTTGCGTGGCAAACGTCGATTTTGAGACGGAAATGAGCGTTTGCGTGGCAAACGTCGATTTTGAGTTGAAAAGGAGTTCGAAGGTCGAACTCCGGTTTTTTGAACCGGGCGTGTCATTGTTAACGATTTTTACGGGAAAAATGCGTATTAAATGATATGCGATCAACGAATCGGGTTGCGACTCGGACTTTGAAAAGTAAATACTATCACGATCCAAACGGGTCGGACTTTGTAAATGACAGTATTTAAAGCAGTGTCAACGGAATCAAACGATCCGGAATCGTAAATGACGATCAACGAGGCCAATCGGCTCGGAATTGTAAATGACGATCAACGAGGCCAATCGGCTCGGAATTGTAAATGACGATCAACGAGGCCAATCGGCTCGGAATTGTAAATGACAGAAAGTAAATGACAATCAACGGATCGATCGATCCGGAATGGTAAATGACATAAAAAGTAAACGGAACGGGGTCGGAACGCCGTTTTAACCCGTGATTACTTCTCTTACGGGAAGAGAAGAGGATCGAGGGGCTAAAACGTATCGGACCCCGTTAGACGATGGCGTCTACATTTTGAGTGTGAGAGAGGGAGCTACCTATGGCTAGGGTCGGCTCCTTTGGCTCGGTGGGCGTATACGGGATACGGAAAGGTGTTTGAAAGGTGTTTCGGAAGTGTTTGGGCAGAGTTTCCCCTTTTATTTGGTGCTTAGAAACCTAGGTATTTGGGCAGCGTTTCGACTTGTGTCGGTTTAGCCTACGATCAGAATCTACCGACGAGTAGCACGAGGGCCCCCGAAGAGTAGAGAATTCCGCCGACGAGTAGCACGAGGGCCCCCGAAGAGCGGAAGAAAGACAAGCCTTTTGTGCTTGGGGTGGAGGGAGGAGAATTTTGGTGTAGGAAAATATGAAGGAGGGGGGAGTATTTATAGGATGAAAAAACTTGGAGGAGGGAGGAAAAACTTGGGGAGTAAGTTTGCTTAATGAGGAAGGAAGATTACTTAACCTGATGGTTTCCTGCCCTGCAGAAAGAGTCCGGCCGGACCTCTCTTGCATTTGGGAATATTTTGGTCATTTGGCCTTGAATTTGACACGTTTTGGACACGTATGTCTAGGGGCAAGTTGTGTCGCGCGACATGATCCACCATTTCCATATTTTCCAAAATTGAATTATTTATAAGTGTAGATCTTGTTCTCGCGTTCGATTTGATATGTGGTGGGCCCAAAACGGAGTTCGTATGAGGAAGTTATGACCTCCGGAAGGTCGAGACGCTCGAAAACGGGAAATCTAATCCCGGAAGACCCCGAAAAGTACGTTTTTCGGGGAAAGCCATACTTTTACGTGTGATAACGTGTGTTGAGTACGCTTTGATGTCGGGATGCACGGGGCAGTCCCGGGATGTCTCGTTGACTCGAGAACGGGAACTTAACGGTTCCTGTTAACTTTAACTGATTTTGACGATCCGGATTTGGGTACTTACAAGCTAGCCCCTCGCGACGGCACTTTCGAAGGAAGTGGGGTCGTCGAAAAGATAAGGATCCAAATCGGGGGATGCCTTATGGAGAGACCTGGGCGGTCAAATGGCTGGACCCTTAGCGAAAGGATTCCTACGTATCCCGAGCGGGAATCAAGCCGATCGTAGTTCACGGGTGCAAGGAGATTGGTAGGGGCCTCGACCTGTGGGGAATGATTAGGAGGAGTTCGTCCTGAGAGAGACTGTTTTGGAGGCGTCTAAACCTGAGGGAGACTATTTGAAGGCGTCTGAACCTGAGGGAGACTATTTGAAGGCGTCTGAACCTAAATGGGACCATCATGAGGCATCCAAACCCGAATGGAGACTATCAGGAGGCATCTCGAACCTAAGTGAGACCATCATGAGGCATCCGAGCCCGAATGGAGACTATCAGGAGGCGTCTGAACCTAAGTGAGACCATTGCGAGGCATCTGAACCTGAATGGAGACTATTGTGAGGCGTCTGAACCTAAGTGAGACCATTGCGAGGCATCCGAACCTGAATGGAGACTATTGTGAGGCGTCTGAACCTGGGTGAGACCATCATGAGGCATCCGAACTCCGAATGGAGACTATTGTGAGGCGTCTGAACCTAAGTGAGACCATTGCGAGGCATCCGAACCTGGATGGAGACTATTGTGAGGCGTCTGAACCTAAGTGAGACCATTGCGAGGCATCCGAACCTGAATGGAGACTATTGTGAGGCGTCTGAACCTAAGTGAGACCATTGCGAGGCATCCGAACCTGAATGGAGACTATCGTGAGGCGTCCGAACTTAAGTGAGACCATTGCGAGGCATCCGAACCCGAATGGAGACTATCAGGAGGCGTCCGAACCTAAGTGAGACCATCATGAGGCATCCGAACCCGAATGGAGACTATTGTGAGGCGTCTGAACCTAAGTGAGACCATTGCGAGGCATCCGAACCTGAATGGAGACTATTGTGAGGCGTCTGAACCTAAGATTTCTGAAACTTACGAGGGCATGGTTGAACTTCACGAGGGAGATGAGTGAATCTCACGAGGGAGATGGGTGAATCTTACGAGGGAGATGGTTTGATTCTCACGAGGGAGATGGGCTGAATCTCACAAGGGAGATGGGTGAATCTCACGAGGGAGACGGGCTGAATCTTACGAGGGAGATGAGTGAATCTCACGAGGGAGATGGGTGAATCTCACGAGGGAGATGACTGAATCTCACGAGGGAGATGGGTGAATCTCACGAGGGAGATGACTGAATCTCACGAGGGAGATGGGCTGAATCTCACGAGGGAGATGACTGATTCTCACGAAGGAGATGGGTGAATCTCACGAGGGAGATGGGTGAATCTCACGAGGGAGATGACTGATTCTCACGAGGGAGATGGGTGAATCTCACGAAGGAGATGACTGAATCTCACGAGGGAGATGGGTGAATCTCACGAGGGAGATGACTGAATCTCACGAGGGAGATGGGCTGAATCTCACGAGGGAGATGGGTGAATCTCACGAGGGAGATGACTGATTCTCACGAGGGAGAATAATAGAAAAGAATCTCACGAGGAGATGACGAGATGCAAAATCTCGGGGAAGGATCTCGCAGGGAGATGGGTGAATCTCACGAGAGAGATGGTTTTGAAAGTCCCGGGTTCGACGGAAATGGTTTTGAAGGTTCCGAGTTCGACGGAAATGGTTTTGAAGGTTCCGAGTTCGACGGAAATGGTCTTGAAGGTTCCGGGTTCGACGGAAATGGTTTTGAAAGTTCCGAGTTCGACGGAAATGGTTTTGAAGGTTCCGAGTTTGATGGAAATGGTGTTGAAGGTTCCGGGTTCGACGGAAATGGTGTTTGGGCTTACGATGATGGCCGAAGAGGGATTGTTGTGCGGGCTTACCTTGATGGCCGCCTGGATTGTTGTGCGGGCTTACCTTGATGGCCGCCGAGGTGGGACGATCGGGCTTACGACCGGGCCGGGAGAATTGTTGCAAGGCGTTCGTGCCTCGGGGTTCGGGCTACGGCCGCCGAAGGAGAATTGTTGCAAGGCGTTCGTGCCTTGGGGTTCGGGCTTATTGCGGCTGCCGAAGGAGAAATGTTGCAAGGCGTTCGTGCCTTGGGGTTCGGGCTTATTGCGGCTGCCGAGGAAGTGAACGTTGGTGAAAACCCATGGGAATTTTGACGTCAGGAGACGGAATTGTGATTTGATGTCCGAAGACAGAGTGGCGTTTGAATGTCAAACGTCAATCGGGAATATAACGTCCTGGAGACGGAATTGTAACCGGAATGTCCGGAGACATGATTGAGCGCCAATGTCAAACGCCAATTGGGAATTTAACGCCTGGAGACGGAATTGTAACCTGAATGTCCGAGACATGATTGAGCGTTTGAATGTCAAACGTCAACTGGGAATTTAACGTCTGGAGACGAGATTGTGATTTGATGTCCGAAGACAGGAGTGAGCGTTTGAATGTCAAACGTCGGTTTGGGGTGGAAATGAGCGTCAACTTGGGATGTAAATGAGCGTTTGAATGTCAAACGTCGACTTGAGAAGGAAGTGAGCGTTTGAATGTCAAACGTCGACTGGGGATTGAGAATTTAACATCTGGAGACGAGCGTTAGTGAGGACTAACTGAGAATTTAACGTCTGGAGACGAACGTTAGTGAGGACTAACTGAGAATTTAACGTCTGGAGACGAGCGTTAGTGAAAACTAACTGGGACTTGACCTCGGGAGAGGGGGTCGGTTGACGTGTCCACTAACAAGTGTAGGGGAGATGACGAGATGTGAAATCTCGGGAGAGGATCTCACGAGGGAGAATAATAGGAAAGGGTCTCACGAGGAGATGGCGAGATGCGAAATCTTGGAAAGGAATCTCACGGGGAGATAGCGAGATGTAGGATCTCGAAAAGGAATCTCACGAGGAGATGGCAAGATGCGGAATCTCGGGAAAGAATCTCACGGGGAGATAGCGAGATGCAGAATCTCGGAAAGGAATCTCACGAGGAGATGGCGAGATGCGGAATCTCGTAAAGGAATCTCACGGGGAGATGGCGAGATGCGGAATCTCAGGAAAGAATCTCACGGGGAGATAGCGAGATGCAGAATCTCGGAAAGGAATCTCACGAGGAGATGGCGAGATGCGGAATCTCGTAAAGGAATCTCACGGGGAGATGGCGAGATGCGGAATCTCAGGAAAGGAATCTCACGAGGAGATGGCGAGATGCGGAATCTCAAAAAGGAATCTCACGGGGAGATGGCGAGATGCAGGATCTCAGGAAAGGAATCTCACGAGGAGATGGCGAGATGCGGAATCTCGGAAAGGAATCTCACGGGGAGATAGCGAGATGCAGAATCTCGGAAAGGAATCTCACGAGGAGATGGCGAGATGCGGAATCTCGGGAAGGAATCTCATGGGGAGATGGCGAGATGCGGGATCTCAGGAAAGGAATCTCACGAGGAGATGGCGAGATGCGGAATCTAGGAAAGGAATCTCACGGGGAGATGGCGAGATGCAGAATCTCGGGAAGGAATCTCACGAGGAGATGGCGAGATGCGGAATCTCGAGAAGGAATCTCACGAGGAGATGGCGAGATGCGGAATCTCGGAAAGGAATCTCACGGGGAGATGGCGAGATGCAGAATCTCAGGAAGGAATCTCACGAGGAGATGGCGAGATGCGGAATCTCGAGAAGGAATCTCACGAGGAGATGGCGAGATGCGGAATCTCGGAAAGGAATCTCACGGGGAGATAGCGAGATGTAGAATCTCGAAAAGGAATCTCACGAGGAGATGGCGAGATGCGGAATCTCGAGAGGGAATCTCACGAGGAGATGGCGAGATGCGGAATCTCGAGAAGGAATCTCACGGGGAGATAGCGAGATGCAGAATCTCGGAAAGGAATCTCACGAGGAGATGGCGAGATGCGGAATCTCGAGAGGGAATCTCACGAGGAGATGGCGAGATGCAGAATCTCGAGAGGGAATCTCACGAGGAGATGGCGAGATGCGGAATCTCGAGAAGGAATCTCACGAGGAGATGGCGAGATGCGAAATCTCGAAAAGGAATCTCACGAGGAGATGGCGAGATGTAGAATCTTGAAAAGGAATCTCACGAGGAGATGGCGAGATGCGGACTCTCGAGAAGGAATCTCACGAGGAGATAGCGAGATGTAGAATCTCGAAAAGGAATCTCACGGGGAGATAGCGAGATGCAGAATCTCGGAAAGGAATCTCACGGGGAGATAGCGAGATGCAGAATCTCGGAAAGGAATCTCACGGGGAGATAGCGAGATGCGGAATCTCGGAAAGGAATCTCACGGGGAGATAGCGAGATGCAGAATCTCGGAAAGGAATCTCACGGGGAGATAGCGAGAAAGGATCTCACGAGGAGATAACGAGATGCAAGATCTCGGGGAAGGATCTCGCAGGGAGATGACGAAAAGATCTAACGAGGAGGCAACGAGAAAGGATCTCACGAGGAGATAACGGGAGAGGATCTTATGAAAAGATGGGTAATCTCTCTAAGAGATGGGTAATCTTACGAAAAGATGGGTAATCTCACGAAAAGATGGGTAATCTCTCTAAGAGATGGGTAATCTCACGAAAAGATGGGTAATCTCACGAAAAGATGGATAATCTCTCTAAGAGATGGGTAATCTCACGAAAAGATGGGTAATCTCACGAAAAGATGGGTAATCTCTCTAAGAGATGGGTAATCTCACGAAAAGATGGGTAATCTTTCTAGCAGATGGGTAATCTCTCTAAAAGATGGGTAATCTCACGAAAAGATGGGTAATCTCTCTAGAAGATGGGTAATCTCACGAAAAGATGGGTAATCTCTCTAAGAGATGGGTAATCGCTCTCGTCTTCATCGCCTCCTCCGTCGCCCTCACCTCATTGTCGGCCTTTCGACGAAGTAGCGGGTGAGGTCGAAACCGTAAGGCCTGAGGTCGGGTACGCCTTCAGAGGTTCCCCTGCGGCCGCCTTGGTGCGGGCGAGCCTCGTTGTTTTTCCCGATGTCACCGTTGTTGGCACATAACCGAGCCCTCGGATCGTGGTGTGGTCCTTGATTTCAATGACTCGTGTCGCCTTGTAACCTTTTGCCGAGCCCCACCCGGGATGAAGTTCATGAGTTTCATCATCTGCATGGCGGGAGGGATTTTGTCCCGAAATAGTGGAAGGTTCACATTGCATATTTGGATCTTGGAGGTCTCCAGTGTGAATCCAGTTAATGCCATGTCGTCATCGTGCTTGATTGGAATGTCGTTGGTGTTGGTCCCCTCAGTGGTGACACTGTCGCCGTAGACTGTGGTTAGCTCGTTGCCTTGCATGAACTTGAGGCACTGATGAAGGGTGGATGCCACGCCATTGATTTGATGCAGCCTGTGGACGCCCAGATGGTCCGTGAAAGTGATTGGAATGTCCAACACTTGGAATTCAAATGGGGATCACCCGCTTGCCGAACCAGATGTTAAGAGTAGCAACCCCGAGAACCGTACGGAAGTGGAGTCATAGGCCTTGACAGTGTGGATCAAGGCTTAAGATCTCGCGGCTTGATGTCAAGCAGTCCATCATCTTGGCGGGCAAGACATTCATTCCGGAACCTCCGTCTACCAACACGCGAGGAAGGCGACGCCGTCCACTGACCGTGATGTGAGCGGCTCATTGTGATCAGCCCCAAATTTTGGCAGGTCCGAATCTGTGAGGGTGACGATGATGTTGTCGATCATCTGGATTACTTCTTCTGGAGTTGCGTCCATGGGGACCATGGTGCGGGCCAAACTTTCCTCTAACTCGAGCTGAGGGTATGAAGAGGTGAGCAGAGACTAAAGGGAAATGTTCGCCCGAGTCCGGCTGGAGCCGAGTGAGGATCGGGTCCTCCAACATTTGAGAGGTAGAGGTTTCTGGTGGTGCCTCCGCATTGCTTTGAGGTTTGATGAGTTGAACTTTGGTTTATCCTTCCGGGGATTATGCTTCTTGTTGCGTAAGGTTGCCGAGATTGAGACTTTCTTGTGTCCCGATGCCCGAACCGTGGCCGTCGCCAGGATATTTTCACTTTCCCACCCCCGTAGGTTCCGGAAGCCGTTTGAAGGAAGGGAAGACTTGTTGGAGAAAACCGCCCTTCAATGCTACCGTTGCCTAAGGTGTCAGCGAGGATTCAGACTCTGATCCGTCGAGGCCGTATCCGAGAGGCCCCACCCCGATTAAGACCATAATGCCGAAAGATGCTTGACAAGCCCCAAGAATCGAAACTCAAGGTAGACCCCCGGGATGAGAAAAAACTCTCTTTGCATGGCAAAGCCCCGGGTCTGAAGAAATGGGTTGGTGAAGCCCCGGGAAGGAAGTCTCGGTCATCCGCGGGGATTCTAGAGTGAATCGATGCACCCAATCCGAGTTGAACTCCATGTGGCCCGACGAGGCAACCGTCCTTGATTTTTTTTTCGATTGGTCAACCAAAATGTATAAGAGGAATGGCTTGTAATGTATACGCGCAAGGACGTATTTTAGAGAAGTGGGAACGAATCCCGATTTTATGTGGATGCTTAGTTTAATGTAGGCACCAAAACTCGCTTTGGGTTTGACTCTTTTGGGAGAGTATGAGCGTAGAGAGGTTTGGAGCAACAGATGGAAGCTCTTGCGACGGTAAAGACAAATGTTTAGCCTCTAATTTTCCTATTATCGTAGAAAAAGAAGACTTGTCGAGACATCTGAAAACATGTTTTATCCATAATGATCACAAGATTGCTTTAAACCCTTTGTTAATGTTCAGGTTGTTCAACCATTAATCCCGATATGAACAAATGTCTTGATTAACCGTGAGAAGAAAGTCAACTGATGTCGCGGATCAAAGTTGGCTGTGTGTGAAAGAAAGGTCTGTGTATGGGGAAGGTCATTGATGAGACCGGGTTCATGGGATTTGTATGTGTTTAGCTATGGACCGTTCCTCGTTTGCCTAGGTTCTCCTCAGTGTAAGGAGCTCAGGTCGCCGTAGTTCTGGCGGAACGGTGCTTGGCTCTGGGAAAAGGGTATGAACATTTGTGGTCCCTTTGGTGAAAAGGTTTGGATGGGAAGTTTGGATGATGAGGTACGGGCCTCGAGGTGATTCCTTGACAAGTCATTGTTGACGGCTTCTTCGTTTATTCCATTGCTTCGATCGCCGTCTTTCACCTGGGAGAAAGAATTCGAATGTAGCGTAAGGGCTTATGATGTGTTTTTGCCTTTACTTTGACCGCTCCATTGTTATCGACAACCTCCATTCTTCGAGCTTTTATTTTGTTTGCCCATCTGTCAAGCTTGTGATTGGCGGTGCTGGGTCCTTTGCCTCACTTTTTTTTGGAGTTCTCGCTTTGAACTTTTCTCTCTCTTTTTTTTTCTTTTTTAAATTCTTGTTTGAACTTTTCTCTCTCTCTCTTTTTTTTTTTTGAAGTTCTTGTTTGAACTTTTCCTCTCTTTTTTTTCTTTTTTTGTTCTTTTGAAGTTCTTGAGGACGAAGGCATGCTCCCCGCTTGAACTTTCTCGATGTGCACGAGGGCGAAGGCGAGCTCCGAGGTTGTTGTCGACATGGGGTCAATCTTCCGATGTCGAGTGACCTTTGTTGTTCCTTGATATTGCCGCCGTCGTTGACTTGGTCAAGGTGATGGTGGGGACATGTCTTGGGAAGTGTATGGCTTGATGGAGGCCTTAGTGAGGTAAGGAAAGTGTATGGGAGGGCACCGCCTGACTTTCTCACACCGATTAATCAGAACATTAGTTATTTCCAGAGATTATGTGTTGAGCAATGCAAGTGATCATTTAGGATATAACCATTTCATTAGTTGTAATGTAGGTGTGCAAATAATGTCTCAAGTCTAGCAAGAAGAGAAAAAGACACTTATTTATAGAAAATTTAAGATTAACTACAATGTCCGAGGCGGACTTGATTGAACGAGGAAAGTACTAGAACCTACGAAGGTTGACCAAAAGACAATTGACAGATCTCGAGGATAGGTAGCCCCTACTCTAGCTGCTCTTTTGTTGCTGGACTGCCAGGACGCTCAAGCTTTCCATCTTCTATCAGATTCGGATCTCGCATCTCGTGCCGAGGCAATTATCGCTTATGTGCCCATGGTAACGTGGAAGGTGCAAGATTGCTTTTGTCGGCCCCTCGCCTCGGGCTTCTTTGGCTTGTAGTCCGCCACGTGCTTGAGTAGGTCTTCTTGATCGCTCTCCAACATTTTGCTTAGAGGCATGTCTAGTTTGTCGAAGCGACGGGCAGGCTGTCTCTCGGAAGAGTCGTTACTTTGTAGGGCCGTGTCCCCATTTCTTGACTGATGTCCCTGCTGGAGGTGGCTGACAGTGGTGTCTTTTCCTTTCACGGGGCCTGGTGTGGTCAATGCGCTCGTCGCTCTATACCGGTAAGATGGCTCGTGCTCGGGCATGCTTTTCCTTCGGGTCTTTCTCGATGGGGACCCGTATTGACCATGGATCGGAGATCAAGGCGTGCGATGGCCGACTAATGCTTTTACCGACGGCTCCAAACATGACTCGAAGGCTCTCACTTGCTCATCCTCGGCAAAGACTTCGTGATTTCGTAAAGCTTCCCGGCTCGTGCCTTGTAAAATTCTTCCTTAGTTTCGTCTCGCCTTCGTTCTCGCAGTATAACCACATGCGGGTCGATAGAAACCTCTCGGGCCGGAACTGTAACCAAAGGTCCACTGCTGAGTGGAACCATGATATGGGGTCGACAAACGGGTTTTGAGGGAACGGAGTATAATTTAGTGATACCGTGGAAACCGAGGGAATTGAGGCCACGAAGCGGCCCATGTGTTGTCCGCAGAATGGGTCGGAAAGGTTATGTGGGGGAAACCTTGTGACCGAGCATATTCTTTGGAAGGAAGTGAACCCGGGAGGATTTTGAGAGATATCGGGATCCTGCTTTGAGAGGATCCAACAACTACTGGTTGCATTGAGTGAAAGGGGTAGACTCGGCTTGGCCGTATATGACAGGTTGCTTTGAGAGGTGCGCATGAAGCCCCAAATACTGCTTCCTTGGATTGAAGGATTTCCGGATTTCAAAGGCAGAGGACCCCGGGTGAAGGTTTGAGAGCTGATCGTAAGGATCATCGTCCTCGATTAGGGACGAAAGTACCATCTCGGACCGGGGATAGCCGCTATACCTCGCTCATTCGTAAGCCGTACCATGAAATTCCGCTGATCCTTTTTCTCGTTTCTTGTGGACCTCACAAGCCCGGATGGCTTCTTCCAAATAGTCATATCGTTTACCGGTGGCGGGGTTTCGTTCCCGTCATGATTTCTCAAATGTAGTCTCGACATGTCGGAAAAGTCCGGGCCGAGGGAATCGAGGAAACCGAGGAACCGTCTCGATGCTTCCGTAATCGTAACTCGGCGAGGCGCTGACCCGGAATTCTGAACCACTCTCTGTTCACTGCAGGGAACGAAAGGTATGGCTTAGTTTTCAGAAGGGTATTTGGCTCAAGGCTTTAAGGCTCGAAAATTGGACCGTGAAAGGTCGAGATTTAAAGTTTTGACCGTGAAAGGTCGGGATTGAATATTTGAGATCGGACCGCGGAGGTCTCGATTGGAGATCGGAGATCGGACCGCGAAGGTCGGGATCGACGATTTGAGATCGGACCGCTAAGGTCTCGATTGGAGATCAGAGATCGGACCGCGAAGGTCGGGATATGAGATTTGAAATCGGACCGTGAGGGTCGCGTTTGGAGATCGGAGATCGGACCGCGAAGGTCTGTATTAGCTATTTGAGATCGGACCGCGAAGGTCTCGATTGGAGATTGGAGATCGGAGATCGGACCGCGAAGGTCGGGATTGGCTTTTGAGATCGGACCGCGAAGGTCTCGGTTGGAGATCGGAGATCGGACCGCGAAGGTCGGGATTGACTATTTGAGATAGGACCGCGAAGGTCTCGATTGGAGATTGGAGATCGGAGATCGGACCGCGAAGGTCGGGATTGGCTTTTGAGATCGGACCGCGAAGGTCTCGGTTGGAGATCGGAGATCGGACCGCGAAGGTCGGGATTGACTATTTGAGATCGGACCGCGAAGGTCTCGATTGGAGATCGAAGATCGGACCGCGAAGGTCGGGATCAACTTTTGAGATCGGACCGCGAAGGTCTCGATAGGAGAGTGGAGATCGGACCGCGAAGGTCTCGATTGGACTATTTGAGATCGGACCGCGAAGGTCTCGATTGGAGATCGAAGATCGGACCGCGAAGGTCGGGATCAACTTTTGAGATCGGACCGCGAAGGTCTCGATAGGAGAGTGGAGATCGGACCGCGAAGGTCTCGATTGGAGATCAGAGATCGGACCGCGAAGGTCGGGATCGACTAGTTGAGATCGGGCCGCAAAGGTCGGGATTGGAGATCGGAGATCGGACCGCGAAGGTCTCGATTGGAGATCAGGGATCGGACCGCGAAGGTCGGGATTGGCTATTTGAGATCGGATCGCGAAGGTCTCGATTGGAGATCGGAGATCGGACCGCGAAGGTCTGGATTAACTTCTGAGATCGGACCGCAAAGGTCTCGATTGGAGATATCGGAGATCGGACCATGAAGGTCGCGATTTGACTATTTGAGATCGGACCGCGAAGGTCTCAATTGGAGATCGAAGATCGGACCGCGAAGGTCTTGATTGGAGATCGAAGATCGGACCGCGAAGGTCAGGATTGACTACTTGAGATCGGACCGTGAAAGGTCGCGATTTGAGATTTGAAATCGGACCGTGAGGGTCACGATTGAGGAATGGACCGCGAGGGGTCAAGATATGAGATTTGAAATCGGACCGTGAGGGTCGCGATTGAGGAGTGGACCGCGAAGGTCGAGATGAACGATATCGGACCACGGAAGGTCGCGATTGAGAATTGGACCGCGAGGGTCGAGATGAACGATATCGGACCATGGAAGGTCGCGATTGAGAATTGGACCGCGAGGGTTCGAGAAACGAGATATCGGACCACGGAAGGTCGCGATTGAGAGTTGGACCGCGAGGGGTCGAGATATGAGATATCGGACCACGGAAGGTCGCGATTGAGAATTGGACCGCGAGGGTTCGAGAAACGAGATATCGGACCACGGAAGGTCGCGATTGAGAATTGGACCGCGAGGGTTCGAGAAACGAGATATCGGACCACGGAAGGTCGCGATTGAAAGTTGGACCGCGAGGGTCGAGATTTGAGATTTGAAATCGGACCGTGAGGGTCGCGATTGAGGATTGGACCGCGAAGGTCACGATTTGAGAATTGAAATCGGACCGTGAGGGTCGAGATTGAGGGGGCCGGGACCGCGAGGGTCGGGATATGAGATATCGGACCACGTAAGGTCGCGATTGAGAGTGTGACCGCGAGGGTCAAGATATGAGATATCGGACCACGGAAGGTCGCGATTGAGAATTGGACCATGAGGGGTTGAGATATGATATATCGGACCACGGAAGGTCGCGATTGAAAGTTGGACCGCGAGGGTCGAGATTTGAGATTTGAAATCGGACCGTGAGGGTCGCGATTGAGGAGTGGACCGCGAAGGTCACGATTTGCGATTTGAAATCGGACCGTGAGGGTCTCGATTGAGGGTTGGACCGCGAAGGTCTCAATTTGAGATTTGAAATCGGACCGTGAGGGTCGCGATTGAGAGTTGGACCGCTAGGGTCGAGACATGATATATCGGACCACCTGAAGGTCGCGATTGAGAGTAGGACCGCGAGGGGTCAAGATATGAGATATCGGACCACGGAAGGTCGCGATTGAGAGTAGGACCGCGAGGGGTCAAGATATGAGATATCGGACCACGGAAGGTCGCGATTGTAAGTTGGACCGCGAGGGTCGAGATATGAGATATCGGACCACGGAAGGTCGCGATTGAGAGTAGGACCGCGAGGGGTCAAGATATGAGATATCGGACCACGGAAGGTCGCGATTGAGAATTGGACCATGAGGGGTTGAGATATGATATATCGGACCACGGAAGGTTGCGATTGAAAGTTGGACCGCGAGGGTCGAGATTTGAGATTTGAAATCGGACCGTGAGGGTCGCGATTGAGGAGTGGACCGCGAAGGTCACGATTTGCGATTTGAAATCGGACCGTGAGGGTCTCGATTGAGGGTTGGACCGCGAAGGTCTCAATTTGAGATTTGAAATCGGACCGTGAGGGTCGCGATTGAGAGTTGGACCGCTAGGGGTCGAGACATGATATATCGGACCACGGAAGGTCGCGATTGAGAGTAGGACCGCGAGGGGTCAAGATATGAGATATCGGACCACGGAAGGTCGCGATTGAGAGTAGGACCGCGAGGGGTCAAGATATGAGATATCGGACCACGGAAGGTCGTGATTGTAAGTTGGACCGCGAGGGTCGAGATATGAGATATCGGACCCCGGAAGGTCGCGATTGAGAGTTGGACCGCGAGGGGTCAAGATATGAGACATCGGACCACGGAAGGTCGCGATTGAGGATTGGACCACGAGGGGTCGAGACTCGAGATATCGGACCACGGAAGGTCGCGATTGAGAGTAGGACCGCGAAGGTCACTATTTTAAAGATTCCCGAGATGGGGCCATGCAATTGTTGTTTAAGTTTACTGAAAACACATTTTTCTCAGAGTCCTAAAAGGTTGGAAAAGAGCGTGTCTTCTTTTTCGCAACTAACCCTAGAGCTCTAATCAGTGGATCTCGTCACTACGCTTATAAGCCCCTCGTTTCCATTGTAGATCATCTTTCTCAGGACGGACTATCCCGAGCGAGGTCTGATAAGGTAAGCGAGTTCCACCGACAAAGGAAAAAGTGAACTTAAGGCTAGCTGATCACGCAAACTTTCAACGTGTGTGACGTACGGGCCACAGTCGAAGTCAATGTCCTTAAGTTAAGGCGGGGATCGTGCCAAAATTTGGGCATGACCTCCCCTGACTCGCTTGTACGAGAGACCTTAGCTTTTTAGAGTTGGCCAAGTTGTGGCTGGCACGATGCATACGGCGAGGTTTGGTGACACGGCGTCACATTGAACCTTCGGGTATATTTTTCGGCAGATCTCCGCGTCAAAGTCAAGGCTGAAAAGCTCAAGACTTCGGGTCGGGAACGACCTTTGGTCTCAAACTCGAGCTTGACTGGGCGGGGCCCGGCGTAAAACATACACTTGGGCTTTATGACACAAGCTAAGCCAAAACCAACCAGGGTTTTGGACAAAGTGTGACACAAAGAGTGCATGGCTTACACCTGCCAGGATGGGATGTTTGGGACGACCCCGCGCGCCCCCAAAAGGTGTCTCGGCACCAATCGGGTGCAACCGATAAGGCCATCCCGTTAGGGGTTGTAGTGTGCGGTGTACCGAGGCGCAAGTGCACGTGAAGTGCGGTGTTCCGAGGCAAAGAAGTGCGCGTGCGGTCGCTAAAATTCTTTTTCCGAGTAAAACAGAGATTTTTTTTTTTTTAGAATGTGTCTTAAAGAATTCATGATGCACGCTCAAAAAGACAAATGATGAGAATCAAGCATGAATGGGGATGCACAAACATGGTATGATTTTGAAAAGTTGACAATGTAATGCCTTTTGAAAAAAAACCGTTCGAGGTTTAAAGGAACTCTCACACACGAAAAACGAGGAAGGGTAAACGAAAGTTTGACCCGCGGAAGGCTTTTTAGAAAACAACGGTAGTTTTGAAAAAGTATCTCATCCCCACGGAGTCGCCAACCGAAATTACCCGATCTTTCGCGCGCGGCGGCGGAAAAGGCGGTTGTCTTTCGCGGGGGGTTGGTGTCTGAGACCTCGCTTCACGGGAAGGAGCAGAATGAGGAGTCGCCACGCGGTTTTGTATTTTGAGCCCAAACGTTGAGAAACGGCTATTGCGAAAAGGTGTCTTTTTATTGGTAGCAAAAACTTAGGAAAAGGCTTTGAAAACGGGGATCATTTTTATTGGCAGCAAAAACGAGTAAAAAGCTTTTTAGTACCAGAGATTGTTAGGTTCGGAGGTCACGTTACGTTTCGGTAGAGTATTACGAGATCGCCCGAAACGCCTCGCATGACGAGTCTTTCTACCTTTCTCGAAATCGTGTGTGTGTGTGTGTGTGTGTCTTTTGAAATGGGGGCTTGAATGACAAGCTTAATCTTGGTTTGAATGTCAAACGTTGATTAGGTGACTTTGTTTGAAAAGACGAGCGTTTGAATGACAAACGTCGGTTTTGAGTTGAAATGAGCGTTTGCGTGGCAAACGTCGATTTTGAGCTTGAAATGACCGTTTGCGTGGCAAACGTCGATTTTGAGTTGAAATGAGCGTTTGCGTGGCAAACGTCGATTTTGAGACGGAAATGAGCGTTTGCGTGGCAAACGTCGACTTTGAGTTGAAATGAGCGTTTGCGTGGCAAACGTCGACTTTGAGTTGAAATGAGCGTTTGCGTGGCAAACGTCGATTTTGAGACGGAAATGAGCGTTTGCGTGGCAAACGTCGATTTTGAGTTGAAAAGGAGTTCGAAGGTCGAACTCCGGTTTTTTGAACCGGGCGTGTCATTGTTAACGATTTTTACGGGAAAAATGCGTATTAAATGATATGCGATCAACGAATCGGGTTGCGACTCGGACTTTGAAAAGTAAATACTATCACGATCCAAACGGGTTGGACTTTGTAAATGACAGTATTTAAAGCAGTGTCAACGGAATCAAACGATCCGGAATCGTAAATGACGATCAACGAGGCCAATCGGCTCGGAATTGTAAATGACGATCAACGAGGCCAATCGGCTCGGAATTGTAAATGACGATCAACGAGGCCAATCGGCTCGAATTGTAAATGACAGAAAGTAAATGATAATCAACGGATCGATCGATCCGGAATGGTAAATGACATAAAAGTAAACGGAACGGGGTCGGAACGCCGTTTTAACCCGTGATTACTTCTCTTACGGGAAGAGAAGAGGATCGAGGGGCTAAAACGTATCGGACCCCGTTAGACGATGGCGTCTACATTTTGAGTGTGAGAGAGGGAGCTACCTATGGCTAGGGTCGGCTCCTTTTGGCTCTGGCGTATACGGGATACGGAAAGGTGTTTGAAAGGTGTTTCGGAAGTGTTTGGGCGTAGTTTCCCCTTTTATTTGGTGCTTAGAAACCTAGGTATTTGGGCAATGCGTTTCGACTTGTGTCGGTTTAGCCTACGATCAGAATCTACCGACGAGTAGCACGAGGGCCCCCGAAGAGTAGAGAATTCCGCCGACGAGTAGCACGAGGGCCCCCGAAGAGCGGAAGAAAGACAAGCCTTTTGTGCTTGGGGTGGAGGGAGGAGAATTTTGGTGTAGGAAAATATGAAGGAGGGGGGAGTATTTATAGGATGAAAAAACTTGGAGGAGGGAGGAAAAACTGGGGGAGTAAGTTTGCTTAATGAGGAAGGAAGATTACTTAACCTGATGGTTTCTCGCCCGCGTAAAGAGTCCGGCCGGACCTCTCTTGCATTTGGGAATATTTTGGTCATTTGGCCTTGAATTTGACACGTTTTGGACACGTATGTCTAGGGGCAAGTTGTGTCGCGCGACATGATACACCATTTCCATATTTTCCAAAATTGAATTATTTATAAGTGTAGATCTTGTTCTCGCGTTCGATTTGATATGTGGTGGGCCCAAAACGGAGTTCGTATGAGGAAGTTATGACCTCCGGAAGGTCGAGACGCTCGAAAACGGGAAATCTAATCCCGGAAGACCCCGAAAAGTACGTTTTTCGGGGAAAGCCATACTTTTACGTGTGATAACGTGTGTTGAGTACGCTTTGATGTCGGGATGCACGGGGCAGTCCCGGGATGTCTCGTTGACTCGAGAACGGGGAACTTAACGGGTTCCGGTTAACTTTTAACGGATTTTGACGATCCGGATTTGGGTACTTACACTAAGGGACACCGTGAACAAATTGTGGGGTCAACTCTCCAAAAATCATCACTTTGGGCGAAGATATACGTCTTGACTCTATCGGAAAACATGTGGTTGGATCGAAATGATCTCGCAAATGTTGAGTTTGCGGAATACTTGAACAAGGTAATAGTTATGCATTCAAATTAAATATTTCTTTTATAAGCATTCATAATTAACATTACATAAATTTCCATCCAAGGTGGGAAGCAATCCAGATGAGACAATTGAACTTCCTTCTACTATCCGAAAGTGTAAAGACGTCAACGAGCTAATAAGAGAAGTTTATCCAACATTGCATATACCAGGGACTTCTACTGCTCGGTTCTTAACTGATCGAACAATTTTGTCCCCGCGTAATGATGATGTCAATTACATAAATCTTCAAGCATTAGAGATGTTTCCAGGAAATATCATCAGTTATCTATCGACAGACAAATATACAGATGATGATACCAGTGATCCGATTATGGCAAATCGATACCCAATAGAGTTTTTGAACTCATTGAATCCTTCTGGTCTTCCCCCTTCAGACTTGCAGTTGAAAGTTGGTTGCCCAGTTATTTTAATGAGGAATCTTGCACCTAGGGATGGTCTTTGCAATGGAACAAGATTAAGAGTTGTTCGATGTGGGCAACGTATTATTGAGGCTGAAATCTTGACGGGAGATAAAGCTGGCAATTTGGTATTTATACCAAGAATTTCTCTTACGCCTTCTTCGACCGAACTTATTATTCCAATTACAAGGCATCAATTTCCAATTAGGTTGTGCTTTGCAATGACTATAAATAAGTCACAAGGTCAATCTGTTAAATTTGTCCGCATTGATCTTCGGACACCGGTGTTCACTCATGGCCAATTATATGTTGCTTTATCAAGATGTACTACATTCAATAGGATAACGATTCTCATTCCATCACCATTGGAAGATGACACATCCACAACAAATATTGTTTATCCTGAAGTACTTCTGTAAAGCATATAGCTTAAGTGATACGGTAAATAGTTATTATGTTCGCATAATTGTTATATTTACTTAACTCTATTACTGTCTATATATCGCTACTATAATTTTAATTTTTTATACAATCCATGTTGGACATAGGTGAATAGAGATGCAGCTGATGATATGATCGAAGATGTAGTTGAATATACATTTGAAGATGTAGTTGAAGATACTGTTGAAGATGTAGTTGAAGATGCGGTTGAAGCTAATGTGTACGATGATATTTGGGATGATCCCACATTTCTCGCTGAAGCGGTATATGTTACATATATATATATACTCGAATATAATTCATCATTTATAGTTATATAAATGTGGTTCTTATCTATTTTTGTCTAATTGCAGGAAGCAGTAGCTAGAAGAGTTGAAGAAAGTTTTGCAGCTGCCAATGTAGTCAAAGAGAAACCAACGGATTAATCTTTTATTGTTAACAAATGTTAATCCTATATTCTTTTCTATAAATAATTTTTGATTGTTTGTCTTTGAATAATCGACGCGTAGAACGCTTTTCATTTATTTATCGATTCTAAAGTTCATTTTTCATGTGTTTATTATTTTTTCCTTTAACTTTTTGTTGGGTAACATTTGGGTTTGAAGATCGGTAATTATACACTTAAGATGAAGCAACCAGTCATTCCCTCCATCTCTCTTCTTTCTCTTTCTCTTTTCCTTAACCGGGAACTTTTAGTCGGGATTCATATGACTTTTTTTTTAAGGTTCCTCCCATATCAATTCCTCTCTTGAAGGTTTACATTGACAAATTCAAGTGTGTTTTTGCTCTCCCTTCCAACTCCAAGGTCAAGATTTCTTTATATCTTCAACATTATCTCAAAAAAAGCTCAGTATTTACATTTTGGTTGCATTCTAATTTTACTTCTTCTGAATATCTGATTTTATTTTAAATATGGGCTTTCGATGATTTCTCAGGTACCCTCTCTCAAAAAGTTTCAACTCCCAGGTAAATATTTTCGCACTTCATATATTAGAAACAGTTTAAAATTACATTTAAAAAATCATATAGTTAGCATGCGATTTCAGTTTCCCCGCGTCTTTTTCTTTCCATACTGTCTTCCTTTTCGTACTGACCCGTGCCAATAGCACGGGCTTTTGAGTACTAGTTACATTGCAATTCCTGTGAAATTTTAGGGCACTAATACCTCAGTTTTTACCCTATAAATTAATTTGAACTAGGATTAAGCCCGTGCTCGCACGGGGATTACATTTTGGGTGACTTTTCTGTAAATTATATTTAAAGAAGGGCTATTTTATCATTTGTATATAGTTAAATATCAAATTGTTATTTATATTTGAGAGGGGGATATTATGGATAGTGTGTAAATTATGAGGGGCTTGATTGGAACTTTGAAGAACGTTAGGTGGCGCCTTCGCAAGCGATGAGTTGGCTCATGTTGTCTCTCAGGTGACGTCGATGAGCCGCCTAGAGACCTTCCTCTACTCTACATTGTCAGCGTGAAATTGGATGGAATTAATTCTCCTCACAGAGCAATGATGATGTCTGCTTTAAATCAATCGCTTGTGGAGGTTTTTTTTTCTTCATTTTTAGCAATTTCTTTCTATTTTGCAGAAGATAAATTGGAAAGCGGAATTTAATATGTCTAACCATCACGGCGATTCAAACACAACTGATGGAATTGAACAAGTATCATTACTACCTTCTCATTATGTTATTCATTGTGTAGAAATGTTTATTATTATGACTTGATTTGATGACTTAGGTTGTAGTTTAAAATTAGGGTTTATATGCGTTAATTATAGAATATGGAGAGGTTTAATTTTGTCAGTTAACAGTCATGTCTATTGAATAAATGGTGTCTTTTGGGTTGATTTATCAACTTATTTTCATTATTTAGCGGTTATAAGTAACTGGTTTTTTCTTATCATTGTTCTTAAACTGAAAAGAACCATTTTCTCAATCACTCCAGTCTTAGCAAATGGCCTCTCTTCCGCTCCTCGAGTATGAATCTAGTCGTTAATCCACAGCTTCATCTTCTAAGTTCAAACACTGTTGTCTTCAGCACTCCTGATATATATAGTGAGGTTCCTAAATATGTTGTAGTTGATAGGAGGCCTGATGAAGTTAGGTTTGTGCTTCGTAGATCTTCTAATCAAATGTTTGAGAGGTTGGAGATTTTTAGTGTGCCTGATAATTTCCCAAATCAACTTGTTGATGATGAAGGGGGAAATGGGCCATTATCTTTCATGTTCATATCTGATGAGTATGTGAGTGCTGAGACATGACTACAAAGTTCAATACTTATGTCCATTTTCTGCGTCCTGATGTTGCAATACTGAGTGTAGGTTATGGAAGGTCTACCATTTTCGACTTGTTATTGGGTTATTATGATGAATTTCGCATGATGGAGTTAAGGGGAGGGGGCAATGAGATGATTTTATACTTTTTTTTCAAGAGTGAAAAAATTTCAGTTAGTGGAATTAATGATCGGGTTGTTAGTTTTATAGAAGTTAATCGACTGGTTCCGGAACCAACGGTGGCTGCGAGTCCTCTAGTCGATGGAGATGGTGTTGTTGATGCAGCGCCGGTAGTTCCAGTTCATAATCTGTCAAATGGTTATTCCAATGGTCTGTCAAATGGTCATTCCAATGGTTTTTAGATGTAGGTGGCTAGGAGGATGTTTCTTTTTCTTTAGTTTTTTTTTTGTTTTCAAAAGTTTTAGTCGTTGGAAGGTATGGATATGGTCATTATGTTTTTGTTTCTAAAGGTCAGAACAGGTTGTTTAGGGTGTGGGTCTAAAGATGTTATCAAACTTGATCCTAGTTTGATATTTTGGGGGTTTTTAGTATGTTTAATGTAATGGAAATATGTTCACTGTTCAGAATATTTTGTTTGATGGTTACATGTTTGAGTAGGTGTAAATTTCCTTTTCTTTTCTTGGCAATTATGCTTTTACTGATTCTTTTTTTTTTTATCTGTTATAAAGTATCCATACGTGAATGAACATAATTAAGATGAAAAGATTAACATTAAGTAAGAAACATAATCGAACTAAGTTCAAAATTAAAATACAAAGTTTAGAATATAATGAATATTTAAAGTAAATTGTAAAGTTAGATAGACAGAAATAGCAACACATAACATCAATAACATTACATGTTTCATACGTATGAAACGAATAAGGTTTAGAGTAGTCAAATAATTATCATAAATTATTTGTATTGCCAATAATGTTTAAGACATATAAATTGCACTGTTAAACAGACATTTGCTAACTGAAAAATATTAATAACATAATTTATCAAATATTTCTTTGTACACAACATTCTTAGTCCAACATTTGTACTCATCATCTGTTTCTAGGCAGAGAATTTTCAGTCCGTCTGGTGTTTTCACCCTAGAAACAGCGACATACAATTGTCCATGACTAAACACTGGTTGGGGTAAATACAAACCAACATTTCCCAAGTTTGTCCTTGACTCTTGTTTATCGTCATTGCATAACAAACTCTAACAGGAAATTGTCTCCTTCTTAAGACAAAGGGAAGTTTTCCTTCTGCGGATGTTAATGTAATCCGAGGAATTAACACTTTATTCCCAATATTTGATCCAGAAATGATGGTAGCTTCAATAACTCTTTTACCTAGTTGCTTTACAATAAGTATCGTGCCATTGCAAAGACCTTGGCTTGGGCTGACATTTCGAAGCAACATAATAGGTATTCCAATCTTAAGACGCAGAGTATGATTAAGTATACCGGCAAACTTTAAGCTATTAAGGAATTCAACAGGATACAACATTTCATGATTCAAAGTGCTTTCTGCTGACATGTCAATTGTGTCATAACTAAGGTATTCTTTCGTTTCAGAATCCACCAAATCCATGATGTATGAGTTTATTTCGTCCACTACCTCATTCCTTGGATTTAAAATAGCTCTGTTTGTCAAGTAATCGAGGTCAAATTTCCTACATCCAAAATCTGGATAAGTGGAATTGAATATATCCTCAATTGGTTTTTCGGCAGGATCTAAAAGTATTTCTCTTGGTATTTTTACCCATTCCGCTTCCTCAGCGTCTCCTCTTGTTCTTGCCTTTTCTTGACCATCTCCTATTCTAAGAATCCATTGTGAAAAATCCTCCAAACTTAAATTATTCTCATTTCCTTGCATGGCGGATACTTGCAATCGCATATTTTGTTTCAGAGCATATACTTCACAACTAATCCATAAGTAGGAACTGTTCAACGAAGACATGACAATGTCGCCTCGGCTACCACCCGAAATGACTGGAAGGATTTGTCTGAAATCGCCACCCAAAAGAACCACTTTACCCCCAAATGGCATTTCAATGTCAAAAGTTGAAGTATCTCTCAAAATATCTTTAAGTGTCCTATCTACAGCTTCAAAAGCATATTTAGAATCCATTGGTGCTTCATCCCAGATTATTAATTCCGTCTTTTGAATCGGCTCATGGCTTGTGAGCCTGCTTGATTGGACATGTAGAATTTTCATCAATATGTAAGGGAATTACAGAATCTGCTATGTGCTGTTCGACCTCCTGGTAGAAGTAAAGATGCTATTCCTGTTGATTATATTTAAAATATCAACAAACAATAGCAAAAGTAAAAGTGGAAAAGAAACAGACCAAGTGAATTTATTAAACTAATTTTTAAAAAAATTAGTCTATATTTTTTTACCTGAAGAAGCAACAGCAAGAACAATTTTTCCTTCAGACCTCAACCTGTTTATGATAGCTGTATACACATATGTTTTTCCCGTTCCTCCGTAACCGTAGAGGAAAAAAAGCTTTGACTCTCGTTGAGTAACAGCAGAAATGACCCTATGATAGACAATATCTTGTTCTACATTGAGTGAATTCTTCAAAATCTCATGTTCTTCACATAAGGCCCGTACATCGTAATTTTGTTCTTCCATGATGAGCCTGTTCTTGGTGATCCAATAACCGTTTGTCTGGCAATGGCATGCCATGTATGTCTTCTAGAGATCTTCCATTTTCAACAAAACTTTTTGCAACTCTGCAAGTGTCGGGTTTTCAATTCGGCTTCGCTTAGTACTAAAGTAGGCGGTAGTAATATCTTTCTCCTCCTTCGCGAGAATATCGTCAACGATTTTATGCCAATTACATTCCCAAAAATGCCACATCGATACATCACGAAGAGTATAATTGTTACGAATAAATCCCTAAGGCTGCGAAGCTGGCCCAACGATGATTAGCTTCATCGATGGCCTCATGCCATTCCCCATCATCTTCCAAAAGTCCACGTGCATAACATGCCATTTTCATGGTTGGATGCACTACACCTTCCACAGTTCTAATGTCTTCATAATTCTCACACCCTTTAACAATATTTAAAAGCACTGGCCCAATGATTAGCTTCATCAATGGCCTCATGCCATTCCCCATCATCTTCCAAAAGTCCACGTGCATAACATGCCATTTTCATGGTTGGATGCACTACACCTTCCACAGTTCTAATGTCTTCATAATTCTCACACCCTTTAACAATATTTAAAAGCAATCTCAAATAGTACCTTTCACCTGAACTTGGGTGTGCGTACGTTAGACGATCTATAGTCTTTCAAGACTCTTGCCTTTTCCACATCAACGTCCCCTTTTTCCACACATATTTGGTTGGGAACTCAGAGTATGTTAAAAACCTTGCCCTTGGATCAACTTTATTCATTTCCATCCATTCTGTAAACATTGTTGTCCTTGCCTTTTTAGTGTTAATAAATCTAGGCAAAGGGTCATCGTCATTGAAAATTAATAGTTGTTCATTTTCCAAATGATAGCATAATCTCTCAACTGATGGTCTCCTATAATGGATAGGAAACTCATAAATTCTCCATACAGCTTCGCATGCTGAGATATACCGACAGTCGAGAAAGGTCTTGATTTCGTCATTTCCATCTGAATTTGTAGATGATGTTGATCCCTCGAAATCATATGAACTCGAAATAACAATTGTGCTCCTATCAGGACCTTTGGTGATATATTTGAAAAGATATTTAATTGCTTTTGACTTATTGCATGCTTCAACATTGATATGGCTTTGGTATTTCACCAATAAGTATCTATTATAGGCAGCAACATACCTGTTGTCAAGCATTATACCATTTTTTTCAACTGTAACACCTGTATCCCTTCTCCTATAAATTGAGTAGCCAATCTCATCAATTGTTGTCTGATTTTGAAATGATTTGGGAAATTTTTTGGAACAAACCCCTGGAACATTTGAATAATTGAATTGAATTTGAAGTTAATTAAATATATAATATGACATTTCTGGTAAAAAAAAATAGACTAACTATCAATCATGCATGGTGAACATGGATTAGCACTCCCACATGGGCCATGCATCATGAACTGTTTAACTGCGTCATAACCCACTGGATCCGCCAAAGGATCAGGTATCTCTGCTGAAATCATTGTATCAAGCAGTTCTGGTGATGTTAGTTTGGCTGCGTTATTGACCCAAAAAATGATGTGTGCATGTGGCATTTTTGAAATTCAATTGTGTATAACACTGAAAAAAAAAAATCAACATTAAATGGCAATCATTACTTTGTAAACTCATACATATAAAGAATAAATAATCTTATACATGCTTCTACTTTGCCAAATATTTCATTTTCGAGGATATCATGAATCATTTCTTCCAATTTTAACTTGAAAACTCTGGATTCTATATCGGCTGTTTTCGACTTTTTGACCACCACATTGACTCATGAGATCTGTTATCTCTTTCCAATTTGGATTTCTTTGTGAATGTGATGAAATAATCTGGATTTCCATAAACCCGACATATTGACATTGCATCTGATAATTTTGAACCATATAGTAGACTTCCCGTAAATGAGGCAGGCAAAATAGTTCGCATTCCAACATTCTTTGAGTCTGAATCTCCTTTTTGCACTTCATCATATACATTTCTGTATAGTTCTGTTCGCAAATTTCCCTGGTTATTTCTCAAAAAAACGAAGTCTTTCTTGTTCAATTTGAGTATAACAATCAACAATATATTGTTGATAAAGTCGCCCTCCATACTGTAAAGTCTGGCCCTGATTATTCCTCTGCTGTAATACATAGGCATAGTGCTCTCTTGCCGTTACATTTTTTCGCTTTGTCTTTCTCTGACCATTATTCCGAATATACGGAATATCTAAATGAAATCCATCTTCGCCGTATGGAAAGAGAATGGGATATTGCAATGCCATGAATAGTGGATGAAGATCACTAATCCTTCGTAAGACACCATATGTACTTTGAATGATTAGATCTCTTTCTCCATTTGTGTTTTCCATATCCTCGACTATTAACATGGCTATTTCAGACGCGGTAGGGGCTGAATATTGTCGTGGTTTATTTGTTCTTCTCTTGACCAACTTTATGGTGAAATTTCTCGCATTTTCTTCTCTATATAAATCTCTAGCTGTTCTGAAAGCTTTAACTAATTCATTGTGAGTATTCAACATTTCAATTAAGCTATTTGAATAACTTCAGAAGACAATCCCTCATTGCATTCTCCACGATTCACAGCATTTACTCGATTTTGTACTTCATTTTCTGTATCATAAACATATAGCTGAAGAAAACTCGGCGATTTACCTTCTTGAGGCAACATAGATCCTATCTGATGATAATTTTGGCCGCTTATCTTGTAAACATAAACAGAACCATTTTTATTCAATGAGGTTTCAACTTTAGCCCCCATTGATGTCATCGCGAACATGGAGTTATATGCTCGGATATTCTCGGCAAATTTGCTTGAGACTAATCCCAAATCTCCAAACAATAATGATCGTAATGGCTCAGGTGGTTCACGCCGAGGAGGAAGCTCAATTTTACCATTTCTGCAACATAGACCATACACAGGATATGTTTTTCTTGAATTCTTTTTCACACGTTCACGTCCCCAGAAAATAGCCCGGCAATATTTGCAATTAAATTCAGGCAGTCCATAGTAAGAAACTTCGGTGGAATGTTTATCTGTAGGTAAAATATATTAGGACATAAGGAACTGTATATTAAATCCATTTTGATGAAATGAAATCCTAACTTTGCTATTTACCTTGAGCGGGCACTCTACGTGTAGCACCACGATGCACAACGTTATTAGGGTTAGCTATAAGATGATTATCAGTATGTCCCTGAATTGCCCTTTGCTTCTTCCTCTCATTTCTTCTATGTTTTGCGTAGAGTTTTTTCATTTCAGCTATAAATGTATATTAATAATTTAAATTGTTATTTGAATATAGAAATTACCTCTAAAATTATAAGCAAATAAATTTTGAATACCTGACATATTAACACTGTATGTTGTAAATTTACCGACCGAGAAACTCTCTTCAAAGGGAAGTGTCAACTTTCTTTTTTTTGGCAAGTGATGCAGTTTTGTTTGTTGACTTGATGATCCTGTATAACATCAAATTGGAATGAAATTTTTAATAACCTTATCACACTTTCAAACAGGTACAATTACTGAAGTTCGAAGAGCAACGGGGGACAATACGGAATAAACTGAATAAAAGTTAATGTTTACGTAAGTAAAACAATCTAATTCTCTTCTTACCCAGTATATGAGTATCTGATCCATGACTAATAGATGTTTGCTTATTTTTCATCATGATAATCTTTGCTCTTCTATGTGCACGATTTTCTCTTGCATTTTCTTTAGAGACTGTACCTAGAATAATAAAAAATTAATCATCTTCCCATGTGAGACAGTAATAAAGACTGAAGTTCGAAGAGCAATAGTGGAGGCAACAGAACAAACCAAATAAAAGTTACTGAATACGTAAGTAAAACAATCATATTCTTTTATTACCTAGTAGATGAACTTCTGGTACTTGATTCAGAGATATATGCTTATTTTTCTTCATAATAATCTTTGATTTTCTGTGTACATGATTTGCTCTTGCCTGTTCTTTAGAAATTGAACCTACAATAATAAAAGAAAAATATCAATAACAAAACCAAATTAATTCAACTTTGAAATATATTTGCAAGTGTTATTTGTCCTATATTGAACCGATTCACCAGGTTCAACAGAGCTCCCAGCAATTTCTTCACAAAGTCTCTTCCTCGCCATACTTTCAGTTGGTTCTGATCAGAATGAAACAGGAAAGAGTATCCACCTACTAATTGGAATATGATTTGGAATTTAAAACCTCAATTGCTTTGAGATACATGTATATATAAAGTTAAAAAAGTCAGGGTATATAGAAAAGGGCATTGTGAACTTAACCATCACATGAATTTAATAATAAATTTGAATACAAAAGGGTTTCACTTCATCTTCAGAATGCATAAGATCCTCCTTATACTCAACTCTTTCAACTCAGAATATTTTCCTGCAATAACTTTCTATCTTGACCTTTGACTCTTTTCAACTCCCAAATCTACAAAGCAATTTTATCCTGCTCATTTCCCTT
This sequence comes from Adenophora triphylla var. japonica, assembly GCA_022495995.1. Taxonomy (NCBI): domain Eukaryota; kingdom Viridiplantae; phylum Streptophyta; class Magnoliopsida; order Asterales; family Campanulaceae; genus Adenophora; species Adenophora triphylla. The sequence goes on from JAFEMH010002041.1 coordinate 331,872, forward strand.
GTTATCCAAATGGAGAGGACATTTCGATAAGGAACTCCTCTCAAATAAGCTTAGCATACAGTTTTCCTTTCTTATTATACATTTCCCCTAGTCATGCAAAGGTAATTACATACTTTTGAAAAAATAATATTCAACAGAGAAAAATCTCAACCAAACGGAAATGGCCAATTTATATTCTTATGTCCCTAAAACAGTCAATAGCACAGGGGATTCCCTCTTTCTTTTCCTCTCAAATTATCAAACACATTTTTAAAATCCCTTCATAGCATCAAGCTACTCAGCAATATAGCAAAAAAATAATTTTGCACATGAACCAATTCAAAAAAATAAAATTTAAGATTGTTGTAGCAAAATGACTTTTAAATGATAAATGGAAATCAGAATAATTGCTTCGTTGCGTGCAAATCTAACAATGTCCTTAAGGTGTAATTTGTCCCCACTATATTGTTGTCTGGGATATGGCAAATCACCTCTAGGATTCAACGAAATCACAAAGGATCTGCAGACAACAAAACCTGAAGATCACTTTTTTTAAACAAAAACTAATTAACAAAATAACGTAAAACCACTTCATCTGTTCACAAATCAACCAAAAACCTATAAAAAAATCTTAGCCAAAACACAGCATACCTACTTAACAACTCAAGGAAAAATAGTTTAAAGAAGTCTCGAACATATAAGTGTTTAAACCCTAATCCTCTCCTTGTTTTCTTGGCTGGATCAACGCCTTTTCCTTTTACATTATCTCGTTCATGTGACTCTGCAACTTGTCCAGATGTCTGCTCACTGAAGTTGCAATGTAGTGAGTCAGTATATAAACATAAGAGAAGAAACAGTAATTTTTTTTACAAAAAAACATTGTAGCTGTTGCATTTCAATTTGAAAAATGATTCTTATTTAAACAACATTCCCTTTACAAAAAATAAATTCAGTAATTAAACTACAATGGGAAAAGCGGACCTTATCTTCAGAATGTTCCTTTTCTCACCAGCAGCTGGTGTTTTAACAGAAATGTCAATTGTATTGGGTTGGTTAACAATATTACATTCCTGGGAAAAATAAAACTTTGTAATATATTCATTATATTTTATAACAGACCAAGAACAAAATGTATCAACTAAGTATTACCTCATCAGCCCCTGGAGCACGGATATCACTTTCGAACAAAACTCTTTTAACTGTAAAGCACTCGTAATTTGTGCCTCTACTGCGCTCATTAAACTCAAGTTGAAACACATTACATTTACCAATTATTTTACGCAACTGTCCAGGCAAAGGTTCTGCATACCCTTCCTACAGTTACAATCAGTAAGAATTTAGTTACATTAGGAGGGAAAAAAGGGGGGGGAACATACATTATATTGAAAATTATTCAAAGTTACCTCTTCCACTATCTGTGACAAATCTGAGGCCTTTATGTTTAATAACTTCTCTAGGCTATTATCAAACATAACACACCTCAATGAGTCAGTCCCATCATGTAACTCTGCCTCCACCCTATACCTTAAGACATAAAAAAATTAATCAAAACTTAATAATATATACCAAGAAAATAATGTAATTAAATGAATGTAAACAGTTCGGCAGATACCTTATAACTGGATATATCTCATACTTCTCACATCCATTACAGAATAACTTGCCATCCTTAGGCAGAAGTTTTTTCTTACAAATACTACTTGAACATGAGTTGTATTTCCAACCATTTGTTTCCTCAATCGTTGAGACACTGGCGTAAACATACAACGGGCTCTTCTGCAATTTAATTAAAGAAAAAACAAAATTATCTCCTCACTCAGAACCATTCGTACGTTTTGCATTAAACATAAACATAAAGTATCTTTTGGATTTAGATCAATTCTTACCATCTTCTCACACTGTAAAAGAAGCTCATTCACATCCCGGATAAGCATTTTATTTTTTTCATATTCCTCCTTTGCAATAAAAGTAGGATACATAGGTATGGTTCCTATTTCATTGCCAACTTCGGTCGTTCCAATCCTATATCAATTAGAGGGAGTCAGTGTAGAAAGTGATATGAGGAGAAAATAGTTATTAAAAAAGGATAATTTTTTGAATGGCTACTTTTTTATAAAGTCATCAATCGCAGGTATTTCACTGTCATTGTGAAATGTTGTTGCGCTGCTCGAAGACACACTGAGATTACCTACGCAATTACATTTTAGAAAATAGAATTAGATATGAATGTTTGGAAATTTACAAAAATCAAATTCACAATACTTAATTTTCAGGTGTACACACCATTAGACTCGGGCTTCGCGATAACTGAAGATATAATCCATACACGTTGCATGCTTGTAGCAAGACTCTTACCCTTTTCAATAACCTCATCTCCCCAAAGAGTAATTCTCAATTTATTCTCACTGCAGATTTACTATGATTTAGTAAATTATAATCAAAGTCAAATCAACTGCAAATTAATATAAATCAATACAAACATTGAATCTTGAATATCAACATATTGCATAGAAACCTGTTGTTAGTTGCTCATGCGATGACCAATAGCCGACACACCACGTACATACCCAATGACATCTATACAGACCAAAGTTACTTGGACAATTCAAATTCATTCAAACAAATAGTAGAAAGAAAAGATAACATTGAACAAACACTTGCCACAAAGATTCTTCCTGTCATCACTGATTTCCAAAAGCCTTTCATATGGTATAACGTTGAAACTATGCCTAGGAATCTTCGGAATACCCTTAACAATCTCTTCTACGACAGTGGAGGCATCAAACAAAATACAGAGGTCACGATGTACTATGCGATAAGCTGGTTTACTATACTCGACTGTAAAATTCTTAACGGTATAGCAAGATCCTTCTTCAAATAAACCTTCAAAATCAGGAACAAATTTACTTCTGATGCAACAATGTATAGAGTCAGCCTGTAAGAGAAAAAAAATGACAATTAACATAAGATTTATTATTGTGTATTCCTTCCTCATTCAGTTTTAAATTAAAATGAATTGTGGTTTTATTATTTACCTGTTCATCAATAGCTAAAAGATCCATACTGATCAATTCACGAAACTTCTTTGTATTATAGGACTTCCATATGCGAGAGACACGTATAAGGAATTTTTTTTCACAACGACCTTTCTGAAGCTGCCGGATAAGGACATTCTGTGGAGCCATCTGAAATGTTATAGCTGCATGAGAAGGGAAGGGAATGAAATTGTAAGTTTTCACTCTCTGCAAGAAACAAATACATTGTATATTTGCAATATCTTTATCTAAATGAATGCTTAAGACTATTGTGATATAATTACAGGATTTCTAGGCTTGAACAGAAATTTGCAGTCACCAGAAGAGAATGAAATTATAAGCTTTCACTCTCTGCAAGAAATAAATACATTGTATATTTGCAATATATTTATCTAAATGAATGCTTAAGACTATTGTGATATAGTTACAGGATATCTATGCTTGAAAAGAAATTTGCAATCACCAATTAGTCCCAGGGAGAATTCGAATAATACCTGAATTATGTTATTCCTTACAGATGTGAATATGAAAGTAAACACTGGATAATTACATTAGTATTTAAAGTATAAGATAATTAAGAGCTTAGTTCAGTTGAGAATACATGCGGTTGTGTCTTTTGAGAATTTGCTTCTTCAGCTTCTATTAAAATCGAGTTTTTGCTACTTAATGATCAGCCTATACCAGGTATATTGACCTCTTATAGTTTTCTAGTTCAATTTGCTATTGCTTCTTAGTGAGTTCTTTTCTTTGAAGTAAAATACATTATAAGTACTCAATATAATGTTCTTATTCTACTGGTACATATACAATGTACATGTGATTATTATATGAGTATATACATTGCACTTAATACTAACTGTTATATAACTTTAGTCTGTTAAGGAGATAATGTAAATACACAATGTACTTTGCAGATGCATAGTTGTGAAGTATACATTCATCTAGTATTGAAAGCAAGTACATTTACCCTTATAATTGTATTATATTGCATTAACTTATAACCTTTACCTATTCATATACCTTATGTTATTAACTATGTCTTACAATGAATTACCAGGATCACAAAGGTCATAAACTCTTCAATTCTCGGCTGACGTGGATGCTTGAGAGGCTAGAGAAACCAAAAAGCTTGCAAGGTGGCACAACCCTAGGTGTTTTCGCCTACTTTCATATACTAGAAGTATGGATTTGAACGTTTTCGAATCTAATTTCCCTATAATTAGCAATCAACTTGGAGCAGTTGAAGCAGGCCCATTAAAATCTCGAAATGCAGAGCGATCCCACTTAGCAGCCCATTCTCATTTGGGCCAGTCAGATCTGTTAGCCTGCCAACAAGAGAAGCCCGTCCGCCAAGTTTTTTTTTTTTTTTTTGTATAAAATAAATGTTTATTTGAATTTTAAAATAAAAAAATGCACCAATTTAAACATAAGTATTTTATACTCATTTGTCCCCAAAACAAAAAACTAAAAAAATCTCTTATTGTCTACTTTTTATGCTTACCAAGAAAAACTATACGGTAACAACAGAAGCAAAGTCTTAATCTCAAAATAATTTGAATTTGACTAACATGAAATGAAATGTTAGGTAAAATTATCAAAGAAGAAAGGTAGAGAAAATAAATTAAAATAGAAATAAAGTGGAATAAAATCAAAATCTAAAAAAAAAAAAAATAATTTACCAAGCAAATATGATTCTAAAAAAAATGATAAAATATGGTAAACATCATTGATCCGGTGGGTCAAAAACATAATAAATTCATATTTAAACATTGTTAAAATTATAATAATATAAAATATTCCTAAGAAAGTAAAGTCGGAGAAAAAGCTAAAAAAGAAGCCACTTATTGGACGATCGTTTTCAGTTTCCAGTTTCCTGTTTCCATTTCTATCATCTTCCTCTCGAGTTCATAACCATCACCCCGTTATTTCCCAACACCATTATTACCACTTTTTTCCAATTTCTCTTTTGCCCATGTCAATTTTCATCTTTCTCTTCTCTCTCCCCCCTCCCTCTCTCTCTCTCTCTCTCTCTCTCGATATTGACGTAAATTCACTCTTTTTTTTTTTTTTTTTTTTTTGATATCCAGGGTTTCTCCGCCGACTAATCACCACTGCAGGCCCTCGATTATCGGCGGAGGTAAATCGCGGGATGTGCTCTATGCAGGCGTAAGATCCCTTATACTCCAGAGCCCCAAGGGAGCTCTCCTACAAGGTAATTGCATCACTATTACATCACCAAATGGCTGCTCCAGCTGCTCCTGCCGAAGTGGCACTTACATCACTCTTACAACACCATTTTGCTCCACTCGCTTCCCGCCAAGATTCGAACTCCCATACCGAGGGTACAAGTCCAAGAATGCCGCTCCTTAATCGTACGGATGTCTGACTGCGCTCCCGAAACCCTAAGCAGAATTAAACCACAGCATGAGAATCGAACTCGTGACCTCCCCGAAGGGAAGCCACTACAATACCATCACTCTCTTTATATTATGTCTAGTGTTAAAGTAGAAAAGTATGGAAAATTATTTAAGTTTGCTTGACGAAAGAAAAGCTTTTAGACATTACTTTCTTTTTTTCCTCAAAAGTTGACTTTTTTCTTCCTCAATGCTTTTTTTTTTCTTTGTTTTATGTTTTTTTATTATGTAAGTCAAAAAGGAACTTAATATTAGGTTTGGGTTAGGTTTATTTGTCTGTTACACGTTTCTTATTGAGTTTCCATAGAATGAGCAGTTTAAACACTAAAACACACAACTCCCTTACTCCCAAATAAATATTTGGGTTTCGTTCCATTTCATTTCAAAATAAATATCACGTTTATAAATTAATAAATATTTTTAATATAATTTTACTATCGTACAAATATACAAACAAATAAACCATATTCCATAAAAATATTGACTAATCAAATGCAACATTTATTATGTGACAAAGGGTTTATATACTAAATATCTAAATTTAAAATTGTATAAGTATACCATTAAGATATTTTTAATAGATTTTTTTATAATTTTTTAATTATTATTAAATTAATTTAAATTATTTACAAAAGCTCAATCAATTTTATCACACAAAAAATGGAATTATCTTTTTTGGATAGATGAAATATTTATATTATTTTAGAAAGATAGTGTTACAATAATTTTAGTGGCGACTTTAATTAAGTTTTTTTTTAATTTAATTATCATAATAAAAATTCAAAATCATTATTATTAATAGTTGGCCAACCAAATTATAAAGACTACTCCCTCCGTTCCATTGATATCTTCGCCTTTTGTCAAAATGGGTGTCTCGTTAAAAGCTTCACCTTTTCTAAAATGGCAAAGAATCTTTACTATTTCACCTACTCATTCTCTCTCCTATTTCACTTTTATACTCACAACACTTTCAAATTTACTATTTTCTCCACTCATTCTATCTCCTATTTTACTTTTATACTCACAACACTTTCTCCAATAACCTTTTTCTTAATTTGCGTGTCATGATCAAAAGAGTGATGCTATCAATAGGACGGAGGGAGTATATTTTTGAAACAGAAGGGGTTCTAATAGTCATCAAAATATTATAGAGTTTACTCCCTCCGCCCCACGTGAATGCAAACTTATTTCTATTTTGGTCTGTCCCACGTGAATGCAAACTTTTCAAAATGGCAAAGAATATTCACTATTCCACCCACTCATTCTCTCTCCTACTTCACTTTTACACTCACAACATTTTCTCTCCTCACTATTCCTTCCACTCATTCTCTCTCCTATTTAATTTTTCATACTCACAACATTTAACTTTTTCTCTTTTTTACATCACTTTTTCTTAATTCTCACGCCCAAAAAATTAGTCCACATTCACGTGAAACGGAGGGAGTATTTCTCTAAGGTTCCTCAAATATTCTCCAATTTTGAAGTGTTTGCTTGTTTGGATAATTATTGCTAATAAAATGCTTTAATTTTTCAATTTTTCATGTTCTCAAGTCAAACATTTTTTGTGTGGAGATTTTATGAGTACCGAATTTGAACAGTGCTCAAATTATACTCCCTCCGTTCATGAAAGATTGTCCCATTTGCCATTTTGACTTGTCCCAAAAAGTATGTCCCATTTCTAAACTTAGGCATGAATGTTAGTGCAAATCTACTAAGGTACAAGAAGGTGAAGCTCTTCCTTAATAATTGCAAAATATACAACAGGACAATCTTTTAGGGACGGAGGGAGTATTTAGAGAAGCATTTGGGCGTTTGAAATCATTGTACATAAGGGTGTTTGACGGAGATTTGGTTTCAAAAATATTGTTAGAAAATTCTAGATCCCGTGATATTCGAAATTTACGGTTCAATTGTATTGTTGAGAATTGCAAGTTTATATAGCAATTCTCATACTATTTTCGTCACAGATCAATGTACACATATGTTCAACTCATTCGATTTTTTTATCATAATTTTATGTAAATATAGATATTTCTATGTAATTTTTAAAATTGTTATTAATAGTATATTTTTTGGGGGGAAACAATAATAATTTTTTGAGTTAGCATAAAAATATTTAGATTTTTATTAAATTATGGTCAAACATCAATTTAGTTGACCATAAAGTCTTGTTTGATTTAAAAAAATAAATTAAAAAAATCTTATGACAAGATCTAAATGAAATTGGAACCTAACCTGCTTTTCTGGCAGCTCGAATCAACCAATGAACACATAATTCAGCTGCTACACTACACCTGATTTTTGTTTTTTCTTATCAAAATTTTCAAAATGTCTACTCCTACGTCCGATCCGATCCGAAAAGTAATTAGTTTTTCTCGAAAATTAAAAAGAATATACTCCCTCCGTCCCGCTAATATTAGCACAAACACTGTTTGCGCGGAAATTAAGGAATATGATATTTTAATAAAATGTTGTGAGTGTAAAAGAATGAGTGGAGAGAGAATGAGTGGAGGGTGTAATAAATTATAATGGTGTTGTGAGTATTAAAATAATGTAGGAGAGAGAATGAGTGGGGTTGGGTGAATATTTTATTAATATAAAGTTTCCTTTTTGGGAGTGTGCGGATATTAGCGGGACGCCCAAAAAGGAAAGTGTGCTAATATTAGCGGGACGGAGGGAGTATAGTGTATTAAATATTATGAGTATAAAAAGTGATTTACGAGAGAGAAAGTGGGATATAAAATAGTTAGTGATAGTTATTGTTATTATGTCAAGTAGATTTCACGAATAAAAAAGTATTAAAAAGTTTCATTTTGAGATTGTGCATTTTTAAATGGAACATCCAAAATGAAAATTTATATCTTTTCTGATGGGACGGGACGGAGTGAGTAATTTTTTACAAGATAATTTTTTGTAAGGAATATCTGGAAAACTTTAATTCGTAGTCACATTAATTAAATATTATTGAAACAAAGTTCAAGATTCTTTTATGAAACCATAAAATTTAATTATTTTGAAATTCTAAAATATTAGTGATGCATCAATTCTTATTTTTAGAAAATTATTAAAATTTAATAAATTCATTGTCAGAAAATGAATTATGTTGATTACCAAAATTAAAATAGATATAATTATCTTTCTACAAAAGAGAGTATATCTCAAATTATTATATTATTTAATTCAGGTGACCTAATTATGTAGAGGCAATCGGGTCACTCAATCCCCTTGATTTTCAAGAATTGTCCATAATTCCCTTCTAAAATTATTAGAAAAACATAGTATATGCAATTTTGGCTCCCCCGAATTTTATAAAATTCTTTTTTTTAATCCCGATTTTAATAAAATTCTTTAAAAAAAACATTATATCTTATTTGGTAAAACAAGTAATGCTAATATTTCTCAAATTAGATTAATATATGATAATTAAACTACAATGATTAAAATTGTGAAATCTTAAGTACTCCCTCCGTCCCACCAATTGCTTCACCATTTTCCTTGGGCACGGGAATTATGGTAATGGGAGGGAAAAAAATGTTGTGAGTGTAATTTGAAAATAGGAGAGAGAATTAGTGGAGGGAATAATAAATTATAATGGTGTTGTGAGTATTAAAATAATGTAGGAGAGAGAATGAGTGGAGGAAATAATAATATTTTATGTCCAAAAAAGGAAAGGTGAAGCTTCTAACGGGACGCCTTTTTGGGTAATTGGTGAAGCTTTTATTGGGACGAAGGAGTATTATATTCACCCTCATTAAGTAAAATGTGAATACCAATTTTCCTCTTGTAAAATCCATATTGACTTTAACTTTGACCTTTTAAGTATAATTTCTGGTTATGTCCCTAGTTTAGATTTAGTTAGTTAGTCATTATTCATAATAATGAATTAAGAAAATGGATTTTTTTATATAGGAGTATAAATGAAAATACTTGTCATAAGATAGAATTTTGATTTGTTTTTTTTTTTCTTTAAAGCCAGATTTAATTTCAGTTCTCTCATTGTCACAACAAACATATAAAAGCCAACAAAATATTTGATTTGACTGGTCTATATTAATAAATTGAATAGAAATCAATTATTTACAAAGTTCCGACAAAGAAACAAACAAATTTAAAGGAACATTTTCGCCCACACTAAATAATTGTGAACTACCCTAGCTAGCTGTCTTCTATTTTATTTTTAAGCCTATGCTCTTTCTTTAATTATATATCTTCAAAACTGTTGATTCATTCGTCTCATTCAGAAAAAATATAAAATAAGTGTTGCACGAAAATGAAAGAGAGTATATAATAAATTAAATGATGTGAGTATGAAATGTTAGGTGAAAAAAATGTGGAATATGAAACCGTCAATAGATAATTATTGAGATTATTACGAATTGATGCATGAATAAAAAAATATTAAAAAATATCATTTTGAAAATATAATGAGGGAGTATATAATTAAAAAAATTAAAAAATAAAATTGGCTGCATGGAAAGGAAAAGTTCCCTAACACACACATAGAGCTGATGAACTAGATTTCAGCCAAGTAATGTCAAATCCAGCAGGGAGATGCCTCCTTTTCCCAATGTTATAGTACCTTTCCTCTTTCTCTTTCTCTTTTCATTTTCCTTTTTTTTTTTTTTTTTACAAATTAGTGTCTAAAATTTAGGATATGTGTCAGTCAGGTTTGTTTTAATTTTGTTAATTTAGAGTTCTGAACGGTATAAACCGAGCTACGAACATGGGCTTGCCCGAACTTGGGCCCAACTATATTGGGCAGTGGATATTGTCTAATTATGAAGTATTAGGGCCGAGTAAGATCTTCCTCGTATGCCGAGGAACATTTATCTCGGCCTTCTATCATCATTTTTGGGCCGCCATGTCGGAATTACCGAGGAAAGAGAAGTTATTTGCTCGGCATATATCCAAGTGACGAGGAAAGAAAATCATTCTCCCCGGCCTATCTCCGTGTCGGCCATTTACCAAATGACGAGGAAGCAAAATCATTTTCCTCGGCTTATTTGCCAAAGGCCGAGTAAAATCATTTGCCTTCCTCGGCGTTCCGGCTAGCAGTTACAATCTTTATTCAACAAGGATTATACAGTTGTAATCCAATCAGGATTACAATTACCAATATCAATTCAAGTCAAACAATGACTCCTTAACAGATATAATTCTCTTAGGATTATATCTTATCTCTTTACAAGTTCACTCCAACATGGATTCTATCAATCCATTCCTATAAATACAAGCCCCATGGCTCATTATTCGGTATGTTACTTTTTACATTGGAGAAACTCTGTCCATTTGATTTCTCTAATATCAACCGTGAACTTACTCTCACGCCGGAGGGCCTTTAGCCGGATTCGCCCCGGCTTAGTTTACGTGTTTTCTCTTATTTTCAGGCCTTGCAATCGCCGGAGCATTCAACGCTTGGATTTGGGGCCGTTTTGACGATTTTGGCATCATCAATTGGTTCCACTGCCGAAATCGATTCAAACACCCTCTGTTTGGCTGGAAAATCTCGCTGAGAAGCTATTTTCCGTTGGATTTGTTCTGATTGAAATCGGAAATTTTTGCTCAGACAGGCTCTGTTCTTGATTCGGTCGGAATTCGTAAACTTCCACGGAAACTGCATTAATCGGCCGAAGCTGCTAGTTCACGTACGAAGCAAAATTTGTGGCTTGAAATTTTGTGTTGGAAAAATCACAATTGGTGTTTGTTTTTGGTTAAAATTTACCCTAAATTTAGCCATAAATTCGGTTACAGTGAAATTGTGATTTTTGGAAAATTTCGCATTTAATAATCTTTGTGAATCATAATGGACGGACAATTCACAAGTGTTACGGTGAGGATCCCACCCAAGTGAATGGAAACACCTGGAGCCGAGGAGCCTGCCTCCTCCTCCTCCTCTACCTCAAGCCGATGCCATTCCTCCCCTTGCCATGACTCTTCGTTCCATGGGTCGGGCAAATGCCGAGGAGAGGGCAATGACCTTCCTCGTCCTACTCGTGCTCGTGGGAAGCAAGCAGGAAGGAAGAAAACAAAGAATGCCGACGCCGGTCAAGCGGGAGGATCTCGGCCGTTGGCCAACGCTCTTTGTTACACAAACAAATGGAGACTTTGCGAAAGGATGTATGAAACACAAGTTGCTCTGTTGCAAATGGACCCGAGATCATTCCATGGCTCCCTTCATTGTACCATCAATGGGCCCACCTTTGAGAAAGGAACAGGGAGAGCATCGGGCTCCTCCCCGAAGAGGCTGGCTGAACTACCAATGCCGGCTCCCAGGATTCCCCTCGTCCTCGGCATAACGGTAAGCGAAGGATCCCGTGGTCGACCCGAGAAGCCAAATAACTCCTAGGGAAGAGGAAGTGAACTCCCAAGGACCTAAGGACAAGACTCGGCTTGAATAGGCGCCTATCCCCTGCTCGCCTCATCATGACACCTAGGCGTCCGCGTCTCCTCGAGCTCGTCGGCCGAGATTCTCCTCGTCCTCGTCGTTCGGATTCTCATCGTCCTCGTCGACCAGGACTCTCCTCGTCCTCGGCATCGAGAATTCGCTAGGCCAAGGACCCCGCAGCCTACGGGATGATACTTGGCGCACTGAGACACTGGAACCAAGACGTGATAAGGCCCCCTCCCGGACGTGATGGCCACCGACATGAAGCGGAGCATAGTAGGGTGAATGATCGCCCTAAAGACAAGTCGATCGAAGCTCCCAACGAAGCACTCGCTCAAGCGGTGAGAAGGAAATAGAAACAAAGCAATGGGAGCTGTTGAAACAAAGGCCGGATGATATGGAGAGGGGAAAGAAATATAATGACGACGATTATGATTGGGCCACCCGTCCGTTTTCCTTGAGGATAAGCTGCTGCACCTCCCCATCCTAACCTCAAGCTCCCAAATTTCGAGAAATATAACGGAACCACCGACGCCAAGGACCATGTGCAAAGTTTTGAACAAACCATGAATCTCCTCACCAGCTCGATGACTTGCTCTGCAAAGCTTTCGCGACACCTTTTAGAACTGACTTTGACACTGGTTAGTGAGCTCAAGAAAGGTTGCATCGATTCTTTGGAGGGCATGAGGAGAATGTTCTTAGATCATTTTGCCACGGTGGGAAGAGGAAGATGAGATTAACCGACTTGGCCAACATTGAGCAAGGGAAGGGAGAGACCACCCTCGGCTACTACAATAGGTTCCGAAAAATGGCGGACCAAGTCGAAGAAAGCCTCGGCTGATAGGGAGGTCATAGTTTGCTTCAACTCTGGGTTAAAATCGGCCCCCTCATTTATGAACTCTCGACCGGGAACCCGGCTCCAAGGCCGAATTGTACAAAGTGGCTTATGCCATTTCCATGGCGAAGACAAGACAAAGAAAAGGAGGGCGACAAGACGGAACTGAAGCAACTAACACCCGACGGAATGACAACGGGAACGGCGAGGGTTCCAAAGGAAAGAATAGAACCGTAAGCAGAGAAGCCGGAGTTCACCCCTCTTACAAAGCCCATCTCCGAAATCATGCGGCTAGTGAACCTTCCTCCACCTCGTCCGTGGACCGATAACCCAAAATATCCCCGCAACAAGAACAAATACTGTGATTTTCACAAGGACAACGGGCACACCACTGATGGTTGTTGGGCCCTTAAGAAGATAATCCAACAATGGGTTGACGAGGGAAAGTTAGACCGTTATGTCATGAAGAAAGATGGCAAGCGAAAGCGGAAGCAAGAGGAGAGTGAAGATGACTCCAAGAGTGAGGATGAAGATCGAAGGCCTCCTAGGGCTAAACTACATGTGATCCGTGAAGAGGTGACCTCCACCAGAAAGCTAAGGGACCAGATCCACGAGCTAAGCAAAGTATACCATGTCCCTGCTTGGATCCATAAAGCAGAAGAAATCATTAGTTTTTCTCCGAATGAGTTGGCAGGAAGTCGAGCAGCTCGTGAGCAGCCATTGGTCATCAAGGGTCGAATTGACAATGTTGAATCCGAAAGACTTCTTGTTGACACGGGGGCCTCCCGTGACATCTTGTACTATTCAGCCTTCCAACAAATGGGTTTGAAGGACACTGCGCTAGAGCCATATCATGGAAGGCTTGAAGGATTCACCAACCATAAGGTTGGAGCAAGGGAACCGTAGAACTAGAACTCGAAGTCGGCGATCATCCCTTCCGAGCCAAAGCTACTGTCACTTTCATAGTCATGGATTTGACTAGTGACTATCATGCGATTATCGGCATTCCAAGTCAAGCCAAACTTGGGATGGTAGCCTCCCTTCCTCACCAACGAGTTAAATTTCCCACTCGTGCTGGCATTGGATGCGTGAGGGCAACCCCCAAAGATTTCTTGGAACATGTTGTCAAGAGCCGGAAAAAGTCAAAAAGCGTGGAGATAGATACGCCCGAGGAGAACATCAAGATCACCAAATCACAGAAGACCACGGAAACTAGCTCTAGAATGAACTATATCCGTGAAGTATGGGAAAGTGAGGAAGAGGAACCTATGGTCCTAGAAATTGTGGATGACCAAGGCGTAACTCTACCCACACTGGAAGAAGAGCCTATGGTCCTAGAAACTGCGGATGACCAAGGCATAGTTCTACCCATCTCCGAGGAAGACCCCATTCTCGTCAATGACCAGAACTCGGGGGCCAACCATGACTCGGGGAAGAACGATCTTCCAGACATCGATAAACTTATGGAGGAAGAAGGCCTCAATGTAAACGACAATGAAGGGAGGAGAATCAGAGAGATCATCATCGAATCCCTGGAATTTCGAGACGGACCCGGAAATGAAGCCTGTAGATGAGCTAGAAGAGGTAGTCATTAATCCTGACTATCCTGAACAAAAAATCAAGCTAGGAGGCCAGCTATCACAGGAAGAGAAAGAAAGAATTATATCCCTCTTGAAAAACAGTCTCGACGTCTTTGCTTGGAGAGTCGAAGACATGAGGGGGATCAATGAAGAAGTAGCCCTCCACCGCTTAGAAGTTGATCCTTTAGCGAAGACCATCTCCCAGGACGAGGAGAAATTTTGCAAGGGACAAGGAGGAAGCTATAAAAGAAGAGGTGCGAGAAATTACTCAGCAAGCCGGAATAATTCGCGAAGTCAAATACCCCGTTTGGTTGGCTAATGTCGTTATGGTGAAGAAGCAAAATGGGAAATGGCGTATGTGCATAGACTTTCTTGATCTAAACAAAGCCTTGCCCCAAGGACGGTTATCCTCTCCCAGAATCGACAAGTTGGTGGACTCCATTTCGGACACCAAACTCTCGGCTTCTTAGATGCCTACTCGGGCTATCATCGAGATAAAAATGGCGAAAGAAGACATCGAGAAGGCGCCTTTCAAACACTGTGGGAATTTACGCTACATCATGATGCCTTTTGGGCTCAAGAATGCTGGTGCCACTTACCAACGGATGGTAAATCAAGTTTTTGCAAGTCAGATAGGTAGAAACATGGAGGCTTATATTGATGACATGGTCATAAAGACCAAGGAAGGCAGCCACGTTCCTGACCTAGAAGAGACCATTCACAACCTCCGAGCAAACAACATGAAGCTGAATCCAAGCAAGTGCGTGTTCGGAGTTACCGCGAGGAAATTTACGGGCTTCATGGTTTCCCGAAAGGGGATTGAAGCAAACCCAAAAAAGATCAAGGCGCTCATTGACATGAAGGAACCTACCACCATCAAGGAGGTCCAAAGACTTAATGGAAGAATTGCAGCCCTTGGAAGATTCATCGCCAAGTCCGCCGAAAAGTCACTGCCTTTCTTCAAGATATTGAAGGGTACCAAGAGCTTCTCCTGTACAGCTTATGCACTTTTTTTTCTCTTTTTTTTTTTGGATGTAATAATTTAGGATTTTATTTATGTTTGTTTGTTTTTTTTTTATGCACACTCCTTTTTTTTTTGGAATGTAATAATTTGGAATTTTATTTATGTTTGTTTGTTTTTTTTTTTTTATGCACACTCCCTTTTTTTTTTGGAATGTAATAATTTAGGATTTTATTTTATGAATGCAATGCAGTATGAATGCAGTGTTGCATGAGCCTTGTTGTTTTTTTTTTTTTTTGCAAGGGTGTTTGGTATATGGACTGGTTTGGGGAGGTTTTTGCACAGGTTTCGAGCAACCGGGACGGAATATTCCTCTTTTGGTGTAGCAGCTTGGGCTGTTGCAGATTTTTCTGATGGAAAGCAATCTCATCCGCGCGGAGGAGTCCTGCATCTGACAGTGTCCTTTAATTTTGCTTCAGATCTGGTCTCACTTTATTTCAAATTCAAATATCCTCTTCAACCTCCAGTCCAAACAGCCATTTTCGGGGAGAAAGAGAGAAAAACCATGGAAAACTTTAGAAAAGCTCCATCAAAATTGTCCCAAGAATCCCAAATGTCATTCTTCAACAAGTTCAAGGATTGGTCCCGGGAGATCATGCATGAGAGGAGGTCCTTCTTTGAAGAAAGGTACAAGGTGAGGTGCTTATGGTCTCTCAAGGAATTGATTCCGAACTATGAGCTTTTGAGGGCTTCTTCCTCATTTTGGGACACTAGAAGGCATGTCTTTTGCCTTTCCTTCAACGAGATTGTTCCGACTGTGGAAGAATTTCGGGCCTTGCTTGGAGGTCCGGAGGTGGAAGAGATAGCGGTTCCTTTGCCAGGAGGGGCTTCTTTTGCTGACAGATTGTGCGTCCTCCTTCATCTTTCCCCGGAGGAAGCGCAAGGTATGATCCGTGGTCCCGATCATTTCGATATTTCCGGTCTTCCTGACAGATTTAGGGGCCTAGGCTTGGATGATGCCTATTGGGATGCCTTTGCACTTTGTATGTTTGGCACCCTGTTCATGGTCTATTCCTTTGGGATCTGCCATCGGTCTTTCTTGGATGTTGTCGTCACCGTCGCACAGGCGAGAGATGTCGTTCCTTTGATTACGGGGAGACTTTTCATGCTCTCGACAGATTAGCTACCGGACGGCGGTATATGCACGGGGCGGCTGTTCCTCTTGACCACTGTGGGCGATGGAGCGTTTGGGGGTTCTTCGGGAAACCTCGATATGATCGAGCCTTGGACTTTTGCCGGGAGAGGTGTTGATGTAGATTTTGATGATCGGGGCTCGTGGGAGCGTTGGATGGCGGGTCGCCGGGCCCGAAGATATCGAGATGGTCGGTGCCTCATGGCGGGTGGAGACTCGCAGAGTGCTTCAGATGGGTCTCCCGTGGTCATGCTTAGGGGCTTTCTCGGCCTAGCTTCTATATTCCTGGCTTTAGTTACGAGACGCTTTGTCTGGAGCAGTTCCTTTGGGGATTTTGATGATATAGCCACCGTGGTGGTGGCTCCTGCTTTCTATGGATGATCCCTCGGTGTTTTCATTTCTTTCCCGAGCATGGAGGTATGATGCCTTTCCTCCTCGGGTCATTCTCAGCGTCCAAGACCGGTGTTCCCGACCACTTGGTACCTGGATTGGTATGAGAGGCATGCAGGAGAGACTCGAGGTGGCTATTTTGAGACGGCGTGAGGCCATCGTGGCGCTGAGGACTAGGACTCGTTTCGAGAGGAGGAGGGCCGAGGCGAGGGCCAACCCTCATGACGGGAGCGGAGACGCCGCGACCGACATGAGGCTTACGTCAAGAGACGGGAGAGGAGGGCTCCTATGCTACCGGCTAGGTTACGGGAGATGAGGGATGACGCTAGGGCTACTAAGGCTCGACAGAGGTCCGGTTTGATAGATCCTGTTCCTATACCGAGCTTGGTAGGAGGAGTGCCGACATTTTTCCTGGTTCGTAAGAGAAAGACTCGAAGGGGAAGAAGAGGGGAGAGGCCGGTGCGAGTGGCTTGGAGTGACTCACGAGGTTTCCGAGTATCCCTTTCTTGTCATAAGCGAGACACATTAGTTTGATTATGTATCTTAGTTTTCTTTTAGCGGGTTGCCGGTTGTAGGAATGAATCGGGCTTAGACTCATCAAAGAGCTTTTAACTTGTAATGAATATTTGAATTGCTTTAGAGTTTTTCGAGACGCTTTCATGGTACGATCAATTGTATTGATGCCAAAGTATGGCTTTTATTTGTGCTTTAGACCGAACCGTTTCCGCCGCCTACGTTCCCTCATTTTGAGGAGCTCGGAGTCTTCGTAGTTCAACCCGATTTTTTTTTTTTTTTTGTTGTTTTTTTTTTTTGTTTTTTTTTTGTTGTTTTTTTTTTGTTTTTTTTTTTGGTGCAACCCTGTTTTTTACCTAGGCCGCCCTTCTCGGGTTTTCAACCTAGTTGGGTATTACTCTTTTAGCACTTTTCCTTTTTTTTTTTTTTGTTTTACGCGTAGTATCTGCGCAGCTTGTCACCATTCACTGGGTGTACAAAGGGATTCCCGTCGCGGTCTACAAGTCGCATGGCTCCTCCCAGGAGAAGATCTTACCGGACGACATATGGCCCGACCCATACGGGCTCCCATTTGCCGTGGGGTTGATACTGGGCCGGGGCTTTTCTTTTAGAACGAGATCACCTTCTCGGATCTCCCGATGCTTTACTTTCTTGTCGAAGGCTCTAGCCATTCTTCCTTGGTAGGCTCGGATGTGTTCCATGGCCTTCAGTCGGCGTTCGTCTAGTAGGGCCAATTCGTCATGGCGACTCTGGAGCCATTCGACCTCGTTGATCTGGCTTTCCAACAGTATACGGAGCGAGGGGATCTCTAGCTCGATTGGGAGTACGGCTTCCATTCCGTATGTAAGGGCAAAAGGTGTTTCCCCAGTTGCCGTTCGGCGATGTTACGTAGCCCCGCAGTGCCAGTGTAACTTCTCGGGCCAATCTACGCCTTGGGCCCATTTTCCGGATGATATTTTCCGAGTCTTGTTTCTTTGCTTCGACGGCTCCGTTGGTTTGGGGCCCGTAGCGAGATGACTCTGTGACGGGTTATTCGGAATTTCGCTAGCTGTCACATTCCCTTCGAAGTGGGATCCATTATACGAAATGATTTCAGGCGGCAACCCGTATCTGCATATGATGTTCTCTTTGATGAAGAGGGCTACTTTCCTTGAATTGAGGATTTTGTAGGACTTGGCTTCAACCCACTTGGTGAAATAATCCACGCCTACCAGATGAATTCGTGGCCGTTCTTGCTGATGGCGTGATTTTGCCTATGACATCAATTCCCCAAGTGACGAAAGGCCAAGGGTTGTCATGCGGTATAACTCGTGAGGAGGCAAGTGATTAAGATTGGAGTATCGGCTGCATTTGTCGCAGCTTTTGACGAACCGAATGCGGTCGGTTTCCATGGAGATCCAAAAGTACCCCATTCTCGGCATGATTTGCATCGTAGCTCGAGCATTCATGCGAGGGCCGCAGTACCACCATGTATTTCTTTCATGAGTTCGGTAGCCTCTTGTTTGCCGATACATCGCAGAGGGGGCCTTGATAACGCTTCTTGTATAGCATATTTCCCAAAAGAACATAATGGGAGGCGAGCCGCTTCAGTAGAGACTTTTCGCTTTGATTCCTTCTTTATATTCCCCATCTTCATTTTTGAAAGAGGCCTCGCCATCCTTCAGTGCTTGGTAAATGAGTGTACCGGGGATCATTGATCGGTTCGGCTTCCGCTTCAATTTCGAAGCAATAGGCGGGGTTTTCTCTTCTCCCGACTCAATGGTTTAACAGACTTTCCTTCGTGTATTTCGACAAGAGAGGCTAGTGTAGCCGAGCATCTGCGAACCTTTCGTTTCGGTCTCTTGGCGAGGTAATGAAAGCCGATTTCTTTAAATTGAGCCACTAGTTCTTCCATGTAAGCATGATACTTCGCAAACCCGGATCCACTGGTCTTCCATTTGTTAGAGACCCGATTGATGATGAGGGCGTAGTCTCCATACACCTCCAATTCCTTGATATTTCTTTCAAGGGCGGCTTCCAACCCGGCTATGCAAGCTTCATATTCGGCAGGCGTTGTTGGTGACTTCGGTTCAACCTTGCTGCTATGGGGGTGTGTTCGTCGGTAGGATCGACCGAAGCATTCCTATCCCGTTCCCCCTTTTGTTTGATGCCCCGTCGAAGAAGAGTTGCCGGCAATTTTCTCCTTCTAGAGCGAAGATTCCATCATCGGGAAATTGAGGTTCGAGTCCTCGGGACTCATCACTTGGGAAATCGCCGGATGTTACGCCATTATGCGTCCTTTACGGATTTCCTTGAAACATAAGTGATGTCATATTCGGCCAAAAAGAACGACCATTTTGCCAACCTCATGGAGATGGAAGGCTTGTCGAATGTATATTTGATGGGGTCTATTCTTGAGACAAGATGTATCGGGTGAGACCGCATGTAGTGTTTCAACTTTCCCACTACCCAAACCAAACCTGCGCAAGTCTTCTCGCAAGCGAGTAATTGAGTTCGCTTCCTTGGAGCTTTACGCTTACGAAATAGATGGCGTTTCGACTTTGGAATCTTTCTTCTCTTGAGCTAGCATAGCCCCAATTCTTTGTATCCGTAACAGCTTAGATATAGCAAGAGTGGCTTTTGCCGGTGGTGGGCGAGAATCGGGGATTCACAAGGTATGCCTTAATCTGTTCAAAGGCAAGCCGACATTCGGGGTCCATTACTGTAGGCATTTTTCTTCATCAACTTGAAGATCGGCTCGCGTATCGAGGTCACCGATTTACAAAGCGGCTTATGTATTGCGCCTTCCCATGAAGGATTTCACTTACGTCGGTGTCAAGGTGGCTTCATTTCAACTATCGCCTTGATTTTACGGGGATCTACTTCGATTCCCCGTTACGTCACCATATATCCTAGCACCTTACCTCGTCTTACACCGAAAGTGCACTTGGGCTGGATTCGGCCTCATGCTGTGGTCTCTGAGGCGGCCGAAGAATTTTCTCAAATCAACAAAATGCGGCCATCTCGATCCTCTGGAATGTATTATCATGTCGTCCACATAGACCTCAATTTCTTTGTGGATCATGTCATGGAACAAGAGCCGTAGCCGCCCTTTGGTACGTAGCCCCTGCATTCTTTAGTCCGAATGGCATGACCGTGTAGCGGTATGTACCCCGAGGGGTTGTGAAGGCCGTTTTGGGTTGATCTTCTTCGCCATTTTGATTTGGTTGTAGCCGGCAAAACCGTCGACGAAGGATTTGACTTCATGATTGGCCGTGGAATCTACCAAAATGTCGATGTTTGGCAAGTGTGGGGAAATCGTCTTACGGGCCGGCTTTGTTCAGATCCCCCGAAGTCTCACGCAAAGATCGGATCTTTCCGTTGGCCTTCGTCACCGTCACTATGTTGGATGGCCATGTTGGGTATTCAATGACCCCGATGAAACCCGCTTCCGAGCATCTTTTCTATTTCCTCTTTCACTTGTAGGGACCATTCGGGCTTAATTCTTCTTAGTTTACGCTGCGGCTTGACTTTTGGGTCGAGCGGTATTCGTGCTCAACTATGGAAGGATCGAGGCCTCGGCATATCTTTATAGGACCATGCGAACACATCCACGAATTCTTTTAGCGGCTCAATTAGGGCATCCCTTTCACCCTTCAAGAAACTATCAATCTGCGTCTCTTTAGGCTCTTCGCGGTTCCCAAATTCACAATCGTCAAAATCTCTTCGGCGGCTTGGGCTCGATTTTCCTCTTTCCTGACAACTCCGCTTAAAGATTTCTTTGATATATTGTTCATTTAATGTGTCCGCTTCTTCATCTAGTGAATCGTTATTAACCGTTTTTAGATTATTAGTTAATTCATCATTAGTTAAAGTGGCAATTAAGGGATACTCGAAAGGTTCGTCATTTCATTGAGAATAAGAGGGAATACAAAGATTGGCTACAATTTCGTGGTCTTCGGGCGTGAGGCCATCGGACGATTCTAAGACTCAAACTCAACAATGAGAGACTCTGAGGACTTTACAAAGGTTGACACGAAAGGACGGGGGACCAATCCAAGCTTGGTGATCATTTCCTCTTTGGTCGCGGACGGGCCGAGAGAGTTTCCCAATTCTTTAGCGGCATCGCCTGTCGGTGGCTTCACAACCCGGAAAGGCATGGTCTCTCGTGCTCCCTCTTCGGTCGTTGCTATAATCTCTTTGGCTGAACCGTAATCAATTGTGTTTGGCGTCGAAAGGCGAGCATGTGGATGTAGGGATCTTCCTCAATCCCGGGATTTCCGTTTCGTCACAATCGACCGCTCAATCCGGATGTAAGGACGTATGTGCGTCTCGGTGCCGCTAGAAAAATCTCATGTCCCATACTCGAGCGGAAAGGCTTGGCGGTGTAGTTCAAAGAAGGAGGACGTCCCACACGACGTTCATAGATTCGAGCCGAGTCCGTCGGTGTTTGTCGACTTTTATCATGAAAATCTCCTCGCTGGCGAGGCCAAAGAATAGGTTTGCGAGAATGCCGACGAATCTGTGATTGAGGACCTGGGACTTGTGTGCCTATATCATGGCGGTGTTCGGCGTTTCCTTCCAAAGAGACGCCTCCAAATGTTGGAAATAGCAATTAAATTTGATGAATCGAACTTCTTCGGAGTCTGCTCGCTTGAGTGTGTCGACATAGTTGGCATCGGGGATTCCAAAGGATCTTTGGCGAGACTTGCCTCTTGAAGGATGTAGCCCGGTGTTTGAGCGTGGGCGTTCTTGGCTATTGTTTCACTTTCTGCTCCCTATGAGGAAACCGTCACCCCTTATGACTTCAAGGTCTCCCTGTAGGTTGATGAATTTGACGCATTGGTGGAGAGTGGAGGCTATGGCTTTCATGTGATGCAACCAAGGGCGCCCTAGTAGAGGTCAGAACTCGGAGGGAATATCCATTACATGGAACTTTGCGGGCACCATTTGGGTTTCGTACCGAGTTCCGGAGTCACCGTCCCGAGAATGGGGACGAGACAAACCGTCGTAGGCCTTGACGGTCGGGAAGATGGGATCACGCGCCTTTCATTTATGCGGAGGGCCCTCATCATGCTTGAGGGAAGGACGTTTACCGATGATCCATTGTCCACTAATACCCCGGGGAGTGACATGGTGTGGAGCCGAATAGTGATGTACAAAGCTTCATTGTGTTGGGAGACATCTCTTGGCGTATCTTCATCGCAGTAAGGTGATCATACTCCCATATAGGTGAGGATCATAGATTTGGTCCTTGTCTCGGGATAGAGAGTCATTAAACACTCCGTCGCTCGTGCCTTTTTCTTGCGAGGTAGAGTCTTTGCCGAAGCCCCCGGGTTATGCGATGCCTTTTGTGGCGGTTGCCATCTCCAGTCAACATGTTGATTGAGTGGGAGCGCCAAACCGGCGTTGGTCTTTCTTTGTCGGTGTGCATTCTGAGCCGGTCAAACCGACTTACGCCGTTCCCGCGGGGATAGATTTCGATTGGCGGTAGAGTTACCCGGGTCCACAAGATTCTCGCGTCCGAAAGTCTCAATTGTCGTTGTGAGGCTTTTCGTTCTTTTACCCCTGTTTGCTTTGGGAAGACTGACTGAGTAGAGTACATAATAATCAAATCCCCCGGATGGCTCCCAGAGCGTTCCCACACTGTTATCACCGGCCTCGAATCTCTCCTTCAATTTTTCTTTGGGAGGAAATTTTTTTTTCTTAGGAGGGCGGTCCTCGTGTATCCGATCTGATAATCCCTTTCAAGGCAATCGGGACGATCCACAAATATCCCACCAAATGTGTTCTACGGGTGGTGGCGGATTTGGGACCTCGGGTTGAGCGGTCTTTGGAATGACTTTGAGTGGAACTAGTCGGGGGATCTGGCTGCTGGGCTCGTCGGTAGCGAGTGATTGGACTCACGGATGATGAGAGATATTGAGGTCCCGGGGAACGGGCATATGTTTGTCCTTCGTGGTAGCCCCGATCGGTTGGGATATTGTTAAGGTCTAGAAGTGGCGTGTGGCCTCTTCAATCCAGCTCGCGTCTGCATTCCGGCGTTCTTCCAGGCTTTGATGGCCGACCATATGTCTTCAATCGTTCTCGATTTTCATCACTCAGCCGATATTTGTGGGATCATCACTTTGAGAGGGGACAACCGATAGTATACCGAACTCTTTTGTCCACACATTCTTTGTTTGGGGGCCGGTTGCCCCCTGTAAGTCGGGCGGGCGAGGAGTCCGGCGGTGGAAACATAGGAATCTTGGGGTAGCATTTTGATGTATCAGGGACTATTAAGAAGAGGAGGAGAACCCTCTTCCTTCTTTGCGGTAAAAGTGCCATCGGAATTGAGGCGATAGTCAAACCATGACTTGCGACTACCCCCGAGTAGGTCATCAATTTGAGCCTCATGTCGAAGTCTCATCTCGTTCTACCAACTGGATCCACATCGGTGCATGCGAGGGACTTTGGAGGACGGAGCAACGTTATCCCCTTCATTACCGGGCGATGCGGACATTCAAACCCGGAGTCGGAACAAACGGTGAAGGCGACGATGCGCTTGACTCTTCCCAACCCGATCAAACGGTGACCGGTGCCCGAAACCAAGCTTTGTGCGGAGGCTGCGGGGAAAGGACATGAAGGTTCGAGATGTGCAGGAATGGAAGGAGGGTAGGTGTTTGGGCTTTTGGCTCATGCAACATGCGATTATTTGTTCACGTTTACTTAAAACACGCTTTATTAACCTAATCGGTTGGAAAAGATTGCTCTTCTTTTCGCAAGCTACTCGATTCTGGATCGGTGGGCCCCGTCACTACGTCTATAAGCCCCTCGTATTCCACCTCGTATTTCGACCTCCCGGGGTGGACGGCCCGGGCGAGGGTCCTATAGGGCAGCGGGTCCCACCGACCGAAAGAAAAACGATCCTAAAAGTCGGCGGGTAATCGAGTCTTAACGAGCATTCGATGTAAATTACGGACAAGGCGACGTCAAAGTCAAGATCATGTCCAGGGGCTCGACGAAAAGTCGGCATGATTTGGACTGATAAGCATCCACGATTGATCTTGACTTGTCGTCAGTTAAGCCGTAATTAGGCATGGAATATTCATTAATCCTTGATGACTCAGTGTCAATGCTGGGAGTCAGTGTATAATTTGTGCCGGTCGGAGCCGAAGTCAAGGCGCCAGGTCAATATCTTGGTCAAAGTCTGCGGCGGAAAACCGCAACTTCGGCGATAAGGGTCCCAGAAAGATATTGAGTCGGTATGCCGACAAGGGCTTGAAAGGAAAGGTCTATACACAGACAGGGCATGACACAGACCAGACTAAAAACCAACCGGGTCTCGGACAAAGTGTGTCACGGACAAGTGCATGGTCGACACGAGGCTCCATGGGATGTTTGGGTAGTCCTGTGCTCATACGAGAGGCGTAATAAGACCAAACGGACCGCGACAAGGATTTCCCCGGGTTAAGGACGTAGTGTGCAGTGTACGGTCACGTGCGCGTAGTGTGCAAGCAGTCTATATTCTTTTTCTGAGTAAAATAGAGATTTTTTTATGTGTCTTAAAAATATGATGCATGATTTTTTTTTGAAAATTTTCTTTTTTTTTTTGAAAATCCTTTTTTTTGAATTTTTTTTTTTGAAATTTTTAATGAGCACATAAGCACTTAAGCACGAAAATTCCGACAGTTAGGGACATTATTCCGACAGTCAAAATTTTGACTTTCTCCGAGGCGGCCAAAACAACATGAAAACTGTGCAAAAATCAACACACACACAAAAATGATTTTCAAAGCCGGGACGGAAGCTTGACCCTCAAAAGCTTTTTTTTTTTGAAAACGGTGATACCGGTACGTGGGATTGTTAGACCACAATTTATCCCCGACTCGTGTTAGGAGGCGATAACGGGAAATTTAGTGGTTTCCACCAATATACCAAATACCATTTTTTTTTAAAAAAAGCTTAGTCCCCAGCAGAGTCGCCACTGTGATGATGGGTGAATGTATCGAAAATTTTCCCATTTTTTGTTTGAAAAAATCAACGAAACGGAGTCGCCACGCCATTTTAATTTTGAGGGCCAAAACTTTGAAAAAAGCCCGAGATCAGAGATTTAGGTTCGGAGGTCATGTTACATGCCGGGAAGGACGTTAGTGTGCACCCGAAATGCCTCGTAAAACGAGTCTTCCAAGCTGAAAATCATTTGTGTGTGTGTGTGTGTGTTTTGGCCAAAATACTTTGAAACTCAGAAAAGTAAAAATAGGGATATCTTTTCAAGACTTTAAACTGATCCCATGATTTTTTGGGGGATTTTTGGATTGAGATTTGGTACTCAAAAGACCTTTTGAAGTTGAGAGCCATTTCTGCCAGAATGAAAAAGGCAGTGGACCTTTGATTTTGAAATGTATTCAAGGGTCTTAAAACTTCATAATCTGGATAAACTCAGAGAATGAAAGTTGTTCTAGACACCTTAAATAAGATTTGTGCTAAGGAATTTTCCATTTTGGAGAAGATTTGAGGGGTCAAAACCTTCTGGAAACCTCAGATATGAGATCTGGATTCCCAGAAGCTGATGAACTAGCCTCTGAAAGAAAATTTGAAAAGAGGAGTTTTACTCACCCAAAAAATAAAGTAAAAATATTTATGGAAATATCTGGATGTTGGCTACAAAAAGTGTTTTGTAGTCAACACCAAATTCCAAGTTAATCTGTGTCCAAAAATTAAGACAATGGACTGAGGTCTGGGAAAATTGCTACTGGACAGCAACTTCTCAAGAAAGAAAATATGATTTTAAAGGGGGGTTTTGCATCCATGCTTGTCCCCATTTCCCTAGGTTTTGGTTAGTGATCACTAGAAATTTTAGTGGTGAATCAACTATACCAAACCATCCTTGGGGTACATTAGGACTAAGCATTTCATTTGCTTGGGAAGGGGATTTTTATCCTTTGAAAATGAGATTTTATGCTTGAAAATGGTTTTTAGGGTTTTGAAAATGAGTTTTCTTTGCAAGAAAGTAAGAGAACTTAAAAATAATTTTGATCTTTGTAGAAGATCATCCATGGAGATGGTCTTCCATGGTGATCTTCTTAGATCTAGAGCAAGAAGATGAAAGAACTACATTTTGTAGTTTGCAAATGCATGCATGGTTGAGATTTAGGGTTAGGAGGAGGAGGGTTTACCAATCTTCCTTGTGTTCTTGAGTGTTTGGCTTGTATGTATGAGTGTTTAGGGCTTTAATATGAGAGTGAGTGGATGAGTATGAATTGGGAAAGATTGGAGAGAAAATGGTGACAATTCAAGTGAATTCTCACCGTTTTCTCTCTATATTTCGCCGAGAGGTTCGGTGCAAAAATGTGTTGTGGCTCCTTATTTTTGTGATTTGGAGGGCTCAATTTATAGCCCTCTGAAATTGCAATCCCATCCGCGCGGACAGAACCCTCGGCGTGCCTTTGTTCATTAAATGCGGCTCCGGCTTTGGACAAGAGGAATAATCTTTTGAAATTTCAAATTAACGGCCTTTATGTTCCCTACCATTTCTATTTATGGTTTTCTTCTTTTGTTTTTCTTTTTAAGATTCTTTTTAAGGTTTAACCTTAAATAACAATGCCCATTTTACCCTCACTTTGTTAGAAAAGTTAGGATTGTTAGGAATTGTTAGAAATGTTATAACTTTCGTTAATTTTCTAACGAAAATTCTAACAAGCTCAAATTGGAGCACTTACACCCACCACCCGCCAACATCAAGGCAAATGACATAGACGTACCAAACCCAGCCCGTACCACATGGAACCGGCAAGATCGCCTCATACTTAGTGCTCTTCTAGGAACCCTTGACACCTCTGTAGCACCACTAGTATACCAAGCAAAAACCTCGAACGAAGCTTGGACCACCCTTAAAACCACCTATGCAAACCCTTCTCGTGGCCACATATTGCAACTCAAGGACCATCTTGCCTCTATCACCAAGTCTTCCCTCTCAATCACTGAGTACATGCAAACCATAAAGGCATGCACCGACAAACTAGCTATCCTAGGAAAACCCGTAGACCCCGAAGACATTATTTCCACCATCCTTAAGGGTCTCGACTATGAAACCTATAAACCTATAGTCGACTCTATTCGTGCCCGTGATGACCCAATCTCTTTTGAGGCCCTCCATGAGAAGCTAATCCACCATGAACTCACCCTCAAACAACATCTCCCACCGTCCTCTCTTCCCATGTCAGCCCATATCGCCCTAACCCACCCTCATCCTCAACACTCCTCCACCCGCCAATACCCAAGCAACCCCCTGCCGAAACACCCCATTCTACCCACACCCCCACAAAACCGTGCCTCCTCCTCTACTCCCTTCAAAGGAAAGTGTCAATATTGTCGTTACGTCGGCCATGTCATCTCCCAATGCCGTCAATTCAAGCGTGACTACCCGAGTGTTGTTTTTCCCCCTCCCCTATCCTCAAACTGTTACCCTCGCACAAATACCAACTCTAACCCACCACAAGCCCACACAGCCGCATCCTTTCCCTTGCCCCAACCCGTCTCTTGGCTTGTCGATAGTGGAGCAACTCACCACTTAACCAACGACCTCTCCACCCTTGCTCTTCATCACCCATACGATGGTTGTGACGACGTCATCATCGGTGACGACTCTTCACTTCCCATCTCCAATATAGGTTCCTTCTTTGTTACAACCTCTCACTCTACTCTTCAATTTAATAACGTTTTACATGTTCCTCTAATCTCTAGAAATATTCTTTCTGTTTCACAATTTTGCAAAGATAATCATGCCTCTATTGAATTCTCACACTCTTCCTTTGTTTTTAAGGAACTCTCGACCCAACGGATTCTTCTCCACGGAGCAATTGACCGTGGCATCTATGTTTGGCATCCCACCTCTCCTCAAGCTCTCGTTGGCACCACCTCAGCATCTCTTCAATCTTGGCACCACAGATTAGGCCACCCCTCCTCCCCCGTTGTTTCCCTTTTAAATAAAAAGTTCACTTTGCGTATCCCATCTGATAGTTCTTTTACGCATTGTAACCCATGTCTTACTAATAAAAGTCACAAGCTTCCCTTCTCTGTCTCTTCCCTACAAACTAAAGCTCCTCTCGAACTTGTTTTCTCCGATGTTTGGACATCACCAATATACTCATATGACAACTACAAATACTATGTGATCTTTGTGGATCATTTTACTAAATATACTTGGCTTTACCCTCTAAAAAGAAAATCCGACACACTTCTCACATTTACTTGCTTTAGAGCTCTCGTTGAAAAATATTTCTCCCGTCCCATTGTTCAACTATTCTCTGACAATGGCGGTGAGTATCTTAAACTCACACCATCACTTCTTCAAGAAGGTATCTCTCATCTCACTTCCCCCCCCACACACTCCCGAACACAATGGCTTTGCCGAACGTCGTCATCGCCATTTAGTCGAAACTGCCCTCTCTCTTCTCTCTCATTCTCAGCTTCCCCTCATTTTTTGGTCCCATGCCCTCACTACCGCTGCCTATCTCATAAATAGACTGCCCACACCTACTCTCCAAAATGACTCCCCTTACCTAAAATTATTCCAAAAACCACCCAACTATACTAAACTTCGAAGCTTTGGGTGCTTGTGCTACCCGTGGCTTAAACCATACACACCTCACAAACTCGCTCCTAAGTCTACCCCTTGCATATTTGTTGGCTATTCACCCTCTCAAAGTGCCTACCACTGTCTAGACCCGAAAACTAATCGAGTTTACACCTCCCGTCATGTTTGTTTTGTCGAGACAGTATTTCCATATCAAACTCTCACCAACAAACCGTCCCCCCATCAAATATTTCCCCAGATGATTGGTGCTCCCTCTCCATTACTATATTACCAAACACTACAACATTACCCACTACCCAAAACCCCACTGTCATCTCAGACCAACTACCCCAACTACCAACTGAAATTCCCCGTCCCACCAACCAACCACTTCCTACTATCGAACCAACCCAACCTACTGGCCATAACACCAATTCTGAAACCCCTACTGCCATCCATGAACCTACCATCCCGACGCCTACCACCTTCCTCCCTACCCACTCGACCGAACCAAGTACCTCCACTCCAGCCCCTCAAACCACTCCTCCTCCACGCACCATAGAAACAAGACTTTCCCATGGCATCCGAAAACCCAATCCAAAATATGCTAACCTTGCCACCCTTCCCTCACCTAATTCTCTTCCCACCTCCACCAAACAAGCCCTCTCTATACCCCATTGGCATGCAGCCATGCAAGAGGAATACAACGCTCTTATGCGTAATAAAACTTGGACTCTCGTCCCGTCCCATGAAGCTCCAAATATAGTCGGGTGCAAATGGGTATTTCATATTAAATACAATCCCGACAACTCCATTCATAAATACAAAGCTCGTCTTGTGGCTAAGGGCTTTCATCAACGCCCCGGTCTTGACTACTCTGACACATTCAGTCCGGTGGTCAAGCCCATCACCATTCGCCTCATTCTCTCTTTAGCAATCACTCGAGGTTGGTCCCTTCGCCAACTTGATGTCAATAATGCCTTTCTTCAAGGCCAACTCTCTGAAACCGTTTTCATGTCTCAACCTCCCGGTTTCCAAAACACACACACTCCGTCTCATGTATGTCGTCTCTCGAAAGCCATCTATGGCTTAAAACAAGCACCACGTGCTTGGTACACCGCCCTCAAACACTACCTCCTCTCTTACGGGTTTTTCTCCTCATTATTCGACCCTTCACTCTTTATCTACTCCAAAAATTCAAACCATCTTTTTCTCCTAGTCTATGTCGACGACATTGTTGTCACCGGTCCATCCGACTCATTTCTCTCCACATTCATTACTGGTCTTTCCACTCGTTTCTCTCTGAAAGATCTAGGCCCGCTCTCTTATTTTCTTGGCATTGAGGTTACCCCCAACCCCGATGGCCTCCTACTCTCTCAGTCTAAATATATCAACGATATTTTGTCCAAACATAACATGGACAACTCCAAACCCTCTCCCACTCCTATGTCCACATACCCACCTCTCTCGGCTCATCCTCGCACGCCCATTCACAATCCAACTGAGTTTCGGGCTATCATTGGTAGTCTCCAATATCTCTCCCTCACTAGACCCGACATCGCCTTCCCAGTCAACAAGTTAGCTCAATTCCTCCACCACCCACAAGAAACCCACTGGACAGCTCTAAAAAGGCTGCTTCGGTACCTCCGCGGTACGACACACTTGGGTCTACAACTCTTCAAACATACTCCCCCTATTCTTCATGCTTTTTGTGACGCGGATTGGGCGGGTGACAAGGACGACTTCATGTACACCACCGACTTTATTGTTTATCTTGGTCGCAATCCGGTTACATGGTCTTCAAAGAAACAACGAGCTCTTTCTAGGTCCTCCACCGAGGCTGTGTTTAGAGCGGTCGCTGCCACCACCGCCGAGTTCATTTGGATTACAAACCTCCTGACCGAACTCGGCATAAGTACCTCCACAACTCCGGTTATATACTGTGATTACTTGGGGGCTACAAGTTACTCCGCAAACCCAGTTTTTCACTCAAGAATGAAACATCTAGCTCTAGCTTTCCACTTTGTTCGGGAACAAGTTAATCTTGGCAAGCTACGAGTTCAACATATCTCTGGTAAGGACCAACTCGCCGATGCTCTCACAAAGCCTCTCTCTCGAGCTCGGTTTGTATCTCTTGCCTCCAAGATTGGACTAACACAAGGACCGTCCATCTTGCGGGGGCGTGTAAAGAATCTGAATACTCCTCAAACATGTGAGGCGCCCGCCTCAACAAAGTCCATGCGCCCGCCTCAGTTCATCCATGCCACCTCTGATGTCTCGGCCTCCCATGCGGCCGCTTCACCTAGTACTGTGCGCACGCTCACTCTATCGCCTCGCCTACATCGGATTCATTCGGCTTCCGTTCATGCACAGACTGTCTCTTCATTTCTTGGTTAATGTATTTATTTATTTTTTGCCTCTTAGTCTTTAGGCTTTTCATCTAGCTTTCCTCGTGTATAAATTGTTGTATTGTGTAAATGAGAAATCATCTTTCACCATTTCTTTATAGTTACAGGCTCTTACCAGAATTAGGTTTAACAAATACAGTTACAGGTTATCTTAATCAAGTAAAACCCTAACTTAACTTTCTTTCCTTTTCATTTTATTTCAAAATTGTTGAGTTGATTGTTCTGCATTTAGGTATTCATTATATTTTTATTTCTCTTGTGTAAGCTAAATTCTTCAAATTCAATGTGAAAATTGAAATTATCTTTCAATTTTTGTTCAATTTGGAGTATAGCAAGTCCGAATTTGCTTAAGGGAAATAGTGATGATTTGGGCACTCTGCTTAGAAGGAAGGAGAGAAGGTTACTGATTGTTAGTTTGGCTACTGATTGCTATATTGTTAGTTTGGCTGTTAATTGTATTTATTGAATTGTGATTGAGATTTATTCACGTTAGTTCAGAGTTTGTGTCAATACTAGTTCACTTGTATTTGTGTGATTGGTTCGGATTAACAGGAGAAGAAGAAAGAAGCGAAGGATAGCAACAAGAATTAAGTGACTTAGTTAAGATTGTTGTTGTTCAACCAAAAGTTCCTGTCGGTATGTTAGTATTATATTTGTTGCTGAACATACCAAAAGTGTCGAGCTGGGCCAAACGAGTAAAGCCCAATCACAAGCAGCCTAGGCCATTACACTCTCAATGAGGCTGACTCAATCAGAACAAGGCCCAAAGCCCATCTCTTGTATCAGTCGACTAAGCCCATGGTCCGACCTATCAGGTCCCGACCTAACTTAGTCCGACCTAATGATCCATATCACAATTCGGGTACGAACCATGCTCTGCCCGACAATGTGTCGACCATTCCATGAGTGGCGACCTCGACCTAATCATCAAGTATCGACCTGGCATGTGTTGATGCACATGGGTCAATCTTTCCATAACAAAGATCCCTATAAATCGTGGACGGTTACGTGCACGTTCCCACGAACATAATCGCCGCTATAATTTCGGAGCTCATGTAGCCCTATCATTAAACTACCTACACCAACTATAAATACTTCATAACTACCAACGGTGCAAAGGTAACTGCCATTTTGTATTCTGAGTTCATTATTCAATACATTTTGTGCTATATACAACTGTGATCTTACTCTCACGCCCGAGCGTCTTCGCCGGAGACACATCCGGCTAGTCGTGGGTTCTGCTGTGTCAAGAAGCCAAGTGATCACCCCGCCACGTGGAGGAAGATTGATAAGCACATTTC
Source organism: Adenophora triphylla var. japonica (assembly GCA_022495995.1). Lineage (NCBI taxonomy): Eukaryota > Viridiplantae > Streptophyta > Magnoliopsida > Asterales > Campanulaceae > Adenophora > Adenophora triphylla. The sequence goes on from JAFEMH010002041.1 coordinate 364,401, forward strand.
CCGCAAAGACGCTTGGTTCCATTGCCGGGAACGTGCTTTTTAACTTGACCTCGTAACTTTTCTTAACCTACAACGATGGTGACTTCAGAAGGACACGTATCCGAGGCTTCACTTGGGCATGACGAAGTTAACAACCACAACAAAACAAACGTTGGAAATGCGGATTTGCCTCCTCCTCCCCTCCTCAACGACATCATGCTAGGGCGACACGCTCTAACAGCGTGGCCGATGGCGATGGGATTGCCGATGCAAGGAGAGAAAAGCGTCCTATGGAAGGACAGGAGCTCCACCTCACCCAAAACGCATAACCGGTTATGCGAATGTGGGAACGCAGGGCAGTCCCTCCACTAATCCTACGAGCAAGAAAGAAATGATGTTGGAGCGAGCCTGCATTAAGGCCGACTTGATAGCCACGGAGGAGGCGTAACAGGCCGACATACGCTGCGAGAGAGTGGCACTGCCAAAGTTTCTAAGGCAACAAAGCCAGAGTGCTAGGCCAAATGAAGGTGTGGGGGCGTAATGGCGGGACAGAACAGAGCAGGAGGCTCAATCGGATTTGAGGACTCGGTTAACGGCCAACAAAACAGTGCATGTCTCTCCGGGGCCGCGAACGCAGAGATCGTGATCCCATAGAGACAGAACGGCATGTCGCCCGTGAGAGGGGAAAGGCGCAGTCGCCACATGGAGATCACAGCGCGAGTCGCCGTCGTGGCCGAGAGGCGCGAGTCGCCTCAAAGCAAGTAATGCATAGATCTCCCATAAGATCGAAAGGACCAATTCTCACAGGGACGAAGGAGTAGGCAAGTGACTCCCGTAAGTGAGGGCCGCAGGTCCAACGCCGCTCCTCCGGAGATGAGGGACCCGATGCCGGAGAATGGTTGTTGATGAAAAGAAATTTGAGCAATGGGAGGAGGAGAAGAAGAAGGATCTTTGGAAAGGTCGAACGAATTGATTTTTGCTCTTCGACCCTTATCCAAAGAAATCGAGATAGTCGACCTCCTCCTACTTTCAAAGTTGCCACTTCGGAGAAGTACTGCAGGTCGACAAATGCCGGGAGCCACATAGCACATCTCGGAAGCCACTATGTGTTTTGTCGCCAATGAGGATGACAACATGTGCAAAGCTCTCCTAAGCACACTTACCGGGGCAAAATTTTAACTTGGTTCAATGGTTTGGCCGGGCCGGGTAGTATCACCACTGGGCATGCTTCGTAACAAAATTCTTAGCAGCCGCTTCTTCGACCGCAGGAGCTCGGAAGATAACCGTCACCGATCACGAATAACTTGGTGCAGTGGTAAGAATGAAAAGCTCGATGAGCTATTTCACCAAGTTCAAAGAGATGGTTGATAAGATAGAGGAAGACCTCACGAGACAGAGGTAATAAATTGCTTCCGAAGTGGTATTTCCTCGGAAGACATGGACTACGAGCTCTCCCAGCCCACAGTCAAACGGTCACAGCTCGACAGGAGTTGTTTGAAAAGGTGTATAATGTCGCTTCCGTCGAGGAAAGAAAAGAAAAGAAAAGGGAAAGAGCCCCAAGGTTGAAGTCGCCGATGATAAAAAGGACTCCAATAAGAATGGGGGAACAATAAAAATGGAAAGAATGTAACTAGGGCAACAGAGAAGGTGCCCGAAGCTTTCTACTCCCTCACGGTGAGTCGAACCGAGATTTTGAATGCCGTCGAACCGGCTCCCTCCGGTCCCAATGAATCCAGGCAACAAGTTTAGGGAGGGACAACAAATGTAAGTACCGCGACTACCACAAAGACACCGGTCATCTCACGAGGATTGCTTGGGATTAAAGCGTATCATCCAGAGAATGGTCGACTGTGGAGACTCGAAGCTTATGTGAAGAGACCTCAAGTCAGGGGAGGTGAGCTGGGCAAGCAGGGCAACAAGGACCTAGGCACTTAGATCGAACTCGGGGGTCATCATCGAACAAGCGAGCAACACGGCCATCAAGCACAAGATATTCCACCACATAAGGCCCCACATGTGCCTCCAAGGAGAGAAGTAAGCAGATGAGGCGATCAGCTTCTACCCCCACGAATTGGCAACAAATATGGCGGCTAGGAGCAAGTTCTCGTCATCCCAGTGCCTCATTGATGGATGTACGACGAGCGACTCTTAGTCACACTGGGGCTCGCAAGGATATTTTGTTTTACAAAACTTTCAAGGAGATGGGTCTTAATGATGAACAGCTTGGAGAGATATGATGGCAGGTTGGAGGGCTTCACCAACCACCGAGTTGATGCTAAAGGCCGATAGTGCTCGACGTCGACCTAGGCCAAGACTCCCTCAGGATTGTCTCGAAGGTACAATTTATCGTAATTGATGTAAATAGTGACTATGCCGCCATACTTGGAATTCCTGGACAGGTCGCTCTTGGAATGGTAGCATCAATTCCTCACCAATAGTAAAGTTCCCCACACCCGCCGGAGTGGGTTGCGTCTGACAAGGCACTCGTGCTTATCTCGGATCATGTTCTAAGAGAAAGAAAGAAAAGGGAGCTGGAGATTGAGACTCGCCATGGTTACTTGAAGCCGTCTCGCCGCCACCAAAACTACCCGACCGTCAGCAATCACCGACGTGGTAGAGTCGACCTATCGCTCAAATGACGAGGTCATGCTTGAGTCGACACGTCACTCTAACACCACCGAGGTCGATTCGCATGTAGTTATGAGTCGATCAAGTCGTCATAGGAGACCTATGCCTCCAATAGACAATAACTCTGGGGCCACTACTAACAAGGTTGCATGCTTCGATGATATGATAGCCGAGGAGGCCCCACACTGGGAGCCGAGGAAAGACAAAAGGTCGTGAAATCATAGTGGAGACTCTACAATTCGTAGATGGGCCGGGAGCTAGAAGTCGTGGATGAGCTAGAGTCAAGAATCACCAACCTTTCTTACCCCGACCAAAAATTCAGATTGGGAAGCAAAGCTATCGCTGAGGAGCGAGCAGAAATCATCGAGCTACTCAAAGAAAGTAATGATGTCTTTGCATGGAGGGTAGAAGACATGAGGGGAATCAAGGAGGAGTGTCGCCGTTCATGTAGACCGGAAGTCAACCCGACCATAAAGCCTAGACCCCAAAAGTTGAGAAGTTTTGCTCGCGACAAGGAAGAGGCTATCAAAGCAGAGGTACAAAAACTTTTGAGCGTTGTGCATAATCAAAGAGGCCACTCATACAACGTGGTTGGCCAACGTGGTCATGGTGAAGAAATCGAATGGCAAGTGGCGGATGTGTGTCGACTTCACTACTCTCAATCTAGCTCGCCCAAAGGATAGCTATCCTCTTCCTAGAATTGACAAGCTTGTTGATTCCATTGCTGGTCACTCTACTCTCGCTTCCCGGATGCTTACTCGGGATACCACCGTATAAAGATGCACGAGGATGACATGAGTGAAAACTGGCGTTTCAGTACCGGTGGAGGCATCTACCGCTACAATATGATGCCTTTTGGATTGAAGAATGCAGAGCGACCTATCGAGGATGGTGAACAAAGTCTTTGCCTCACGATTGGTCGAAATATGGAGGCCTACGTTGACAGACATGGTCATTAAAACTAAGGCCGGGAGTCGCGTGGTCGACCTAAAGGAGACATTCGCCAATTTACGAGCAAACAACATGAAGCTCAACCCCAGTAAATGTGTGTTTGGAGTGGCGGTGGCAAGTTCTTGGGATTCATGGTATCTCAAAGGGGCATAGAAGCTAATCCGGGAGAAGATAAAGGCTTTAGTCGACATGAAGGCTCCCACCACTATCAAAGAGATGCGGCTGACTTAATGGAAGGGTAGCGGCTCTTGGTCGCTTCATATCAAAGTCGGCGAAAGGTCTCTCCCTTCTTCAAAGCATTGAGGGGACGAAAAGTTTTGAATGGACGACCGAATGTCATTCGTCGTTCAACTGACTAAAGGATTACCTCGCTACTCCACCCCTGCTAAGTAGCTCGACCACTGGAGAGACTTTGTTTGTATATCTATACGGGGAGACAAGTCGGTTGCAGCCGGTGTTGATTAGAGAGGATGAGGGGCTCTGAGAGCTTGTGTACTATATCGTAGCTTTATCGGATGTGGAAAGTAGGTATTACAACGTTGAGAAGGTCGCCATGCTCTAGTCAGAGCCTCGGAGGAAGGCTGCGAGCTTATTTTCTAGCTCATCCAATCGTGGTTCTTACTAATGCACCTTTGAGAAAGATATTGCACAAGCACGAGAGTTCGTGTCGATTGCCTCAATTAGTCGATTGCCCTCATGCCCAATTTGACATTGACTATTCGACCTCGAAAGGCGTTGAAGGCTCAAGCTCTAGGCGACTTCTTGGTCGAGCTTACGTTCGCGAAAGGAAGACCACGAGCAACGAGTTCCTAAAGAAAAAGCTAAGTGGGAAAGAACCGTGAGTCCCAGGTCGTCATTAGCCTACCCGACGATTGTTGGAAGGTCTATTCGAGGCCCAGCCCTGCGACCAAGAATAAGCAGGTGGAGCGGGAATAGTGCTAATTGACAGCGAAACTGGGACCGAGTGTATGAAGAATCACTAAGGTTCAAGTTTGATGCTTCCAACAACCAAGTCGAATACGAGGCCTCGACGGCAGCCTTGGCCGAGTACTGGCAAGCCGTTTTGGAGCAATCCAACATCACGGCCTACCGCACTCACACCGATAAATAACCAGGTCGGAGGCGAGTAAGACGGCGCGTTAGTTCCTACTCTCATCAAATACCGCGACCCGGTGAAGGAGCGAATAAAGGAATTTAGAATTCCGGGAGATTCAAAGAATCGGGAAGGGAAGCATAACGAGCCGGCCGATCTCCTTTCAAACTTAGCTACTTCGGATGAGCCACACGACGGCTTCCATCTCCTTCCTCGAAAATCCAAATTTTGCCTATGGTAGAGTAAAAATTCAAAGGCATAGATGATCCCTCAAGAAATTGGACTCAGGAGAGGTGTTTGGATCGAGGAAACAAAGCATACCTAGAAAATGGAGAAATGCCAAACGACGAGAAGAAGGCTCGAGCTATCAAAAAGAAAGCTCCAAGGTATTGCCATTCCATGAGGCTTGCACTGCTCAGAAGATCTTATACTTCGGCCATTGCTAAAGTGCATCCATCCCTAAGAGGTCGCCCTATTGATACACTAAGTGCATAGCGGAATTTGTGGCGGACACCCGGGGCCGTGGACTCTTTCACATAAAGCTAATCACATTGGGATACTATCACACCACATTAGCCGACACTGACAACTTGTTCAAGAAATGTGATCAATGCCAAAGGTTTGCCAACCTTCCCCATATTGCCTGGCCAATGTGAGCGGCACTCCGTGATCGCAGCTTCGCCATTTCGACACGCGCGTCGACTGACTGGACTTTTCCTTCCCGCCTCGAGGAAACCGCAAAAGTATGAGCAAATGGCTTATGAATGACATTTCACCAAACGGGCCGAGGCCAAACCACTAGCTCGCATCACTGTAGGAGAATGCTATCAACTTCATACACGACTTCATTTGGTGCCTGGGCCGTTTTCCTCGAGCTATAAATAAGGCTCGACAACGGGTTGCTGCTCTCCTGCACTTTCGAAACGAGAGATGGTGTCGGAAATGGGAATCAAACACTGGAAATCCTCTCGTACGCCTATCCTCAAGGAAATGGGCAAGCCGAAGGAAGCAAATAAACTTGTTCTATCTTCGCTCGAGATCGGGACTCGTAGGTCGGATTTTAAATAAATTGGCCGACGAACTCCCTTTCGCGCTTCTGGGCGGCCGTGTTACAACCACTTTCGGGGGCCTACTTGGAAACCTCGCTTGCTCACATACTGGGTCCGAGGCCACGGCACCTCGCCGAGCCTCGGGATTCCTTACGGCTAGAGTGACCTTTCTTCGATCAAGAGCAGTAATGACATCCAACAGTTGATCGACTCTGGGACTGACGACGAGGTGTCGACGAAACGAAACTTACCTCCGAGATGGTCAATTACAAGCAATGACTAAAAGCTACTTCACGATGCTAAGGTCAAGGCAAGGTCGCTCAAGCTTGAGATTATGTGTGCTGAGAAAAATTGAAGCAACGTGGTAGAAGGACCCATTAATAAGCTATCTCTCTAACCGGGAAGGTCCTTACGTGGTTACTCGAGTCATCAAAGTGCTAAGTGAACCTACACGATAGCTCACCCCGGGAGCAGAGACGAGTTAAAACATCCTTCGCATGCCACTCACCTCATCAAATACTTCTTCTAGCTTTCAGCTTGAAAAGTTCAAGCTTATGTTAAAAGTTCTAGTTTCAAAGCTGATGTAAGCATATTCCCCAATTCAATAAAAAGCTCAAGCGGTGTATCGATCAAACATAGTGCTACACCAATCCCAACAAGCTCGACTCATAGTCGCCTGCCCTAACAAGCTCGATTCTTAATCGGCCTTGTTCATTTAACAAGTCCGACTCTTAGTCGACTTTGTTCTAACGAGCTCGACTCTTAGTCATTCATCTTGGCTCGACTCTTAGTCGTTCACCCTAACACAAGCTCGACTCTTAGTCGAGCTTTGTTCTATTAGCTCGATTCTTAATCGGCTTTGTTCAATTAACAAGTCCAGGCTCTCTTAGTCGACTTGTTCTAACAAACTCGACTCTTAGTCGGTTTGATTTACTTAGCTCGATTCTTAATCGGCTTTGCCTATTGACAAGTATAATTCCTAATAAACTTGGTCCTAATTAACTCGACCGGGTCGAGTTTCAATGGTATGAACGAGGTTCGACTCATGATCAATCTCGTTCACAAAAAAAAGTTAATCAAGTACGAAGTCGACTAAACCTGACAAGATCAAGTCGCCTCTGGGCTCAGTTGACTCATTTATATTATCTACATCTAGCTCGACATACAATATGGAATGAAAAACATACAGCATTACAAACAAAAGTCGGCTGATGAAGATAAGTCTCCCAACGAGCCTAAGACTTAGACAAAATAAATTCTGAAGTATCTTGCCTCCCGAAAAATAGGGCGAGGCATTCATAATGTTAGGAATCAAAAGAGCAAAAATTGTTGGTTGGAGCTTGTTCATTACAAATTACTAAATAATTTAAGAGTCTGGCCAGACATTCGGCAGTGGATCGATGGAAGCTCGACCTTCGCCATCTTCTTGTTCTTATTTGAGGGCTCAAGGGCTTGGAGTCGAATATGTGCTCAGTTTCAATCTCCATGGCTTCGGCGTATCGTCAGTTGCCAGAGACCACATCAAAATTTCTATCAGGACGGGGAGCTTCCAGCCTCAGTGATCCTCCTCGTCCTCTTGGGCAATAAAGCTAGATCGTTTTCAAGGTAAGGAGAGGCAGTGAATGACCATGGCTGTCGTATCATATTGGGACTCGGTAAACCAGGCAGTATTGCTCGATGGTAAGCATCAGTATTGGATCTACAAGCGCACGACGGGCCATGTGTCTTACTTGACCTCGAAAATCTTGGGCCTTAGACACTATGGCATCATAGTACTCATCTGCCTTGAACTTCTCAGCCGGCGAGGCATCCTTAGCCGGTTTCTCAGTAGCGGCCTTGTGGTCTTTCTTACTCTTCTCTCTCTCAAGTCGATGCTTTGTTCATGCAACTTTCGAGCGAAGAAGGCATCCTTCTCCTTAGAAGTTTGTTAATAGTGGCCGGCTCGGTCTTGGCCTTTTCCCGATTCTTTCTTCTCGGCACCCTCTCGGCCTCGAGCTTCCTTGAGTTTGGATTACTGCGGCCTCAGGTCGGCCAGCGAGCCTTGGTCTTCACCGCTTCGTTGGCTTCATACGAGTTGTCCAGTCGTTATACTTCTCTTTCCATTAGATCTCTTGAGCCTTTTTGGAATAATCGCGAAGGGCTTGTCTCTCCTCTCGATGGAGGCCCTCGAGAGCTCTTGGCTTGCTCGATCATTGTAAGATTACTGCATTCAGAGGAAACAAAAAGTGTTAGCTCGAGATTGAAGTGGATCGAGTAAGAGCTGACGACTAAAATAAAGAAAGTGAGAAGTTACCTCGCAATGAGCCGGCCCGAGGCCCAGTGAGAATTCCTCGGTGTCGTGCCCTTATCGGCCAAAGTGAGCTAGCGAGACCCGCATCCAGGCTCTTCTCACAATCACACAGCCCCGAGTTCATGCGGGTAGGCTGCGACTCGAGCGGCAGTTAACTCCTTGAGAGGGAACATCACTCGGCCTCTGCATCCTTTCTTGATAGATTCTTGGTTGGGATAAGAAGAAGGCTGGAGGGAGTGGAAACGGTTAGCTCGATGAAACGGCATTCCCCTTGTCAGATCGCAACCTCTTGGTCCTCGGAGGTTGATCATCCAACCGGTTTCCATGACGTCGTCATCAATGTTCTGACATCGAGGACTAGTTCTGCTCACGGCGACCGGAGGTCCACTGCGTTGACATCGGTAGTTGGGTCGGAGCTCGTCAGGCACAGGTTTGTTGGATTCGCCCTCCTCGATCGCACATTCATGGTATATTCTTTCAGCCATGTGGATCTTCTTCTTCTCCCCTTCCATTGGCACCGTCCCAATATTGTCTTTTGGAGCGAGTGGTCCTTACGCGGCTTCCCTCTGCACATGAGCTCAGCATTAGCCTTCCATGGTCCTTCCTAAGCTTTCTTCTTGTCGGAAACGCATGACAATTCGAACCATGTTAGCTTAACTGCCGGGAGTCGAAGCGCATACAAAATCAAAACAACAAAAAGTGTTAGATCGACGTATGAAAGTTCTACATACGAGCCTGAGTTCTATGTACGAGCAAACTATGTACGACTTCAGTGTATCTTATACGCAGCTTAACAAATGACGAGCTAAGAAAGGGACCTGTACAAATGGTCTATAAATGTTGTCGGATATACGAGCGATAAGACGAGTAAAGGTTGCGAAACAAGATCTTACAGCACAGGCGTGCTCCCATTATCCTTGAGGTAGTTTCTGTCTTCTTCTGTGGCCTTCATTTCCAAACCTCCCCGAGGAATGAGTAACCCGGTCGGGATATATTTGTCCTCTCAGCGCGGATAGAGGGGCTCTGCCGCTCCATCTCCAGGCATCATCCCAGCTGGTGAAGTTATACTTAGTGGTGACGCGAGACTCTCCCAGCTAATGGGTCTTCTCTCGACTGTCGACAAAGCCACATATCTGAGTTAAGATGCCGGGTCGGCTCCCGATAGTTCCTAAATCTATGGCTTCTGTTTCATCGTTGGGCAATAGAATTCCCATCTAATCTCTACTCACCTGACAAACATGCGAGTTCCGGCCATTATGCTTACTTGGGAGGTTGGTGAAGAGCTTGGGAGATTTAGGTTTAGAGAGTCGATGCTCGGGTCCCTCTCCCGCGTAACACTCTCATTTGTTTTAAAACATGAAAAAAATATTTTTAAAAAAAAAATTCAAAGCCACATGTCATTACTTCTTTAACACATGTAAATTTTTTTTTGTTAGTACGAAGCTATTTTGAGCAACAATTTGAAGCTCGATTTAATTGTCCAAATTAAAATGTAAAAGTGCTGTTATTGCTTACACCATTATATCTACTTCAAGTAACAATTTTTAGATATTCATTATGATATCTAAATTAACCTATAATTATTGCTCAAAATACCTTTAATGAGCGAATTTTTTTTTTTTGATAAAAGTTACTACTTGGAAAGCCATATTTTGAGCAACAATTTGGAAGCTGATTTAATTGTCCAAATTAAAATTTAAAAGTTGTTATTGTTAACACCATTATATGTACTTCAAGTAACAATTTTTTTTAGATATTTCGTTATGATACATAAATTAAGCTATATTTATTGTTCAAAAATACCTTTGCGAATGAAAAAAAAAAAAAGAAATAAGAAATTTTGAAACGAATCTAATTAGTGAGGGGACAATCTTCTGCTTAAACTCGCTACATCGCGTAGCGAGTTTCATTAAAGCTAAAATCGCTACACGGTGTAGCGAGTTTAATTCGGCTTTATTGAAACTCGCTACACGGTGTGTAGCGAGTTTAATTCGCTGGACCTAATAGCTCGGCTTTATTGAAACTCGCCACACGGTGTAGCGAGTTTAAGTAAGCCCAAACACTTTCCAGACTACTGAAAGTAGCAGTTTTCAACACCCGTAAATTTCAGATTTCAATAAATTCACGTGGTTACAAGAGATTCTTTCAGCTTTCTCTCTTCCTCTCAGCTTTGTTTCTCTCAGCTTTCTTTCTTTCTCTCAATCAACTTTCTCTCAATCACCCTTTTCTCAATCACCTTAATTCAAAATAAAATTTCTTCACGAAATTTTATTTCATCAGAATTGTTGAAGATCAACAAGAATCAAGGTAAATTAACATCATCTTAATTATTGTTTTGACTTGTGTTTAGATATAAAATTTAATGATTTAACTATGTTTTATTATATTGTAGATATAATAAATGTAAGAGTTTTGTTATGTAGGTTTTAAAACTTTAATTTCGTAATGTAGGGTTAAAGATGAACGGGGGTCCAATCATTTTTATGTGTTATTGGGGAGGTGATGATGAACAACCGTTTGATGGTCCTCATTTCAAAAAAGGGCCAAAATGTGCAATAAGGGGTAATTGCCGATGGAAATACAATGAGTTGGATTGATGAGTTATATAAAAAGGCGAACTTAGATCGGTCTCAATTTGATTTGGAAGTCATTTGCGATGCCCTCATTCTTTCGATAGCATGGGATTGGTGAGTACTTTCCTTTCCGTATTGAAGATGATGCGTGTATGGATGTAATGTTCGATCGGTTTGCTAAATTTGGGGGATTGGAAATTTGCGGTATATGTGATTGTAAAATTAATTGAAAATCGATCCAATCCAGAGTTTGAAACACGGCACACGTAGAGAGTACTTTCGTGTTTTCTCCAGCGGTAACCGTGATGACGGGGTTGGTCCAAGTTCCCAAACTCTCAGATCAACTCAAACACCAAATTATGATGATGGGGCATTTGGGCATAATTATCAGTGTTAATGATGATGATCGGGCATTTGGGCATAATGATCATGTTAATGATGATTATGATGTTGACTATGAAGAAGAGGAAGTACACACCGATGTAGATGCAATGCTAGAGGATGACGATGATGAATACGAGGAGTGGTAGTAGTGATTCGATGTCGATTTGGGAGCCGGTGATGATGGGCCGATTGATGATGATGTGGAAGCACCTCTTGTTCACTATGAAGTGCCGCAAAATCGAAGATATGAGAGAGCGAGTTATCCCTTTTACAGTGATATTGGTACATCTGCTCGACAAGAACAAGGCTTGGATTGATTACGATCATGCACATAGTTTTCCAGTTTGGGATCCGGAACAACAGGCGATTGCTAAAGGGATACGCTTTCCTGGCAAGAACGAGACACAATTTGATATAAAAAGGTTCCATATTAAAAACAATCGCAGGTTCGTGGGTAAGAAAGAGCACACCGAACACATGGGTAATTGAGTGTCTGTTGAAAAATTATCCATGTAATTTTTATGTTCGTGTGAGTAGGAAGAAGTTTGGCTATTGGGAAGTGACCAAGTATAAGGCTCCTCACTGCTGCTTATATTCTGGAGCAAGTCAAGATCACCCCAATCTAGATGCCAAGTTTATCGGTCGGGAAGTCGTTGGTGTTATTAAGGCCGATTCAGATGTCAAGGTTGGAGTCATTATTGCACACATCTCTAGTAGGTTCAACAAGGTAATTACTTACAAGAAGGCATGGTGTGGAAAGCAGAAGGGCATTGCAGAGGTTTTTGGAGATTGGGAGGAATCTTATAAGAGGTTACCCCGCGTCCTAGCAGCCATTCAAAAATACAACCCGAGGACAATTGTTGAGTACTCTATACCTCCTCCTCCTGTCGGTGAGGCCTCCATGTTTTGACAGGTATTCAAGGCATTTGGGCCTTGCATTGAAGCTTTCTCTCATTGTCGGCCAGTCATTTCTGTGGATGGAACATTTATGCATGGTAGATATAAAGGGGTAATACTGATTGCCATGGGTGTTGACACCCAAGAAAGTATACTTCCGCTTGCATTTGCCGTTGTTGAAAAGGAGGACTGGCGTTGGTTCTTATACCTGGTTTGCAAGCATATTATCAACAGTCGTGAAGTATGCTTGATAACTGACCGTCATTGGGGCATTCTGAAGACTGTAGCTGAAGATACGTGGTGGCCAAACGTGCATCATCGATATTGCTTGAGACATATGCGAGCAAATTTCTTGAAAAAGTATAGAGGGGAAGGGTTGAAGTATCTGTTTTGGAGAGCGGGTAGAGCAACTCAAGATAGAAAATTGAAATCTATCTTAGAGAGTATCCGTGGAATTAAGCCCGAGGCAATTGCATGGTTTCAGCATTTGGATGCCAGAAAATGGACATTGGCACACGATGGTGGTTACAGGTATGGCATCATGACTACCAACATGTCTGAGGTTTTCAATGGTGTGATGAAGGGAGCTCGTGGGATGCCAATCACAGCAATTGTTGAAACTGCCTTCTACCGTTGTGTGGAGTACTTTCAAGTAAGGCATGGATTTTCAATCAATGCCTTAGGAGGTAATCCTGATAACCCTAACATCAATCCCCGACACCAATTCAGCCAGAAAGTCAATTATCACTACTTGAAGAACACCACAAAAGCGGCAACACATCACGTCAGGAGGTTCAACAATCACGAAATGGGGGTGTATCAAGTGACAACCGCACGTCAGGGTGATCACGGAGGAAATATACAGATTGTCCGACTTAATGAGCGCACCTACACAGGTGGTAAATGGGTTGCCTATCGCATGCCTTGTTCCCATCTCCTTGCTTGTTGTTCTGCACAAAATTTTGATGGTCGAGATTTCGTTTCTCAATATTACACCGTTGGGGAATACTACAAGACATGGAAGGGGACATTTGAACCAATCGAGCATGAGGACTATTGGGGAGTGGATGGTTTGGTGCCCAGTTTCTTCCCTAATCCCCTACTTCGACGTTCTGCGAAGTCCGGACGACCTAGATCAAGACGCTTTCGTAATTCTATGGACTTTCAAGCAGATAAATGGAAGACTATGTGTTCATCATGCCATCAGGAAGGGCACAATCGTCGAAGATGCCCGAACATTAGGGAGTAGCAAAATGTTTTTCATGTAATTTATGTTTGGCTTGAATTGGATTCAGTTTCAGTTGCAGTTTTATTTTATGTTGTTTTCATTAAACTTGAAAGTCCAATGTAATTTATATTTGAGTTGAATGTAATTTTCCAATTTCTAAAAATGACTTTAGTTATTTTAATGAATATTTAAAAATTATAATTGATGAAATTTATTAGAAAAGTCAAGTAAGAAAAAAAAAAGTTCATTTTCCAGTTAAGTTTTAAGTTTCAATTTATGTTTGGCATAATTCCAAAAAAATGGTACATATTACATTACAGGCAGCTTGGGAGCGGACGCTCCCCCACATTGGGAGCGGACGCTCCCTTTTACAGAAACTAACGCTGGAATACAAGGAAGAATTGTAAATGTTCCTTTGAAATCGCTAGACGGTGTAGCGATTTTCACTAAACTCGCTACACGGTGTAGCGAGTGTAGTGAAAATCGCTACACCATGTAGCGAGTTCCAATGAACAGAAGCTCCCAACAGCAGTCATTCTTTGCAATCCCAACTGCAAACAACCAAACCAAAACCTGCTCAAATTACAAACCATCAAACTTGCTGTAAACAACCATAGTAAACATAACAATCATAAAACATCAAAAAACCAATAAAATGCAAATTTCAAAATAAAAACTAAACTAATGTTACAAAGTTTCATTACATCCACATAACACTAAACCAAATAACATATACATATACATCTACATAAATGTTTAGTACAAAGTTTTAGTTATTACAAATAAAAAATATCAAAATAAAAACTAAAACAATATTACAAAGTTTCATTACGTAATAATAATAATAATAAAAAAGTTAACTCCCTACCTATAATCATAGTCAGACGGGGTGAAGGGTCTCATCGGATTCCGGAGCCGAGACCCTCTTCTAAGCATCTCTCCCTGCTGTTGAGCAGGGGTCATCTGAGACGGATCGAAGAAGGGGCGGAGCATCTCTTCCTGCTGTTGAGCAGGGGTAATCTGAGACGGATCGGAGAAGGGGCGGAGCCTTGCTTGTGATATAGGAGTCCTCAACCCACTTCCACTCGTATAAAGGCCGAAGCCCATAGTGGATGGTCCAGGGGAAGGGTCTGCCTGGCCACTCCCAATCCCACCCCCCCCCATCCACCCACACTCCCACCCCCCAACCACCCCCACTGCCACCCCCCCAGCCACCCCCACTCCCACCCCCCAGCCACTCCCACTCCCTCCGGCACCCCCACTCCCACCCCCCAGCCACTCCCACTCCCTCCGGCACCCCCACTCCCAGTCCCCCCGAAACCCCCGCTCCAACTCTGAAAATCATACTGTGACTGTGACAGCCATTCATAATTCACCTCGGTCTGGGTCTGCGCTTGAGGCTCTTGCTCGGGCTCGGGCTCTGGCTCATCTTGCAACTCCATTTCGGGTGGTGGTGCTGCCTGTCCACGATGTCTAACCCGACGTTGCCGAGGTACCCCCTGTACACGATCTACCGGTGGGGGAGGTGCAGCAGCATGAAGGCATTGGAGCTCCCTAACTCCCATGAACCCATGTGTAATTCTCTCCCGCATTGAAGCTTGTCTGGGATGCTCTTTCGCCTCATTGTCGACATGCAAGCGCTGAAGGGTCTGCACCTGTTTTCATATCAAAAATATATATAAGTACGAGAGACATAAGTTAATAATTGATGTTTTGCTAAAAAAAAAAACTTGAAATAGAAACTTGAAAAATGTAAAAACTTACCATAAACTCTATAGCGAGGGCGGGCACGATCGGTATCCATCCACCTCTATGTGAGAGAGGTGCTGCACAAACCTACACGTTATGTCCCTATACCATACCATATATGGGTCGGTGTAAGTCATATCGTGGAAGCCGAACACCCCAGACACCAAGTGATCATGGCGCTGTGCCCATCGTGCAATAAGTGGGCGATGGTGGTCACCCCATCTCACCGTACTCCTTCCCCGCCGATCAGAACGGTGCAACTCCGGGCTAGTGTCAAACGGTGCTGGGACAAACTGCCTCAGGCCAAACTGCCTCATAACGCGATCAGGCAGATGCCACTCGACCCTCTCAAAGCATATGAGAGGGACCTTCTGTAAGTGCTCCAATTTGAGCTTGTTAGAATTTTCGTTATAAAATTAACGAAAGTTATAACAATTACTAACATTCCTAACAATCCTAACTTTTCTAACAAAGGGAGGGTAGAATGGGCATTGCCAAATGAAGTTAAACCAAGAAAAGCATCTTAAAAAGCAAAACAAAAGAATAAAACCATAAATAGAAAGGCTGGAAACACAAAAACCGGGCCGTTAATTTGGTTTTTTTGAATTTTTATTCTTCCCGTCCAAGGCCGGAGCCGTAATTAATGAACAAAGGCACGCCTCTACCGACTCCTTGTCCGCGCGGATAAGTATGCATTTTCAGAGGGCTATAAATTGAGCCCTCCAGTCACAAAAATGAGGAAGGAAGAACACAAATGCAACGAACCTCTGGCGAAATATAGAGAGAAAACAGTAAGAATTCTCAAGAATTGTCACCTTTTTCTCTCCAATCTTTCCCAACTCATACTCATACACTCACTCTCATATTCAAGCCCTAAACACTCATACACTCAAGCCAAACACTCAAGAACACAAGGAAGATTGGTAAACCCCTCCTCTTCCTAACCCTAAATCTCATCCATGCATGCATCTTCAAACTACAAAATGTAGTTCTTTCATCTTTTTTCTCTAGATCTAAGAAGATCACCATGGAAGACCATCTCCATGGATGATCTTCTACAAAGATCAACATTATTTTCAAAGCTTTTCTTTCTTACTTGCAAAAATGCACTTTCAAAACCCTAAAAAACCATTTTCAAGCACTAAATCTTGATTTCAAAGGGTAAAATCCCCCTCCCCAAGCAAATGAAATGCTTAGTCCTAATGTACCCCAAGGATGGTTTGGTATAGTTGATTCACCACTAAAATGTCTAGTGATCACTAACCAAAACCTAGGGAAATGGGGACAAGCATGGATGCAAAATCCCCCTTAAAATCATATTTTCTTTCTTGAGAAGTTGCTGTCCAGTAGCAATTTTCTCAGACCTCAGTCCATGGTCTTAATTTTTGGACACAGATGAACTTGGAATTTGGTGTTGACTACAAAACACTTTTTGTAGCCAACATCCAGAGCTTTCCATACATATTTTTACCTTATTTTTTGGGTGAGTAAAACTCCTCTTTTCAATTTTTCTTTCAGAGGCTAGTTCATCAGCTTCTGGGAATCCAGATCTCATATCTGAGGTTTCCAGAAGGTTTTGACCCCTCAAATCTTCTCCAAAATGGAAATTTCTTTCACACAAAGTTTATTCAAGGAGTCTAGAGAAACTTTCATTCTCTGAGTTCATCCAGATTATGAAGTTTTAGGACCCTTGAATCCATTTCAAAATCAGGTGTCTGCTGCCATTTCCTTCTGGCAGAAGTGACTTCTCAACTTCAAAAGGTTTTTGAGTACCAAATCTCAATCCAAAAATTCTCCAAAAAATCATGGGATCAGTTTAAAGTCTTAAAAAAGACATCCCAATTCTTACTTTTTCCAGTTTCAACTTATTTTGGCCAAAACACACACACACACACACACACAAATGATTTTCAGCTTGGAAGACTCGTTTTACGAGGCGCGTCGGGTGCACACTAACGTCCTTCCCGACGCGTAACATGACCTCCGAACCTAAATCTCTGATCTCGGGCTTTTTTCAAAGTTTTGGCCCTTCAAAATTAAAATGGCGTGGCGACTCCGTTTTTTCCGGTTTTATTTGGTTTTTCAAAGAAACGCAAAAATCGAATTTTTCCGCGAAAAGGCAACACATCGTTACAGTGGCGACTCCGCTGGGGACTAAGCTTTTTAATAAAAAATGGTATTCGGTATATTGGTGGAAACCACTAAATTTCCCGTTATCGCCTCCTAACACGAGTCGGGGATAAATTGTGGTCTAACAATCCCACGTACCGGTATCACCGTTTTCAAAAAAAAAAAGCTTTTGAGGGTCAAGCTTCCGTCCCGGCTTTGAAAATCATTTTTGTGTGTGTGTTGATTTTTGCACAGTTTTCATGTTGTTTTGGCCGCCTCGGAGAAAGTCAAAATTTTGACTGTCGGAATAATGTCCCTAACTGGCGGAATTTTCGTGCTTACGTGCTTATGTGCTCATTAAAAATTTCAAAAAAAAAAAGATTTTCAAAAAAAAAAAGAAAATTTCCAAAAAAAAAAATCATGCATCATATTTTTTAAGACACATAAAAAAATCTCTATTTTACTCGAAAAAGAATATAGGCTGCTTGCACACTACGCGCACGTGACCGTACACCGCACACTACGTCCTTAACCGGGGAAATCCTTGTCGCGGTCCGTTTGGTCTTATTACGCCTCTCGGATGAGCACGGGACTACCCAACATCCCATGGAGCCTCGTGTCGACCATGCACTTGTCCGTGACACACTTTGTCAGAGACCCGGTTGGTTTTTAGTACGGGTACGTGTCATGCCACTGTCCGTGTATAGACCTTTCCTTTCAAGCCTTTGTCGGCATACCGACTCAATATCTCTCGGGTCCCTAATCGGTCGCTAATCGGTCGAAGTTACGCGGTTTTCCGCCGCGAGACTTTGACCAAGATATTGACCGCGCCTTGACTTCGGCTCGGCGGCACAAATTATACAACGACTCCCGGCATTGACCGAGTCATCAAGGATTAATGACTATTCCATGCCTAATTACGGCTTAGCGACGACAAGTCAAGATCAATCGTGGACGCTTATCGGTCAAATCATGCCGACTTTTTGTCGAGCCCTCGGACATGATCTTGACTTTCGGCGTCGGCTTTGTCCGTAATTTACATCGAATGCTCGTTAAGACTCGATTACCCGCCGAGACTTTTAGGATCGTTTTCTTTCGGTCGGTGGGACCCGCTTGCCCTATAGGACCCTCGCCGGGGCATCCACCTGGGAGGTCGAAATACGGGTGGAATACGAGGGGCTTATAGACGTAGTGACGGGGCCCAGCGATCCAGGAATCGAGTAGTTTGCGAAAAAGAAGAGCAATCTTTTCCAACCGATTAGGTTAATAAAACATGTTTTAAGTAAACGTGAACAAATAGCGCATGTTGCATGAGCCTAAAGCCCGAACACCTACCCTCCTTCCATTCCCGGACATCGAACCTTCGTGTCCTTTCCCCGCGACTCCGCACAAAGCTTGGTTTCGGGCACCGGGTCACCGTTTGATCAGTTGGGAAGAGTCAAGCGCGCATCGTCGGCTTCGCCGTTTGTTCCGACTCCGGGTTTCGAGAATGTACGCATCGGCCGGTAATGATGGGGATAACGTTGCTCAGTCCTCCAAAATCCCTCGAACAGACCCGATGTGGATCCGGTTGGTAGAAACAAATGAGACTTCGACATGAGGCTCAAATTGATGACCTGCGGGGGTAGTCGCAAGTCATGGTTTGACTATCGGTCTCAATTCCGATGGCACCTTTACCGCAAAGACGAGAAGAGGGTTCTCCTCCTCTTCTTAATAGTCCAGGATACACCAAGATGCTACCCCAAGATTCCTATGTTTCCACCGCCAGGGACTCTGCCCGCCGACTTACGGGGCAGCGGCCCCCAAACAGCGATCGGGGACGAAAGAGTTCGGTATCTTGTCGGTTGTCCCCTCTCAAGGTGATGATCCCACAAATATCGGCTGAGTGATGAAAATCGGGGAGCAGTTAAAGAAATATGGTCGGCCATCAAATCCACTGGAAGAACGCCGGAAACGGACGGCGGGCTGGATTGAAGAGGCCACACGCCACTTTGGGACCTTAACAATATCCCAGCGGCGGGGCTACCTTGAAGGACAAACATATGCCCGTTCCCAGGGACCTCAATATCTCTCATTATCCGGCGGAGTCCAATCACTCGCTACCCAGGCGAGCCCGGCGAATCCCCCGGACCGGTTCCACTCAAAGTCCTTCCCGGCACCGCTCAACACGAGGTCCCAAATCCGCCACCAGTAGTAGAACACATTTGGTGGGATATTTGTGGCTGTCCCGATTGCCTTGAAAGGGACTATCGGGATTGGATACACGAGGACCGTCCTCCTAAGAAAAAGAAAATTTCCTCCCGGCAAAAATTGAAGGAGAGATTCGAGGCCGGTGATAACGGTGTGGGAACGCTCGGGGAGCCATCGGGGATTTGATTATTATGTACTCTACTCCAGTCGGTCTTCCCCAAAGCAAAAAGGGATAAAGAAGCGAGAAAAGCCTTGCCAACGACGGAATTGAGACCTTCGGATACCAGAGTCTTGCAGAACGAGTCCAACCCCCTCGGGGTCGCCAAGGTTCGGTTTGTCCGGCTCAGTATACACCGATGAAGAAAAACCGACGCCGATCTGGCGCTCCCACTCAATCAACATGTTGATTTGGAGATGGCAACCGCCACAAAAGGCATCGGTATAACCCGGGGCTTCGGCAAAGACTGCGCCTCGCAAGAAAAAGGCACGAAGTGACCGGCTTGATGACTCTCCATCCCGAGACAAGGACCAAATCTATGATCCTCACCTATATGGGAGTATGATCACCTTCTGCGATGAAGATTTGCCAAGAGATGTCTCCCAACACAACGAAGCTTTGTACATCACTATTCGGCTCAACACCCTGTCACTCCACAGGGTATTAGTGGACAATGGATCATCGGTAAATGTCCTTCCCTCGGCATGATGAGGGCCCTCCGCATAAATGAAAGGCGCGTGATCCCATCTACCCGGGCCCGAGAAAGCCTACGACGGTTCGTCTCGTCCCATGCAGGGACGGTGACTCTGGAACTGCAGTACGAAACCCAAATGGTGCCCGCAGTTCCATGTAATGGATATCCCCTCGAGTTCACAGCCCTACTAGGGCGCCCTTGGTTGCATCACATGAAAGCCATAGCCTCCACTCTCCACAAATGCGTCAAATTCATCAACCGGCAGGGAGACCTTGAAGTCATAAGGGGTGACGGTTTCCTCATAGGGAACGAAGCTGAAACAATAGCCAAGAATGCCCATAGCCAAACACTGGGGCTACATCCTTCAAGAGGCAAGTCTCGCCGGCATCCTTTGGAATCCGGCAATGCCAACTATGTCGACACACTCAAGCGAGCGGACTCAGAAGAAGTTCGATTCATCAAATTCAATTGCTATTTCCACCACTTGGAGGCGTACTGGAAGGACATGCTGAACACCGCCGTGATACGAGCACACAAGTCCCCGGTCCTCAATCACGAGATTTGTCGGTATTCTGCAAACCCGTTCCTTGGCCTCGCCGGCGAGGAGATTTTCATGATAAAAGTCAATGGCAAACAGAGCAGACTCGGCTCGAATCTATGAACGTCGTGTGGGACGTCCTCCTTCTTTGAACTACACCTGCCAAGCCTTTCCGCTCAGTATGGGACATGAGATTTTTCTAGCTGCTCCCTTAGAGGCGCGTGCGTCACTTACATCTGGATTGAGCGATCGGATTGTGACGAAACGGAAGTCCCCGGAGGTGAGGAAGATCCCTACATCCACATGCTCGGTTTTCGAGATGCCAAACACAGTTGATTACGGTTCGAGACAAAGAGATGATAGCAACGGCGAAGAGGGGAGCACGAGACCATGCCTTTCCCGAGTTGTGAAGCCACCAACAGCGATGCGCGCTAAAGAATTGGGAAACTCTCTCGGGCCCGTCCGCGACCAAGGAGGAAATGATCACCAAGCTTGGATTGGTCCCCGATCCTTTCGTGTCAACCTTTGTAAAGTCCTCCGAGTCTCTCATTGTTGAGTTCGGAGTCTCTCGAGTCGTCCGATGGCCTCACGCACGAAGACTACGAGTCCGTAGCCAACGTTGTATTCCCCTTCGTCTTCAATGAAATGATGAACCTTTACAGTATCCCTTAATTGCCACTTTAACTAATGATGAATTAACTAATAATCTAAAAACAGTTAATAACGATTCACTAGATGAAGAGCGGACACATTAAATGAACAATATATCAAAGAAATCTTTAAGCGAGGTTGTCAGGAAGAGGAAAATCGAGCCCAAGCTGCCGAAGAGATTTTGACAAGTGTGAATTTGGGAACTACTGGAAGAGCCTAAAGAGACGCAGATTGGTAGTTTCTTCGAAGGGACTGGAAAGGGTTGCCCTAATCGAGCCGCTAAAAGAATTCGTGGATGTGTTCGCATGGTCCTATAAAGATATGCCGGGCCTCGATCCTTCCATAGTTGAGCACCGAATACCGCTCGACCCGGAAGTCAAGCCAGCAAAGCGAAGCTAAGAAGAATTAAGCCCGAATGGTCCTTACAAGTGAAAGAGGAAATAGAAAAGATGCTCGGGCGGGGTTCATCGGGGTCATTGAATACCCAACATGGGCCGTCCAACATAGTGACGGTGACCAAGGCCAACGGAAAGATCCGATCTTTGCGTAGACTTCGGAGACTTGAACAAAAGCCGGTCAA